>WAAE01024161.1:152623-505951 GCA_013400495.1 Nicator chloris
CTCCGGGGCACGGCGGCCAGACGTGACCCCCGCCCGCGGCCGTGCCCCCGCGCTCCCCCGCCAGCCAGGGCCAGGGGCGGAGTTGCCCCGGGGTGGGCGCCTGTGTCCCCGGCAGCACCCCGCGGCTCTGCCCGCCCGTCGGAAACCTCCCGATCTTCCGCGGGAAAAAGTGCGTGAGAAGACGCGGTGTTTCCCCGGCTCTCGGAGCTCTATCCCATTTCAAATTACCCCCCCCCCAAAAAAAAAAAAAAAAAAAAGTAACCCACCCAACAGCAACAGTGACAGCAAACCCTACCCTCGAGCTCTGTGCAGAAATTGCGGGCAACATGACGGATGACAAGAAGTAGGCACAATTTAATAAACAGAGGAAGCGTGTCTCACCAATAAAACAAATTCTAAATAAAACCATCTGCAAGCATTACATTTGAAACAATGCGAACTCTTCAGCTGCTTTGCCAAAAGAGGCACAACGGGGGGTAAAGAGAGGAATGGATAAATAGCCATAATTTTCCAGTTCCTTCGGTTGACAATGGACTTGTATGCAAACAGGGCTGTGGTGACAATGCCAGCTTGGATTCTTGGAACTACTTCCCTTTTTCTGTAGCCCTGAGAAACACCGTTTTCTACAGTCCTGCGCAATAAATTTTCTCTTGATACTCTCCACCCTAAAGTGCCTACTATACAAAGTTGGTGTAAAGAAGAGAAAAACTGAGTGAGGGCAAAGAGTAAAAAAGTTTATAGCACAAACAAAATAGAGGCCTGCTTCTGCCATCCTTGAGCTGCTTCCACTGCTATCACTGTGCATTGTGGGGTGGCAGAACTTCAGGATTAGATCTTGATGTATCACTTACTTTAAATTGTCTGGCAAAACAACAAGGAAGGTAATCAAGTCAGGTTCAAAATAAACTCTCTTTGCAAAAGCAGCCAGTGTGGCACAGATGATTATTCGGAAGTTCAAGTGAGTATCAGTCATCAGATCTCCAGCTGTAGTTTGCTTTTTGTTCCCCATTTCTAACCTCTGGGGAGAGGATTCCTTCTCAGAGGAGAAGCGTGTGGTGTCATTTTACCCCATCCAGTAATTGCAGATAGATGGACTTTGAGGCACTTGCACTTGCCTTGGAAAGACCATAAGCTGTCAGCACCTTCAGACTCCTCAGAAATATTAGAGATCCTAACAGAGCTGCCCTAGTTTGCAGTTTCTGTCTGTGTGCTGAAATGCGTGAGAACACTCAACTGGCAGTAAGTGCAACAATGGGTTTGTAAATATGATTGATGAATGAACCAAGAGGAAAAAAAATAATTAAAAAAGCAATAAAAATCATGCAAGTAATACAAATGCACACTGAATGCCAGGCTAATTTGGAGTAATAGTTTAGTTGTAGCTATTGTAGTCAAAGGCTGCAAAAGGAGGCACAAAGGGAGGCATAAAGCTTTTATTTGTAAAGAAAATTAAATATGTAAGTGCAATATAAATAACAGCTATTACGTCTTCCTGTAAACACAGGCATGCTAATTTATTGAGAGGGAGTTCCTTGTTTCAATGTGTGCCAGTCACCTTTATATGTTTAATAGTCAGGTGTGTTGGGTTTGTGTGGCAAGGTTTGGGTAGTGGGGAGGCTACAGGGGTGTCTTCTGTCAGAGGCTGCCCAAAACTTCCACTATGTCTGACAGAGCCGAGTCCAGCCAGATCCAAGCTGGACTCGCTGCTGGCCAAGGCCAAGCCCATCAGCCACTGTGGAAGCACCACTGTGATAACACAGTTAAAAGGGGAAGGAAAAACTGCAACAGCAATTGCAGCCAGAGACAGGAGTGAGACTACATGGGAGAAGACCATATACTCTCATATACCTGGTGCTCTCAGACACCATGGTCAGTTGAAGAAGAAGGGGAGAAGGTGCTCCAGGTGCCAGAGCAGAGATTCCCTGGCAGCCTGTGGAGAACACCATGGTGAGGCAAGGCGTGCCCCTTCAGCCCATGATGTAGCAGATATCTACTTTTGCCCTCTGAAGGACCCCACACCAGAAGGGGTGGATGCTCAAATCAGGCTGTAACTGGGCATGCAAGCCCACGCTGGAAAGAGGCTTCTGGCAAGACCTGTGCAGAGAAGAACCCACACTGGAGCAGGTTTGCTGGCAAGACTTGAGACCCTGCAGGGGACCTGCACAAGAGCAGTTGGTGAAGAACTGGAGCCTGTGGGAGGGACCCCACACAGGAGCAGGGGAAGAATGTGAGGAGTACTCCCCCTAAGGAGGAAGGAGCATAAGAGAAAGTGTGTGATGAAATTACTGCAGCCCCCATTCGCTGTCTGCTTGCACTGCTGGAGGGGAGGAGTTAGAGAACTCAGAAGTAAAATTCAGCCATGAAGACTGTGTTTTAATATTTAGTTTTTAGTTCCCATTATCCTTCTCTGATTCAATTGGTGATAAGCTAATTTTCCCAAGAAGGGTTAGTTTTGCCCTTGATGGTAATCAGTCAGTCATCTTTCCTTGTCTTATTTCAACCCCTGAGCTTTTAGTAGTTGTATTTCTCTCCGCTGTCTGGTTGGGGAGTGATAGAACCACTCTGGTGGACACCTGATGTCCAACCCATCAGGAGATAAAATCCCCATGAAGAAGATTTTGTGTCTTTTCTATCTAGAAACAAATTATGGAAGGAAGACAGTGCAAATTTGTGCTCTCTCTGCAAAAAAAAAAAAAAAAAATCCTTTGGGATTTGAAAAGGCTTCCCTTCTTCAACAAGCTGCCTCCTCACTTATTAAGAAGACATAGGATTTTTTTTAATGAGTACATTCAGCCCCCACTCCACCACCCATAGCAAATCTCCTCTGTCTGACAGGCTCTTAGAATAAAACTTTACAAATGGCAACATCAGTTCAGAATTACTGTCTGATTAGGTGTTGACTGAATGACTGTCTAATTAGGTGTTGACTTTCCAGTATTATACTGTCAAATCTGTTCTTCCATAAAATGTTGGATATTCTTATGCAGAGGCAAAAAGTTTCTTCTACTGACACTGAACTTTTAGCAAATGGTATAAAAAATAATGCTTGCAAAAGTGGGTGAAACTGAATCAAGCTTGTCAAAAAACAAATGGTCTTCAGAGCTCCAAGTGCTGGGAGCTGGCAGGCACATCTGTCAGCTGCAAAATCTGACCACTGCACCAGAAGAATCTGGATGTATTTTGTGGAATGAGCTTACCTAAAAACACCCAGTGTCTCAGGCACAACACTGCAAAGAGGGTGGAAATCGGGACCTGTGCTGGAGGTTGGGTGGTGGGGGATGCCTGGCTGTCTTCAACAGGGTCCCTAAGGAAAGGTGGGAAAGTGTTCAGGTTCTTCTGCAAGCTGTAGCACACAGCAGCCTTGACATTACTGAGTATTCTCTCATTTAAGACTGTCAACATCATACGTAACCACATCAAAGCCAAGAGGCATCTGCTTCCCAAGCTCCGAGAAACTTGGGGCCAAACCATCTTCCTCCAGGAAAGTTGCAAGTAGAAAGGAAAATCCTACTGCTTTTACCCAGGCAACATTTCTCTGGCACACGGAAAAGATTCAAATTTGCAGGACCACAGTGCTGATGCTCTCAGTCAGTGTGTCACTAGCTGTTAAACGTCTTTTAGCATTAAAAATACTATGTTGTATGGTGTTAATAAGCCACACCACAATCAGGGACATTTCCACGTTTATAGGTTATTGGATAGTGGAGCAGAACACAAACTTTTCCCTTTGAAAATCTGAAGATTGCTCACAAAAGAAAAGGAAATTACATGACTGAGAAGGAAACTCGGCCAGAAGCCCAAAGTTACAAATTACTGTAGCAGGGTGGGACAGGCTCCGAATGAGGTGCGGGGGAAGCGCTCTTTGAAGAGCATGTAACTGTGCAGAGCTGCAGCTTGTGTTTTTATTTCTGCTGTACAATAGAAGCGGTGATGACCTTCACCCAGCAGTGCTGGGTGGTTTTCCTCATCATGCTATATGAGTCTTCCACAGTTATTGGTAGAAGAATATGAATCCTTTAGCAATGCAGTGCTCTCCTTGACGTTATGGGTTTCGCTGGATTAAGCCTGATGAACAGTTCTCCAAGGAGGCTGATGAATATTGCTGAGTTCAACTGGTAAGCAAGAAACTTCTGGGTGAAGCCTTCACTCTCTTCTCCAGGCTTAGCAGTTGTGCCACTGCCTGAAGGGCTGAGCCTGCCCATGCTCTGGTGCTAACAAGAAACAGGAAAAGGCACTTTTAGGGACAGTGGGGAGGGAGGGATGATCCTGCCTGGGGTTTAGAATAGCATATGGAGCCCTTCCTGGGAATGCTGTAGAGCTGTTCAGGCAATTGAGGGTATGGTCTGATGGTAGAGATGCCATGATGCAGTAGGTAGGGGACAGCCACTCCAGCAGTGACAGTCCCTTGGGCTGCCCCCTTTGAGCTGCATGCCTAACCCAGCAATTGCCAACATCAGCAAAAGGAGGCAGTGGTGGTGGGACCATGCTGTCTGGAGAGAGAAGGCAAGCCAGACCTTTTCCTTGGCAGCAACGAGCCAGGGAATCAGCTTTGGTATCTGTACCTCCAAGGCAGTGGTGTCTTTAGGATTTCCTGTTGTGTGGTGAGTGGGTGCTGCCATGGCCACCCAGTCCTGGCTGTGCTGACAAGGCTGTTCGCAGGCCATGAGCTGAAGAAGAGAGCTGAACTGGGTTAAAAATAATCCACAAAAAAAAAAAAAAAAAGCTGCTTAGTTATCGTAGTATTGGTCCATGCATATGGATAGCCTTTTACCCAGATTGGTGCCCATGCCTTGGGCTGCAGGAATGGCAGCAGGAATGAGCAGTCAAGCTGGAGCCAGAAACACAGAAATTAAATCACTTGCCCAAGACCAGTCCTGAAATCGTTTGGACTAGAGGAGGCATATACAAAGCCATTTTCAAACACTAGGGTCTGAGAATTTGCACTGGTATGTTTTTAATGAATAACCAGAACTGCTTTTCCATATGAAATGGTCTCTCTGTAGTTGGCCCAAAGACTGGAAAGCGAGGAATGTCTCTGCTCACAAGCACTTCAAAACTCAGTGGTTTGTTTCTAGGCACCCGTCACATGTTTTGGCAGTCCATAGGAATGTGCACTTCTGTATATCACAAGCAGCTACCCTAGCTTGAGCCAAATAACTTGTGCTTAACTATAAAGTTGTCTTTAAGAAAGACACTGAGTTCTGATCTTCAAAAATCAAGAGATAAAGAATTTGTCTTTCCCTTTGTCTTCTCCTCCGTATAAACATGGGCTTGGATTCTCTGTATGAATTTGGCAGAATCCACCTTCTAGCCACTGGTTCTTTTAATGCTTTTCTTTATACTTAGATATATTCTTGATATTTTCTTCCTGGGAAGATATTATCTATGCTGTTATCTAGTCAAGTCAAAGTATTTCCTTCTGAGTTAGTTAATGAATTTTGCTCTTTAAATCTCTCAACAAAAGACATTTTTATCAGTCCTTATATTGTTTTCCTGCTTTTCCTGTGAATCCAACTCAGTTTTTCAACATCCTTTTAAAAACTCGGTTGTCTGAACTGCCCCTGGCAATATATGATCCACTTAAACAAAAATACTCGTATGTCTTTATATACAAGTATCTTTACAGCTATGCTTTAAGGATCACCACAGTATGTTGTCATGTCAGGACACTAAAAGTTCCCCAGGAAACTGTTCTTTTACCCTTCCCAGAGCTGCTGTTACCCAGAGGGTGTTCCATCACTCCTTGGGAATGGGCTGTGCTTGCAGTGCCATGAATGGCACTGCCTGCAAAATCCCTTTCAGGGAATGGGCCCATGTTTCTGACATCAAGCACTCTCAGATCAGGTAGCACAACACCTCCTCTTCCCTCGTTTGCTACTCTTGATGTCATCTGTGCATTTTTATATTTCACTTTCTGGTATAATACTGAATAGGCTAGATGTAAGTCCTTCTTAGAAAGCCCATTCATTACCGGTTGTTTATCTATTGCAGTACCTGGAGGCAGAGTTCCTGATCAGGGAACATTATTTGAGACAGGTTATTGTCACTTCAGCCCAAGTCTTGCAGTTGACTCTGACTACATTTACTCTCTACCCACTCTTCTTACCAGAGAGTTGCAGCTACTGCCTGCTGCTCTTGGGAAGGCTGGGGTAGGCTCTCATGATGCTCACTGCATTATGAAAGGATGGCCCTTGTCAGGCAGCTCTTCCAGTTCAACTTTAAGACAACCATATGGAATGCCTCCTGCACACATCATTTATGACTATTTCATTTTATTGGGAGGGCAGGAGTGTTGCTCTTCCAGAAACGCTAACACGGTATGTTACAGACAATCTGTGCAACAGTTCACCACTAGCTGATGTTATCCTTAGCAGGCTATTTTGTAAAATAAGTCAGCACAAATGCTTGACTAGAGCAGAGAGCTCCAAAGCAAGTAATTCCAGCAGATTTTCACAGGTGGAGCCTCCGCCATTCAGTGCTCCACTGGCATATTACATTACAGGCTCTACATCATGAGAACATGATCTGTAAATCTCAGGATTCTCTCTTCCAAATTAGAGATGTGTAGATCAAATTTAACTCTGAATCAAAATTTTAATTAAGGTAACGAAATTAATCTACATCAAATAAATACTTCCATGTGGTTTTGAAGTCTTGGAGGGGAAAAAAAAGATCTTTTATACAAAGTAACTTGTTGCTTGTTCTGGTGCAGTCCAAACCATTTCATGTTGTTTTAATGCATCAGAGTCTAAAAATTATTGTGACTGGGAGCTAATAATAAACAAAAAGTAAAATGACTGTCCAGACCTGATCTGTAAGGAGAAGAAAACTGGATATAATTGTAGACCTTTGATTTTTTTTTTTCCTTAGTCTCAGCTGTTGATAATAGCATAATTGAAGATAATCAAATTGCCTTGTAAAAAGACCATTCACTTAAAGGGCAACATACTGCGCTGAACCATATCATTGAAGAATGTAAGGCAGAAAGAGCCTTAAATTTTGCATCAAAAACAGAATCTGGAGAAAAACAGTGGTAGGGAACCACAGTGTTGCCTACTCTCATGACACTTGGTATTTTCTTTAAAGCTTCTGATTACATGGGTTTCTCGGCTTTCATTTTAAAAATAGTGCTTTGTTGTCCTCTGGCTAGGAGGCTGCAGAGAGCCTGGGCTTCTGGACAAAATATTTAAAGATACCTAAGCTAGAAGTAAATAAAAGGCAACCACCTTTTCATTATTGCTTTGTATGTCATGATTGTAAAGCTAATTCTGGCTGTTTAGTGGCTGGCTACCTTTTTTTGTTTTGTTGTTGTTCCTGAACTCTGCAATCTGCCAGGTCTCCTGCCTAATCACAGTGTGTTTAAGCCAAGAACCACTTTTTTTTTTTTTTGTGTTCTGCATTTGATTAGCACTTGGGTGATCTTACAGTCTCTACATCTTCCATTAATACAAATAATAAAAGGACTAATACAAGTGACAACAATGACCACAATCTAGGGTAGTTTCAAAGCAGACAAATTACTTTATCAAAAGCATGAACACCAAAAGTGTCCAAGGTGAAGAAATACATCAAAAAAGCCCCACTGAGCTGAAAACAATGTTTTCATGGGTACGACTTGCATTGATAAGGGATTTCAAAACTTTTTTTTTAATGAGAAAATATTATTTTCTCATTTTCTTTGCCTTTTTATGATGAAAGCTTCATCTTTTAGGTGGAGGAAAAATATCATGTGTTTGCCCAGTGGAAGCTTTAGTTTCCCCCAAAGGCTGTATTCTATTTTCCTTTAGTAACATTGTTAATGACTTAAGCTTATAGAAGAAAAGGATGTTTGGTTAATAAAAAGTGTCAAAAGTGTTTCTGAGAACAATTTCAATAAAAATACATACAAACTGAAAAGGAAAACAGTAAAAGCTCTGGATTTGTCTTTTCTACTGTCTGAAGAATAAAACAGATCCAACACTTAAAAAAATTTCACCAGAGTGGATTTTCGTATCTTGATCAGTTGTAAGAACAATTGGTCAAAGGAATGCCTTAAAACATGGGGTAGATTCCATGGATTTTCCTGCTAAGAATGTTTTAATTTTAAACTTTCACTAACAGTTTCCTCCAGAGTTGTCGGAATATGATTTGTGTTGTGATTTCTTCCAGCAGGAGGAAAAAGTAACTTGGGGGATGTTTTTCTATCTCAATTTCCTTTGCGAATGCGTTAGTGCATTGTGTATATTCCCTTTGCTTGGGTGGCTTTTTGGGCACCATCGCCTGTTGGTGCGGGTCCTTAAAAGGCGAACTGGGAGAATGCCCAAGCCGCCCCGCACACCCTGGCAGGTCTGAAGTCCCTGTTGGGATCAAATCAGGTTTTCACGCTGTCCGGGGAGAAGGCAGGCATTGGAGCAGCCTCCCTTGCCGTGTGGCGGTGGAGGAGCGGCGGGGGGCTGGCTGTGCTCCGCTCTCCCGGCAGGGCAGCCCCGGTGAGGGCTCGGCTCGGCTCCGCCGCACTCGCCGCGGCTCTCCGCCTCCTTGCCCGCGGCACGGCGGTGCCTGTTCCCCAGCCGACCCGAGCCTGCTTTTCCCGGCGCGGGATGGATGCTGTGCCGCCCGGCTGCCGCTCCCCGCCCTCTGCCGGCACCGCGACCCCGCCGCCTGCGGGGCTTAGGGAGCAGCCAGCGGCCGGGGGAGACGCTGCCCACCTCATCCCAGTGCCTGGGGGCCAAGGAGATAGGCTGCCCACAAGGGCCCGCAGTGGCAGAGGAAGGGGGAATGACTTTAAACTGAAAAGAGCGTAGCTTTACGTTAGTTCCTAGGAAGAAAATCTTCGTTATGAGGTAGATGAGACACTGGAAGAGGTTGCCCAGACAAGCTGTGGATGCCCCATCCCTGGAAGTGTTCAAGGGCAACTTAGATGTAACCCTAAGCAACCTGGTCTAGGAGAAAATGTCCCACCCGTGGCCATGGGATTGGAACTAGATGATCTTTATAGTGTCTTCCAACCCAATACATTCTATGATTCTGTGTTTCTATGAAAATTAGCAATTCGTTTATACATGACCTAGATTAAAATCAATTTTGTTTAAGGCTGCTACAGAAATTTAAATGCCGATTTCCTCTAGACCACTCAGTTACCATCACTACCAATAAACAAAGCATAAAGGAGGTAATGAAGTGTTAGAAGATGAGTCCACTCACTTTATGCTCCATTAGGAACACATTAAATGTTTGCCAAATAATTAAAACCCCCCGAGATTTAAAACAAAAGTAGTTTTCTTCAGGTTTCCTGAAACTGATCTTTCTTCAGCTTTCATGGAGACTATGCAGGCAGAACAGGAGCTTAAAAGTGGTAGTCTTACAAGGTTTTCCATGGAGCTCCTTCTTCATGTGAAGCACAATGAGTAAATTGTAGTATTCCCCCCAAAAAGGACAGCACTGTTTATTTGATGAATCAGTAAGTGCAAATTGATTTCTGAATAAAGCTGTGCCTCTAAATGTGGAATTTTCCATATTTTTTGTACCAAAGATCATTTTAAAGGAAGATAGCTCCCTGAGGATTAAAACCAAGCCAGAGCAAGATGGAATTGTTGGGAAGGTATTTTGGGACTGGAATAGCCTGTATCAAAGAGAGAACAATGCTGAGTGAAGGAGTAGGGAAAGAAAAGCGCTGACAGGAAGCTGTGGGCTGTGGAAATACAAATATCAGATCTCACAGTAATGTTGAATGCTGCGAAACCCCTGTCCACCCAGCACTGTCAGTCTCTCAAACAACCTCAAAGTCTTCTGGATGACATCTCAGAACTCTAACTGCCCACATGGGCATGCAGCAAACGTTAATACAGCATTAACCTTTTCTACATTACTGAAGCAATCTAAAATCACTTCTCTTTTTAAGTTCAGAGGATCCTAGAATCCTACAAAGATCATCTGGCAAAACCATGACCTAGACAAGATAGCCCAGCACCCTGTCCCCACAAAATTTTAAATTGTTCAATATTTGGGAATCCAACGCTTCCCGGGGGAGATTATTCCAATGTCTGATTGTTCTCATTGTTAAAAAATTGTCTTCTTGTGTCCAGTCAGAACTTCCTCAGGAGTAACTTGTACCCATTACCCTTCATCTTTACTATGTGACTCCCCATAAAAAGTCAGTCTCCATCCTTTTTGTATCCACCCTTTAAATATTGGAACGTGGTGACAAACTCTCCCCTAAGCCTTATATTCTCAAGGCTGAACAAACCCAATTCTCTCAGCCTTTCCTCGCATGGCAGTCTTCCCAGTCCTTTGATCATCCTCAAGGCCCTTCTCTGGACCCTCTCCAGCCTGTCCACATCTTTTTTGCATAGTGAGGACCAAAATTGAACCCACAATTCCAGGTGTGGCCTGGCAAGCACTGAGTAGAATGGGATGATTTCTTTATCTCTGCTTGTTGATGCAGCCCAGCATCCTACTGGTTTCTATGTTACATCATCACACTGTTCACCCACACTGAGCTTGTTGTCCTCCAGCACCCCAGGTCCCTTCCCACAGACCCCAGACAGACCTCAACCTGTGCTGCACTTCAGGATTCTCTTTTCCCAGCTTCAAGACCTTACACTTGTCTTTGTTCCATTCGATTTGTTCTCTACTCTTCTGCTTTTAATGGCCTCTGTGCACGAGCTGCTCAGAAGGTTTGGGTTTCTCCACGATGCAATCACAGCACCACAGATGGTGCCAAGTGGAAGCTCCTGAGCTGGCCTGAAGCTGGCTAACTCAAGCAGTGGAAACAGCCTGTGGCAATGCTGATCCTAGAGTGGAGCACTACATGGCTATCAGCACAAACACTAGCTAATTATTTTGAAGTTATTTCCTGTACCTTTGTACTACAACATAGTCACTTCTATGCCATATGAAAATCTCTTATGATTTCTCACGTACCACAGACTCTGAAGTGGTCATTCTGGTTTTAAAAGCAGGAGAATATGCACTGTATTACATCACACATATGGTGCCAGTATATACCAGGCCTGTGCTATTTTGTGGTTTAAGTTGCATTGTTTATTTGTTAACTTTTTACTGGAAATGAATTTTAGGAAACCACTTTATCCACGGGAATATAGATTCGTTATGTACTTGGCTTTTATTCTCCACTTTACTGGTTTTAATCCTTGTTGTCCAGGTCTCTGTTATGGCACTGTTTCTCCAGCAAGGGGCATAGAAGATCTTTAGCTGAAGCCTGAAGCTGCTTCACTGGGGCTTGCTAGGTTCTTGGCAAAACTATTTCTTCAAGTCAAGAGATGACATGTTTCTGTTGATCTCGGAGCCACCTAGAAGCTCTGCATCAAATGAATGCTCAAGGTCTGCTGGCAGGCTGCTCTCTGATGCCATCCCCATGCAATAGTTCACACCAGTTTGGGCCAAAGAACATCAGGTTTGGAGTAGGTGCGAAAATAAAGTATTCTCCTTTCATGACTGTGCATTTACAGGCTTCCCCAGTACTTGTGGGGATACAACACCTTCCATTTTGTGTGTATCTGAAAGCACAATTTCACAGACAGTGGAACAGAAAGGTGGCATCTTTCCTCTTGTTCTGAGCAGCAAGCTGTCCCTTGTAGCCTCAAAGCAGCCTCAGTCCTTCTCAAGGTGGTGTCAGTGAATACGGCAAAAACTCTGAATATTCCTGCTCTGATCAATGGGAGGTTTGTTGCAGTTTTTCTTTCTTTGTGTCTTTCCAGTGCTCCAGTGACACACATGTGCTGGAAGAAATCATCGCCAAATCCAAGGATGCAAGCATGCATGTGTTACCTGCTTGTTGGAGGCACCATCAACAACAGATTTTACTGTGTGTAGTTCAAACCTGGATGCTGGTGCAGGGGTGATGGGTGACGAGGGGACTATGAGAGGGTGAAGCATGTCTCTGCTGAGCAGTTAGAAGCACCAGGATACGTGGCAGGGAAGGTACAGCCTCAACCCATGATGTGAGTTGCTGGTGTGGTGTTGCTGAGTGAGGGCTGACCCAGAACCTGATGAGTAAGGCAGAGCCAGGCTGCTAAACTTGTGCATTTCTACTCCCAGCTGTGGTATCCAAAACATGTGTGTAAACATGAAAAGGAATTCTGATCCATGCTACCCTGGAGGTCTGTGCAGTGGAAAGCAGAAGGATTGAGCCAATGGCAGAGCTGGCATGTTGTGACTGGTGTTAGCACAGAGTAAATCTCACCAGCCCTTTTCCAGTATGGGGAGAAATTTGCTGTTATGATGCTTTTTCATCAATACTGTTCAAACTTGGATGGAGAAGCTGAAGCTGCCTTTTGCAAGATATAAATCCTCTCTGAATTCATACTGCTCTTCCCCACATGGTGAGATAGCTCAGACCAACTGTCTGCTTTTCTGTAGCCCCAAAAAGGGGGAGTTGCTGCCCAACTGCTGAGAGAAGAGGGACTGTGCAAACAATACTGCTGGCAACTATAAGAGGTGCTGGGACTGGCCGAGATTTGCTCCTCTTTGAGACCAGACTGATTGTCACAGCTAAGTGGGACACATTTCTCACACTACTGGTGCCTCTGAAATGGAGGGATTTGTGTTGTTTAATGAGATTCATGTGTTGGGCACTGGGACTGCCTTAGGTTCAGCAACCTCTTGCATTTAATCTTTCTGTCAAAAGCTGACAAAGCTTTTTCCCTAGGCCCATGTTTATCTCTCCACCTGGAGAAGCCGATGTAACAAGTAGATAAGTCATCCTTCTTACTCAGGACAGAGCAGGGAAACTGCATTCAAAGGGAAAAAGCTATACTTGGAACTTGACAAGAACAAGTATCAAAAGAAATAGTAAGTGTACACACACATGAAAGAGAGCAATGCATCTTCTTTTGCAGTCACACACACACACACACACACACAGAGTCATTCCCAGTGCTTAGGAGATTTAAGGTTTTCTCTTTTCTGTGCAAGTGTATTAGCATACCTCTACATGCAGCTATTCCATTAGCCATTCCTGTTATCACAGAAAATGAGAAAAGGACTATCTTCTTTTTCATGTCTGAGTCCACAAGTCTGCCTTTTCTGTGGCATATGCTACCTCAGCAACTTTTAGCAAGAAGAGGAGGTGGTCAGTACAGATTCAACTCAGACAGTGGAATAGAGGCAGGCAAGGGTTAATCTCACCTGTCTGGAGCTGCAGGCTAGGCAGTGAAACTGAAGGTAATGAGTTTAGTTGTATTTTTCTTTGGTTTAATCACTTAACCCAGGTCCAGACATTCCCCTTTATGAGGGAATCTACAAATCAGGTGATAAAGGTAACTGGAAGAAGAAAAGGATCATAGGGAAATATAAGACACCCCTGAGTGTCGTGAGAGATTGCCAGTCTCAACAACCAGAGGAAGTCTTAATACTGAAGGCAGACAAGACACCAAATTTCTGGCAGATCCCAGAGGTGCTTGTGCACAAGCTGCTGTCCCAGCAGAGACTCTGCACATTGACATGGGCCACTTGGGCTTTGCTCGGTAACAGAAACCCACAATCCAAAGCTGTCACCATACCTGTATTCTTACAAGGACAGAAAATGCTTCTTCTGCTGGCTCATATCATACAATGCTTAAAAAAAGTCTGCCTTCTTCAAATTCACTTCAGTAACATCTTGAAACTGGGAGAGCCTTTTGAAGAGTTGCTCAGACAGAAAAAAAATCCATCTTTTCAGCTGCCCACATTTTCCAGTAATTGCAGGTCTGGCCATTATCTTGCACAAACACATGCAGGATGACCCAGCAAGGGCACCCTCTTGGCAGAATCATTCCTGTATATCAAAGCCTGTGCCTTTCCACTGGTCATAGCAGTGCTCTGGCAGCCCATCGCTGTCTGTTCATGCTCTCACCATGCTGTTCACAAATGCTCTTTTACAGAGCACAGTGTTTTCTCTGTCAGTTACCAGGATTTATGTGTGTAAGTCTTTATTATTTACCAGCCTTCCAGGCAGTGAGAGCTGAGAATTTTGCAGACAATAACTTTAAGTTCCTTTCTTGTTTGCTGCTGGAGTATGGGAGAGCAGCAGGTCAGGGGTGCACCACCCTTAAAACATCTTGAGACAGTGGACATCATGTTGACCATTCCTGGTTGGTGAAAAGGCTTTGAGGTCTGCCAGTGAGTTGGTGTGCAGTGCAAGAAATGATGGGGTATAATTTAGCCAGTTTAGTGACAGGCACTGTCACTGTCCCAGGACAAAAGCACATTTGTGATTCTCCCTCCTCCAAACGTCTCCAGACACAAAGGACCCTGCACTGTGCAATAATAACCCAGCCTCCCACGCCTCTACCTTGCGTCCCTCTCCCCAGTTGTGGCCTAGTGGCCATGGGGGTGAGCTGGAGACAGCTTTCCTTTGCCTCTCTCCCCACCTCCATCTCCCTCCCTTCTTTGTGTTCCATTTATAATTTAAAAGTGCTAATGGAATGATGCCTCCCTTAGAGTTTGCAGACAAATCTAATTTTTCCCAAATTTTACTAAAAATTGACATTAACTGTCTAGAGAAGTCTTCAGAGGGTTTTAAAAAACTTTTGAATGCTATTTACGTGTCCTGATTTAAAAATATTTATCTCTAGCAGAGTACATTCAATATTTTTTTTTGTTGTTAATGTAGAACAGGGTAGAATAGTGCATTAATCTCATGGGATATCAATATAGCACCTGTTTTTTTTCAGAATACAGAAGATAAATATATGATGGATATGGCTGGGGGGGGTTGAGCAGTAGTATTAGATATATAATTATCTTCATCTGGTAGAAGATCTATAATGATTTTAGGATTTCTTTTGTTCTTAGAATAAGCTGCTGGTGCCTCCCATAGGAGGGCAGCAATTCTTCCTGGAGGGCTGGGGACAAGCTGTGTAAGATGAGGAATAATTTTAACACCCCAGGTCACTGTGGTGATTGATCCCGTGACACTCACTGCATTTGCTGCTTCTTGTGGCCATCAGCAGCAGGCAGGCACTGCTTTTACTGCTCTCTTTGCAGGTGGAGGAGTGAGTCACAGACAGACAAAGTGGTGTGGCCAAAACCACAGAGGAAGTCTGCAGCAAGGTTTTTTCCCATTTAAGCTGAGTCCCCAGCCTTGGGCTGCATAAACATCCTCCCTAATGTGTGAGCAGATATCCGTACAGGTGGGCACCTGCCACTGCCTATCCTCCAAGGCAGCCAGAAATGCACAACTACATCACAAGCCCCATGTTCCAGCAATCAAATAAATTTTTTTTTTTCACTCCAATGGCAAGAGGATCTGTGCTTTTTTCTGCTGTCAGTGCTAAGCCTAGAGAATACAATAAAGTCCTGGGTGGCTGGTTTTGTTGTCAGGCAAAAAAGTGGGATGATTATTATCTTGGGAAGAGATGAGGAGGCCTAAAGAAGGTGTCTGAATTATTCAGCTTTCTCTAATGTAAAGCAAGTCATTCTGTTCTGCTTCACAGTCATCTACTGGAAATATTCTGGGATTAAAATGGACACAAATTTCGGCCTTTATAGTCCCCCTGTGTAGAGAAGCTCGGATATGCTGTGAGAAGGAGCTTGCTAATACATGACACAAAAGAGCATTTTTTATGCCCTGGAATGGCTTCTGCCTGCAGTCATATGGAAGACCGGGGTCTGCTCCTGTAGGACCCTTGAAAGAAAACAAAGGTAAACTCTGTCAAGGAAGTGCCTAAATTCTCTGTGTAACTCTCCACCCTAGCAACTGAAGATATTTAGGGGCCACAGATCAGGACGGGTACAAAAGTGCAAAACACAGTGTGGAAAACATTGAAAAATGGCCCTTTTTTTGAGGATTTGAAGAACTGTAAGGAGGAGCTAGTCTGCAGGGTGATAGCATTTCCTTCTTAGGAATGGAGGGGAAGGTTATCTTTGATCTGATCCACTTTCATGACCAGTAAAGGGATTTAGAAGGATTTTGACCCAGCTCCTACCGAGTGAAAATCTTACAGAAGGTAGAAGAAGGGGAAGACATCTATTGCTGACATTGGTCTGGAGACTAATAGAGGGGGATGGGACTCTAGCAGGAAGCAACTCGTAAAAATCCCCGCAGCAGTATCGGCAATGCACTTTACCCCCTCCAGAGCAGTTTCCGGCCTGAAGAGGATCAGAGTGGTTTGCTGAGCTGCGCTGAGCCGCGTGAGCATCCCTGCGACAGTCAGGCGGTGGCACTGACTTCACTGGGTCTGCTCACCTGCGGGGAAAGGATGCCAGAACAAAGCCTCGCTGTCCCAAAGGGAAAGTAGGAGATGCAGCGGAGCTACTCATCCTCTGCAGCTGGAGCACATCACAGAAGCTGGCTAACAATACTTGACAGAGGTTCAGAGAAGAGCATGAGTTAGATCTCGCCCGTGGCTGATATGAGAAGTGGAATTAAAATGTGGTTTCTCGATCTGGAATTCTCGTCAGCCAATCAATTCTTGTGGGAAATATAATGAGCCCTTTGATGACTCATTATTCCAGATCTTGTTGGTGATATTCGAAGTGGTGCAAGGGATTTATCCACACAGATACCATTAAACCTAATGCATAAAACACAATTGCAATTCCCAAGTTGCTTTGAAATTTTCAAGCCTTGTTTCACCCTGTGGGCCTGATATTTCTGGGTCTCAGAGATTTTAGCCTGCTAGCAGCTGCTAGCTTTTTCCCAAGGAAAAAGTTCTCATGAAAGCTTCTTCTCAAAACAATCTTGGCAAACAACTGTCCTTTCTCAAAACAATCTTTCTCCAGGTGATGTTTTGTTTTTCTAGTTCTCAAAACGTTTTAGCTGTTTCTCTAATTTAACCAATGGGATTAGAGAGGTGTCGTTCCTATTCACCAATCATGTTAAGTCTGTATCGGAACACTTTATAAAAAGTAGCAAGAATTAGACAATAAAGCCTTTTTTCTGTGCTCTTTGCCTTCTGAAGTATTGAGTCTCTCATCCTTTTTTCGTGTCCTACAACGACATCACCCAACAAATGAAAACCCCTTGTTGGGCAGCCCGCAGTGAGTAGGTGCTGTGGGAGGAGCCCTGCCAGCAGTGGTGCTTGCCCCATCCCGCTTTGCTGTGCTTGGGGGGAACTGATCAAAGTTCCCTTTCCAGCTCCCCGTGCTGTGCTGGTGAGTCATGCCCAGCTCTGCGCCCAGCAGCATCTGACAGCGAGATGCGGTGCCGAAGCCCGAGGCGGAGCGGTGTGCCTGGCTGCAGTGCGCCCCGCCGGGTCCTGCAGCGCTGACACGAGGGAAGGTGCTGTGCCCCCAGACGGGCCACGGACCCTGTCGGCAGTGAGGGGTGTGTGCCCACGGTCGGTGACCTCTCTGCACCTCAGCTGCCTCTGGGGGCTCTGTTTCCTTGTTTTCTTCTCTCCCTTCCGGGCAGGAATGTGCCATCTCTTCTTGCTGCTACCTTAATACCTCTGACCACATCTGCATCACTGCATCCTTAGGAGCTTGACTCTTCAAGCTGCAGTGTTCATTTAAGTCATTTTAACAGAGGTAATTAAGAGGCAGTGCCCCATGGGGGAACACACGCCTTCCTCAAACTGCAGGGAGGCTCTGGGCTCCTGCCCAAAGCACCGAGTGCCTGTGTGTGCTGTGAGCATTAGGTGGTGAGAAAGGAGTGATCCCCTGGTACTGGGCAGATCCCACAGGCTAACAGGGAAACCTCTGGTCCACAAAGCATTTCTTTCCCTGCTATCCCTCTTACAGACAAATGAGGTGAGATGAAGAGAAGCCAAGTCACAATGCTTGTGTGAGCTATGTGTGAGCACCAGTATAGCATCCATCAGCTTATGGGACAGTAGGGGAGGAGGGAGAGTATCCAGCTGAATGGAATGGGAACCTCCATCTGGAAATGACAGGACTAAAGCAGGGGAATACAGGGAAGATTTAGGGAGGAACATATGGGTGCTGGATGTGTGGTTGTGAGACAGTATCACAAGGATAAAGTGGGAAGCCAGATTTCAAGTATAACTGAAAGAGTGTCAGAAAAAAATAAGCTGGAAGAAATAATCTCTCTCTGTCTTTGCTGGGGGAAATGGCCCAGAAGAAGCCTCCCAGGGCTGTTTCATTTTCACCCCCTGACACAAGGAGATTGTATGCCAATGCAGTAGGTTTCCTCTGGGGAATCTAGGTGGAGGTTTTTCCATTCCCAGTCAACACATAAAATATAATGGATCTAAATATAATATATATAATGGACTCTAAGCCTCAGGGGTCCCCAGCAGAACTGACTGCCCTACCATCAGGAGCTGAATGCAGAGGAAGGCCCCACACAGGCTAGGACTTTGGGAAAAAACATGTCCTTCAACCCACACTCATAATCCCATTGACCTTGGGTACATGTAGGGGACTGCTCTCCAGTGCCCTTATGTCCCTTCCCTCCTGCTGCAGTTTGGAGGGAGAGAGTTTGTGAGACACAGTCTCTGATCTGCCTTGAGTTTCTTTTTTGAAGTCAATCAGCTTTCCCATAAGATCAGAGGTGAAGGCAATCACATCTTACCATGTGGTGATTTCAGGAACAGATGTATATGTTTTTAGCATCAGGCAGATAATCAAAATAAATCAAGCCCTGACAACCTTGTGATTATACATTTGTCTAAGAGCTCTTAAAGCCACCACAAGAAGCTTCTTTGTGTCTAACAACACGTCCCTGCATGAGGCTCCCTCTTGTTTGTGTGGTCTTGCATCCACTCCAGCATTTTCGGTGTCTGTACAATGCTTCCCTGGGGAAAAGGAAGTGGACGTGTGAGGGGGTGGCAGATGGGGGTTGGGGCAAGTGTCCTTCTTACAAGTTGCCAGCTCTCCTCCCTTGGCAAGTGCCAGCACATCTGGGCAGAGGTACAGTAAAACCTGCCTTCATAAATGTTGTGCAGCAATGGTGGTGCTGCGGGGCTCTTCAGTGCTGCAGAAGATCACTGAGAGAGGTTCTCCTCACTGCTGGGGCTGCAGAAGATCACTGAGAGAGGCTCTCCTTGCAGCTGGCGCTGCAGAAGATCACTGAGAGGCTCTCCTTGCAGCTGGGGCTGCAGAAGATCACTGTGAGAGGCTCTCCTCACTCCCCCCTACAGCAGCATTGACAGAGTGTGGTGTAAGGGGATGCATTGGTAACTGGGACAAGAGACAGAGCTGGGCCACAGTTGTTGTGAGAACACGAGTGAGTTGCAGGAGAGGTCGGTGAAATGTGAAGACTCTTCCTGCAATCTGACCTACTTTTGGTGTCTTTAGGGGCAGCTGATGCTCTTTTTGCCTGTTATTATAAAAGGTTGCTATGGGAAATTCTGTAGCTTCTCCTTAAAGGCAAAGCTGCAGAAGCAAATCTAGGAGCCAATGCCATGAGCGAGGAAACTCCTTTCTGCTCCAGGGTGCACCTCCCTCTGGCCCTGGCAGGGCCCAGTTCCCCATGGGCTGCTGATGTTCCCCAGGGGCAGACCACTCCTCTCTTTGGCTCCCCCCTCCCTGTAGCTGACACTGAATCCTGAAACCCCCTGTCTACCAAAAATGACCCTTGATGTGCAACAAACTGATCTCCCTTGCCCTCTCATGTCTGCTTTCCTACATGGTTATACAGCACACGGAGCACTGCAACCAGACATGGACCTCAGCTCGTGTGCTCACTGGCCTTTGCCCTTCCTCCTTCCACACAAGCATGCATACACATGGAGACCAGCTCTTAAATTTATTTTTTAAATGCCATGAAAGAAATTTGTTTTCATCCAGAAACTTTCTAGATTTAGTTTGTGCATCCAACCTTGTGCATTAGATGTGGTGAGGAGAACTCCAAACCCGTTTTCCACCCAAACCCTACTGAGTGAAACATGGACCCTTCAGAAGAAAACCCAACAAACCAACAACTAAAACACTGCACCAAAAGCCCCAAAGTCCAAGCAATTCTATCTTTGAGCATGATGTGGTGAAAATGTTCAGAACTCTGGGAATATATCTAGCATGTGTTACTTCTTGCCTGGAAGATGATACCAGAGGCATGAGATTCAGTATCCATCTTCTGTTTGTTATTATTCTTTAGTTTAAACATTTCAAGCACACAACTAGTGATAGGAAAAAAATGCGTGTTACATATGACCAATTACATATCTGCAGTCACGAACAGCAGTGTGTGGAAGAAAAACAATATGAAAAGAAATGATGGGCTGAAAATTAATCAGCCAAACACTTATGTATAGTGCCGGTAGTCTCAGAAATGAGAATAGGTCTGAACTGGAGCTCCAGTCCAACATTCATGTGTTTTAGCCACCTGCCTTTGGGTTAAAACATAGAAGCACAGACCTGCATCAGACATTAGGGGGCTTGTCTACTCAGTTGGGTGACACCCTTGTGTTTATGTGTTTGCAGTTTATTACAGCTCGTGTGCTCTGTGACTGGGGAAGAGCCGGCTCCCTCACTTTGATTGCTGCATTTGGGGTTCAATGGGGATTTCTGGGTGGAGGGAGATATCACACTGACCAAGAGAGAAACTGAGTTTGCAGATGTGAAAGAAGGTATGGACATAGAGGGGTGGGGAGGAGGTGGGTGGGAGGGGAAGGATCTTCATCAGAGAAGCAGAGATTTTGAGGAAGAGGAAGATATGGAGAGTCTGCTGAGATGAGCAAGGAGAAGGTGCAGCACTCAGACCTGGAGGAAGTCAACTTTTCTTAAAACTGTAGGGAGATGATGGCGGAGTTTGCTGCTACTTGACGCTACTTAATTTTTACAAAGCCTCTTTTGCTCTTTGCATTTCTCTTTCCAGTTTCTGTCAGCATTGGTTACTTGTACCTCCAGCACTGCCCTGTTTGTACCAATGCAGTGGGAGAAGGTTTATGGGACACTTTGAGTCCTTTCTGAGAAGACTCATCAAAGGTGATACCTGAGCTGTGAGGTTGCTGGCTGGCTGGCAGCTGGTCCCTCCACTGTTCCCTGCAGTAGGAATGTGTGGCTCCCTATTTCTTCTAACATGGAGACACACTGAGCTTATTGATGGAGTAGCTGGTGGGGCTTGGGGTCAATGAACATTGCAGGACATTGCAGGGAGAGGAAAGAGAGGAGTGGGAACCCCCATGAGGAAGAAAATAACTTTATCCCAGGAGTTGCTAGGAAGAGCCCTTGGGGCAGTATTTATGCAGCAGCAATATCTAGACCTTCACAGGAAGGGAAATATAGTGCACATATGATACTGAGCTGAAATGCTTGATGATGTTTCAGAAATCACTTGGAGGAGAGAGATGAGGGTTATTTACATTGATGTCTGCAACCTCACAATTCCCAGAAGGCCAGCAGCCTGCAGCTGGGTTGTCTGCCTCAAAAATAAGCCAAGTTACACTCAGGCAGACATACAAGAATGTTTCCTTACTCTTCCTGCATTTGTGGGTAACGCTAAGCAGTACGAGAATACAACATTCTCATATCCCAGGAAATGTCTGTGGATGTCAAGGGTCTAAATTACCACGCATTAATATATTCCATCTGAACATCCCACCTGAGTGCTTGGCAGGTCTTATTTTATTTTATTTTGTGTTGTGTGCTTGGAACAGTCCCTGAAGCTCTGTCTTGGAAGCAGCCATTTCTTCTGTTCAGTGTGCAAGTGGCACAGCAGAGGCTCTTTCTGCAGGAGCATTGAGCTCATGGAGCTGTCCACACAGTGCATGTTCCCAGTCCCACCTGAGCTCTTTCTCTGTGGCTGTGTTCTGCAGCACAGAGCAGAGTTGTTTTCCCAGCTTCACTCTTGACTCCCTGCATCCTCCAAATTAGTAAATCACTGCAGTGAATGATTTTCTTTGAATCTCCATAGCTTTGGTGTTTGTTTTTCTAAATTCAGTCTCTTCCATCTTTGGCTTTTTTAAAAAAATGGATCTGCAGGAAATGAAGCTAATATTTCATTTTATCTGTCACCTTTTTCAACAAAGCAGTGTGTGAGAAGAGTAAATGTGACTGGACCCTGACCTGCCTCACAGAAAGACTGGCCCTCTCCCTCCACAAACACACGCTTTTTGACATATTTATTATGTATTTGGGGAAGAACACATACAAAGACAGATGAGCCCAGGCAAAAGAATTCGCTCATGAGGAAGGAAAACAGCTAATATTCCCATTTCACCAGGGCTTTTGAATAAATAAATAGAGCCGTTAATAATTAATAGATTTAAACTGGAACTCCTTACTCTAGGAAAAATTTCCCCTTCAATGAGCTCTTTGCTCAAGCACAATATAGGTCAGAAATTCGTGATCTGACGTAAAGATTTTAAAAAATAATAATTGTGGGTTGATTTTCTCCCCTCCCAAAAGAAACATTAACTGAAAGAGCCATGTGGAAAGTAGAAGTCTGTCTTGTTCTCTGGATCTTGTCCAATGCTGAGGAAAGGAGGAAGCTTAAGTATGGCCTGTGTCTTTCTTACATGTCTTTGGTTCAATAGGCAGCAATAAAGGTATCCAGGGGAAGGCATCACAAGGCCTCCTGAGCTCTACTTTTTATAGGGCAGGGAGACAATCTGTAGGAGAGCTTCCTGAGTGGGGAAACCATAATACATCTGGACTCACCACTAATCCCATGCACAAACACAATCTACAAATTATCCACAGATATTTCTGTGCTCACTGCCTAAAATGATGGCTAACAGCTTCAGACTAACAATTAGGCAGACCTGGAGCATTCTTGTGACAGAAATCAAAACTACAACACATGAATGTCATGATTCAGTAGATTTTGAGGGCCCCTTGCTCATTGCTACCTCCTTCTTATGTGTTTTTCTTCAATTTTTACTCTGGAGAGGGGACACTACAGTCTGAGGAGAAAAAATATGCAAAACTGAGTCAGTAAAGGAATTTGAATCATCAGTACTTGAATTTTTACTGGTTTTTCTTGATTTTTTTTCCCTGTTGTTAATTTCTCCTAGTTCTGGGTTTTCCTCTGCTTGTCAGCTAAATTGCCATCCAAACAATCTTTTCTGGCTGTATTTCATCCTTGGGTTTTGCCAAATTCTGCATGATGCTTCTACCCAAATTCTCCGCCCACACGTAGTCCCCATCCTGCCCTGCTCTGCTGTCTGCTCCCTGTTTTGTTTCCCCAGGACTTCTGATGCTTCTGTTTATCCCACTTGCTCTGTCTGTCCTTTTTCTGCCCAAACACTTTGCTTGTCTGCTTCTTGCAGGTTTCCAGCTCTCTTGAGATATGTACACAACTGCTATCCTGAGCTAAGCCAGGAGCCTTCATCTCCCCACAAATGCCCCCCACAAATCACATTTCTTTCCATTTGGAAAAACAGCAAGTGAACGAAAAGACCAAACAACACACTGACGACAAAGCTTTCACTCGAGTCAGCAGAGATGAAAGGAGACTCAAAGCAACTTCTTGTAGAATCAGACAGGTAAATGGCAACAAAAGAAATTCAGTGCTATTATTTTTTTTGTAAAACTCATTGCAGGAAGGCACTGCAAGTATTTATACGCTGTAAAGGTTTTTCCTCTGTCAGATAGGAGAGATAACAACATAGCATGGCAGAGAGAGTTCAGAAACTCTTTTTGACCATGGTCAGCAAAGCTAACTCTTGTAGACTGTGAAAGGAATGGAATGGAAGCATGTTCTGAAACATTTCTTGGACATACTTGCTGAAAAGTTGACATATGTGTTTAAACAATGACCCAGAAATTGCTCCAGGGACGTCTCAGTTTGTTTTCTTTGAAGAAGGTTGTAAAACTGCTTTCGTTTCATTATGTATGGGGCATGAAGTAGCTCTCTGAACTTCACAAACTCTATTAGAGAAGTCAGGTGGGCTAACCTTTTACAAAAGGCATCTTCTCCATATATTTCTTGGCCAGGAGTGAGCCTTCATCAGTGTTTTCTCACCAGACATGGCTGGGGCAGGGGTGACGGCCAGGGTGAGGAGGGAGAGGAGACTGTGTCCTCTGAACATGCATCCACCCTCCAGATCTGGCAGGCTTGGAGGGCTGGTCCAGCTCCATCGTGGGAGTGACAGACAAGTACCCTCAGACCAAGACAGCAAGTGGCAAATGGCAGCACAAGGGGACAATATGCAGTGCTGATATCTTTTTCTCCAGCAGAGTGACTCATTCAGCCACGGCTGGCAGCTGGGGCTCATTAGTTGCTTTACCTATTGAGGAGGCAGAGTGATCTGTGATTTGCTGAGGAAATATTAATTGCATAAAAAGATAATTACGGAAAGGCAATTCACTTCATGAAATTACTGTTTTGAGAAGGTGGCAGCCCTGGTGCTGGGGCAAGTGGATAATGCAGGAAGCAGCGGGTGTTACAGTACATTGAGCAATTAAACACACGCTCCTGGCTGAGCTGTATTCATAAACTGAGCAGCCCGTGAATGGCTCGCCCCAAGCACGCTCGAGATGTCATCTTCATGACAGATTCACTGCCACATAAACACAGCCTCTGACACTGGCCTGCATCAGTGGATAATTTGGCTTTCCAGCAGAGTCAAGGCTCTCCAGGGCAGCTCTGGGGACCTGCTGCTTTGAGATGGGCTTGGCCCCAAGCTGGGCAATCCCTCTGCCCTCAGCTGCAGAGGCACAGCCCGTGTCTGGCGGTGTAGCAGCTGAAGGGGCCTGGGTGCTCACATGTCCTGGCTGTCCTCTAGACAGGTGTCCCCTCTCCTGCACACTCAGTCTCTTGCCATGGCTGCTTGCAGGCAAGCCCCACTGCTGGGACAGGCACTGCTAAGTGCCCAGTTGGGATGTGGCTGACCAGAATGTTGGGATGGTCTCTGGGTGGAGTGTGGCTCAGTGTCTGCAGATGGGCTCCCACCCTGGCAGGAGGGTTTGGGCCCCATGGCTGGTGAGATGCTCTGGTGATAATGGGGAGAGGGTACCTAACTCTGGCTGCAGTGCAGCCAGGGCTTCTGCCTGCTTTGGCATCTGAGCCTTATGCACAATCTTCAGAGAAAGAAACAAAGCAATTTTACCCTCTGAGGCCTTGCAGAGAGCAACAATGCTCTCATATGCCGTGAGACTGGTCATGGCAGTAACAACCCAATTCCAGAGACCTTTGAACCAGGGACTCAGGAGTGACAAAGGGGAAGAATTACAGGGAACTGAAGTGAATTCAGAGTGGCACAGCTGTTGACTGGCTGCAAAATCCCAAATCCTATTGTATTGCTTCAGCCTTTGTGTCACATGTGACCCACTTGGGTTTCATTAGTAAAAATATTCTCCTTGTACATGGAAGACAGGCTGTAAAGCTGCAGAGGAGCTGATTCAGATGAGAATGTCCCAGCAGAACAATTGGTGCTATTAATAAAAAATGCACTCTTTGCAGTGTATAATTAGAAGCTTTGCCTTCCACACACAAATTTGAGATAGTGGCTCTGAAAGAAAGTGAAGGAAATCCAAACAGAACAATTTCTGTCCTGAAACTCACTTGTTACAAACTCCTTCACCTTTTCCCCACACTCTCATCTGGATGTCTCATCTCTCCATGTCCCAGCTAAATGACTAGTGGTCTGGGGGTGTGGAAGCGCCGCAGAATGTTTTGCAGCCAGGAAGGTAGCTCAGGCAGGTGGAAGTAAAACCTGTGGGTTTGTTACACCCGGATGCTCAAAGACCACTTTTGAAAGCCCCACCTGTTGAGGAAGCTGCTATGGCTGGAGATCTGAACTTCCAAATTGGAGCAAAATGTATTTTCAAAATTTATTGTGAAAAGACAAAGCCCAACTGTTCCATTTTCTGGCTTTAACACAGAAGTAGCTTTAATTGATAATTACATTTTAAAATTTAAAAACACTGTGTCTCCATAATGTTAACACATAATATAGCATGGATTAAAAACAGGATATTCATTCTTAACAAACTTTCAGAGGTTTGCTATAAGTGCACACAATTAAAGTGAATTACTAGCTAAAACCTTTTGGAAAGACTGCAAGGTAGTTCATAAAAATCAAAACATAGTGAAATCAGAAAGTTGCTCAAGAAACCCTTCTCGATCAGCATTTTTCTTAAAACCGATACAAAGTGTTCCTACAAGAGATCTCAGATTTCATGAGGCATTCCCTTCTGATGCTGTGCTGTCAGCACTGCTTGTCCATCCACAGCTCAGCAGCAAGCCCAGCTAGCACTGCCAGCCTTGCTGCAAGTGAGGAACCTCCTCAGCAGTTGTCTGGCATTTTGGGACATGTCTTGGCCCTGGACCAAGGGAGGAAGGGAAGCCAAGGACCTGGTCAGTGAGCTCTCCCACCAGCACTGTGGCCTGGGCTGATGCTGGCGGGGTGGGGACAGCCACCCTGATGTGTGGAAGCAGATTTTAATTAAATTCTGTCATATGGCAAAACTCTTGGAGTCCAAACACCAACTACTTCTCCATCTAGGCAGAGAGCAGCCCATCAGAGTATGTGAGATCTCAAGTGCAGGTGTGGGGCTTGCTGAGTGCATTTGCTTGCTATATGAGCTCTCTTTTTACAAATTCTAAATTGATGATAATTAAATTATTTTCATATATATATATCTCATTGTTTAAAAGTCATATAAAATTTTGCTTTAAAAGCAGTAAAGGGAATACTCACAGTCCCCCTGCAGGGCAGCTCTTTTTCACTCCTGTCTTGCAGAGAGATAAAATGAGGTGCTGTGGATCAACATAAGTATCTGGTTTGGAGATCAGACAAATAGCTAGATGCAGAGCTAGAAATAGAAACCAGGAAACTTATTTTTCACTCTGTGCACAACAGTATCATCCATTCTCCTCCTATGTGAAAGGGAAACAATGAAATTACCATGGGAGTGCTGTGAGTATTTGGAAGGTTGGAAAGAAAGCATTTCCTCCCCATCTGTAGCTCTGTGTTGGCTTCCCTTCTCTGCTGACCACAGTGAGCAGTATCAGACCGTCAAGTCTTGTGTCCTAAGGAAATGTGTCCTTTGCATTTCTGACACTTACTGGTGCCATGAGCTCCTCACAGATACAAGGCTACCCTTATTGAGCCTTCCAAGCATCCTTTGGGTGGGAGATGGAAGATCTGGTTGCTCACCAGCATGGGGATAGTGTATTGAGCCAAGCAGCGTCACTCCCTCTCACAACAGCTTTCTCTGAAATCAGAACATACATCACTATTTGGAGACATGTTCACTCCTGACCCCTCAGCTACAGCCTCACAGCAAATGTGCTGACCACAAGATGCTTGAAAACTCTTCTAATTATTACCATATTTAAAAAAAAAAACAAACCAGTCTTATCTAGTTACTTGACATATGGGTCAGAATATATGATTTTCTGTGCTCTGCACTTTGATGCTAGTAATTGTTCCTCAAAGTTCATTCCTTCCACCTGTGTTTGCTGAGCTCACAAGAACTTGCCTAGGATCAACTGATAAATGTTTAAAAAGTGCTTCCAGCAGTGCAGACTGAAATTTGGCAGGCTAAATCCTGTTCAGGATAGATACAGGCTGAAATGGTAGGACAGTCTGGGTATGGATCAATTTTATCCAAGTAGAAGGCACCACCATGCAGCCTTCTCCTGCCCAGAGCATAGCAAGCAACCTGCTAGCAGGACGACAATGACAATGCAGCTACTATCTGCAGATGGGCTGCTCCTGCAGCCTGGGACCTTTTTTTTCAGCAAGCTCATTTGACCAGAAGGAGTAAGCTGTGGATAGGACTGGGGAGTCACCTATGACCTCCAGTATGACTTAACTTGTTTGATTTAGCATGGATAATTCCTTAGGCATCTGGTGATCAATGGGACCTGCTTGCAGCTGGGCCCCTTAATGCTGTTCACTTTTCAAAGAAATGCAGTAATGGAGTAGAACAGACAGTAATGAAACTCTGAAGGACCCCAAAGCAGAGCTTCTTTTTCTCTTCCTTTAATTGCAAGGCTAATGTTCCACATAAATATCTAGCAGCTGGTTATTTGTGTATGTCACTTTGAAAGCCTGGCTAAAGAACAAGAGAGAGTACAGCTGGGAGTCAAAAAAGCTTTCAGAGGAGATAAGGCACTTTGCCACCAGCACTTCATGGGAGGAGCATTCAGACAGCAACATGATTTTATAAGATTTAGTGCAGAGAGTATTAAGTTCATACAGAATTTAAATATTTATTAAACATATGTACCAGAGGCAGCCACAAAGCACAACGTTTAAGAGAAGACTCTTGAGATAAAAGGTAAAATACAAGTGGTATATAATACGCTCTGGTTCCATAAGGAGAAATCAGTCAGACATTGCTAAATGAAAAAAAAAGCATAAACCTCTGAAATGAGCTGAGCAGTAATTGCCTAATGTCACAAAGACAAAGCACAGGGTTCTTTCCTCTATTCTCTTTATTATTTATAATTAACTTTTTGCTCAAACCTGCAGCCGTAACTGCTCCGGGTGCAGTCACCGTCTGGGAAGCTACCGGAGGCTGACATTTTAAAGGCAGAAGGGATCCGAGCTCGCCCCTGAAAAGCAGGGTCTCTGCCTCCTCTGTAGACAGTTCCTCTGATTTCTCATGCAAATATATGGCTAAATATCCAATTATCTGTATCTGACAGACAGGCATGTCTGTATGAATAGAAACATGCAGCTGTGTGCTCATCTCAGACTCGGTGTTTAAAGACTGTCTCCTGCCTCAAGGAAGTTGGCATTCAAGAGGAGAGATGTGCTAACTCCCAGACGTTAGCTGAAAAGCCACGGAAGTTCGGGAGAGCCACCTCCGACAAGGTTGGCTTTCATGCACACGGGCGAGTAGAAGATCAGCTAATGGTCCAACAGCACAGCAGGCTGAGGAGCAGAGGGCAACGCACGGCTCCTGTGACACAGCAAGTTCATGTGCTGGGAACCAGTGCAAATGGAGGCTGCGAGGCTCAGCAGTGAAAATGAGAAAAAAAAAAAAAGGTGAAAATAATCTCAAGTAAAGATATGAAAGTGAATACTTGCAAAAGAAGAAAGTTTTGGTTAAACTCAGAAAGCAAGTTTTAGAAAGGGATCAGACACTGCAGATAAACGCTGCAGGGACATCAGTCAGAGGAGCTCAGCCTTCCTGTGAGACCCTTTCTTTATGCTCTTAAGGAATGATACTAAATTTTGAACTCTGGATGATCTAATTAAGTATGTTCCTGTCACCTTAGTCTAAGTAATATGAAGTATATGTCTGGATCTTTTGACAGTTTTCTCATGGAAAATCTTGACTCATCTCTTTCTCTCACCTCCGATATTTGTCCATTACCTAAATTCCACTTAGCTTAACTAAAGCAAGGATTGCGTATGATGCCTGTTATAGTTACTCATTTCTGGTAAACCACTACCCATATTCATATCACGTTCTATTTCTAGTGATTATAAACGATGTCCTCTATAACACAGGGCTGCTTGACCATTTATAGACGTACTAAAAGGGTTAAAATTATCAAAGGGCCAACACTTGAGAGACAGGACATGATCAATTGCCAGCACCAGTGCCAGGGCAAAGAAAAATCTGTAAGATAGCTTGAAGAGGTGGTATTGGATGGAGGGAGTTTCCCACCAGCCATTTCCAAATGGGTTTTTCTATCCAACTGTGAGCCCCTGGCACAGCTGTTCCTTGGTGCCACAGGACTTCCTTTCTCACTCTTCAGAGAGCTTGCTCTGCAGTGCAAGTGCTGCTGCCCTTGTTCATTGTGCAGGGCTTCACTTTCAGGATGATTGTGTTCAGCCCTTTCCTGTCAAATTCATGTCCTTTAAGTTATCTCCAAAATGGAGAAATTCTTAGGCATTTCCTAAACCCCTGGTGTCATAAACTCAGAAAGCTGAACGGACTTAGAGCAGCCTAAGCTAATTTACAAGATCCATTTACTGGCAGGATTTCATTTCCTTTTGGATTTGTGAAACACAAAAAAAAATTCAAAGGCTTTTGCCCCCCTGTTTTTAAATGCTTGCCAAATGGCCCTGCAAACACATTGACACGGACGCTCTCAACACGGACAGTCTCTAACTGTGCAATTAATGACTCTCAAATTTTTGCACTGTGGGAATGTGGGAGTGCTATTGTTTTTCTTCCCAGGCAAACATGATGTCCACATCACTCAACACCCTCTTCCAAGGTTTTTGGAATAGCTGTGAGAATGTGCCCTGCACAAATAGCGGCATGACATTTTTATCTAGACCAGATTTACTTTATGTGCTTTCTTCAAATATTTGTGGGAAATAGATAAATGCATCAGGAATGTACGGTAGGGAAGGAACTTTTAGAGAAAACCAGTGTCAATGAGATACTGCAGCTCTTTCTGCTCCAACCTGCCCCGCTTACCTCTGCAGCTCATCTCTGGGTTTTTAATGGTCTTGGACAAGGCCCCAGAATTTAGGTACTTTTTTCAATGAAAAATGAGGTGGACACCACTCACACATCTCACAGAAGTGCTGTTTTCCTTCAGTCTTGGGTTTCTCTGTGACTATGTGTGCCCTGCCAAGCATTTTCTTATTGCTTCCTCACCAGACCTAATGCAGGCCAGTCTGACAGTCATTACCAGGGCTAACAATGCTGGGACCTCTCACCTTTCCATGGTCTTTCCTATGAATGGAGCTAGAAAGATGGAAGTCTCCACAAGATCACCACGAGGAAATGAGCATGGCATTGTCCCATTTCTGTTTCCAATGACAGGGAAGGACATTCAGGTTGCTTGAGCAGAGGTCTTTCATGCATGGTGAGAAGCTCAAGGGAGAAATGGATTTATTTGTTCAGCATTTTAAGATATAAAGTTGAAAAGCCTAAAAATCAGAACTCGTTTTGCCTGGTGAGCACTAATGTACCCAAGAAATACCAATACCTGCATCTCCACCATGCTTTTGCCCATGTGGATATGAATTCTAGATTTCTAGAAAAAGGGGTGAGGGATAGACCTGCCTAAGGGTCTTTTAATCTCTGATCTGTGTTTTGAATGACCTTCTAGACTAGTTTTGACTCAAGGGATGTCATAAACTGGGAAATTCTCCTCCAGATGGAGGTAATGAAAGAACAGTTTGTGCCATGCAATACCAAACTGACTGCACTGAACAACTCAGAGACTTCTCTGGGAAACCAGAAATCTGTGGGTGAAAACTATTGACGCTTGACTTTTTATTTTTTGTCATAGTTAGCTTTCCAAATGTCAGTGCCACTCAGTTTGCCAGCAGTAGCACCACTGTGCTAGAAACTAAACTGGGATACTGATTTATACAGCAAAAGCTCAGAGTGGGAAACAAAAACCCTTCAAACTGCATCATGATTTTATCCAACCTCGGGAACAGCCAGGAAGTTTTCACAGCTAGAAATGCATCCAAGTCCAACTTGAATTTGAGTTTTGCTTTCCAAAAAAGGGTTGTGTTCAACAATATGCCTGTTTGAGTAACCTCTGTAGACAGGAAGTGAGAAGCTCACAGGTAAATGTTACAGAAAGCCCAAAGCCCTCTTTGCACAGCTATTCTTAGCAGAGACTTTATTGACCCAACATCATCTGTGTTGCTTAAGATGCCAGTTCTGGTAAAAAGTGCTAGACTGACAACTGTGGGGACTTGAGGTTTGTTTACTCACTGAACCGAGAGAAAAGACAACAGCAGCAGGGAATTCTTCCTCCCCAGCACTTCCTGTCAACTTTATTCTTATTACCTAACTTTTGTACCGAAGCAGTTTTTCGGAGCTCCAACCAGCAGCTCCTGCTGCTGAGCACTGTGAAAATAGACAACCTCTTCCATTCTAGCAAGAAGAACCAGGATAGTAAAGCACTTTTCACTCCCATGAGATTTCCAATGAAATAGCAGCTACATTCTGTGGATTTTCACTGTCCCAACCAAGACCTGCAAACTCATTTTATGTAGGGAACATTGTGAATATCTGCCATCACCTAATCACTCATCATCTCCTTAGGCTGCCACCAAAACCCTGGTTTAGGAGGACCCTGACCTAGAGCTGTGATGTATGTCTGAGTAGTACATATGCTTTAGCCAAAAGAAGAGGAACAGCAGAAGGAAAACTAAGACAAGGGGATAGGTAGTAGAAACAGTGCATTGCTGAGACATGTGTTTGCCACAGGGGCAGCAGAAGGAGACAAATTTGTGAAAATTGCTTCCAATGGACAGGGTTGAAGCTGAAGCACCTGACAATATCTCTCTCGTTTTTGGGGGGAACTCCAGTTGAAGGGGATGGCATCTCCATCTGGAGTCCATTCAGTTCAGCACTCAGAGACAAGTGCAGCCCTCCAGCACAGATCACTCTAATTGCATCCTATTTACAATGTAATTGCCCTATAAACAGACACACACATACAGCATAAGATAATTTGGATCTGTAATTATGTGCAGTTAGCAACATTCATGGCTCCCTGCTCTACTTATCCCTAATGAATGGCCTGTGCAAACAGCAGGCTTGGTACTGGGAAAAATTTAGGTGTGACATGGGCAAGGGTAGTGCCAGAGATCAGCACCATTTGTCACAGAGTGAGGAAATGGAAGAGTATCAATGTCTAGCAGGAGCAATGAGCAGATCCCCAAAGCCTGGGAGGGTACGGGTCACAGGAACAGTGCATGACCAAAGGATTCAGAGGACTCAGACTCTGCTTTTGACCTGGAAGTGTGGTTTCAGGAAAATAATTTGGGTGTCTTTATGCATCAATTTCAGCACCTACAAGACAGGGCTGGCCTCCTCATTTCTTTGACATTGAGGTGGGACACAGAAGAAAATTTTTATCAAAGAGCTGAGATATCCTGTCATTTTAACAATCCACAAGGGATCCTCATATATTAGAGTCCAGTAAATGCTTTAAAATCTTAGTGGATGCAAAAACATTAGAGATATATGACTTAAAGGTGTTAGCACCTGATGAGAGAGGCACTGGCTGAAGAGGCTCAGGAACATCCCCAAAGTCAGGAATTTTAGGACTAGACAAAACCAGATGTGTCTGAGGTGTTGGCAGCAGGCCATAGGGAAACAGGAACATACTCATCACCTCAAGCTTGTGAAACAAAGCAATTTATTGTTGGGAAACTATATTCTTTGTGTCAAAGAAAGCCCTTCTGGGCCCAACAGATGGAGAAAATGGAGTTTTCTGTCCCTAGAAGCTACAGTTCTGGGAAACAGAGCTGGGCCCTGAGTGAATCAAAATTGTCTGTAAGGCTCTCCAGCAGATCTGTCATTTGCTAAACAGTGATGATAATGGTGAAAAAATATCCATATTCTAAAAAAATCTACTGCAAAGGGAAACCACCCAGCTGGGCTTCCACTCTGTGTGAATTCACGCTGTGGTATCTGGGAGGAAGCCTTCTTGCTGGCAAATGTTAGCCAGTACCTGCTGGAAGAGGAAAAAAAGCAAAACATTTTTTCTGGCCCAGCTCTCCTGTAGAGGTGTATCCTTCCAGGATGACTCAGCAGCTTAGCTTGGAATTGCTCTTTTGCTGCCCTCCATTTTTTCTTGTATTCTAAGGAATGCGAGTCATTTACTTTGGCCTCCCTAGGCTGATTGTCGAGGTGTTTGTGCTCTTTCCCTCCCAGAGGACCATGTTCCCCTCCAGACTGCCTCGTGCCATGAGGGGCAGAGCAGAGCTGGTGCAGCAGGGCTGTCTGGTGTGGCTGTGCTGCTGCTTCCTCAGAGGGACAGTACTCAGCCTTGGTACTCCTGCATCCAAAAGGGTGCTCTGTGCACGAGGGAGAAAAACCTCATATGTGCCATTACTTTTGAGGAATTAAATATCTAGGAAATAAGCATGAATTTCTGTTCTCTCTTGTTTGATTAAGGTTAGAAAATACCATCTCAGGGGGACTGGCATCCTTTCCCACATACAGCCTCTGGCAGCTAAGGCTTCTCGTCTTTTGTACTCAGTAGCTTAGTGCCCTTCCCACTGGGTGCCCTGAGCCGAGAGAACTTGTTTAATGAAATCTCCCATCTAATGGCAAAGTTCCCTGACACAGGGACTTACTAGGCCCCAGGAAATGTAAGAAAAAGCAGAGGAATTTTTCCACCCACACAGAGCAGAGTGTGGGCCATGGATGAGTAGGCAGCAGACTTGGCTTTGGTGGCTTTGGAAGATAGCAATGCATCTCCCTGGAGAAAGGCAGCTCCAACCTAGCCTGGGGAACCCATCCTCCCACTCCCTTTGAGGGAACACCAACGGGGGCTTCTTCTGGTCCATCGCCTTTCTGGCATGTGCTTGTCTTTTTGGACCCCTGTTCCCATGAGATTACCTCCATTTTTCTGTGCTGTACAGAGAAGGTTTCATTCAGATATCAGCCTCACCCTCCCATCACACCACTTTTCTTCACACTTCTGCTCTCTTAAGCCAGGAGAGCCGCATGGCCTCTGCTGCAGCCCTGGGTTACCCCAGCAGGCTGCCCAGCCCCATGGAGCACAGCATCACAGCAGGCCAGGCTCCCTGGTGCAGTCCTGGCAATGCAGCAGCCTGCTGCCAGCTCTCCCTGTGCCAGGAGCCCTGCACAGGGAGGCATTAGCCAGGCACAAGTCTGTCGACCTGGAGCAATGCAATGCTGGCCCTGCTTCAGCTGGAGAGCTCAGCAGGGCCTGGCTCTGGATAATCACAGAAACCTAGGCACAGCCTCCAGGCTCAGCAAATGCTGTATTTAATGTGAATAAAATAATTACAGGCATGGCACTCATTGTAGTTAGAAAGAAAAAAGACCGCCTGCACCTTCAGTGTGTGTTACCACTAAGGAGCACTGTTTAGTTTCTTAATTTAAATTTTCTTTAAATTCTGCTTCCTGCCCTAGAGCATTTGAGAGCTTTTGAGAACTAGCAATGGGAGGAGAAAAGAGAGGAAGAACTTGAAACAAATTCTGTGCTAGCCTCCAGGAGCACTCTGGGGCCATATCCTTCTCCTCACGCCACCACCAGCCAAACTTCTGCTTGGACCTACAGGGATCATGAAGAAGGGGTTTATTGAATGGCTGCCTAAAGGGCAAGATCCTTTTGCCAGCATGAGGAAGAGAAGCAGCCCATTCTTATTTTTGGCACTGGAGAAACAGACAGGCCCTACCATTAGAGTAAGAGAGAGACCTAAGATGACATTTTTAAGTCCCCTGTCAAAGACAGCAGTTGCAGTGAGCAAGAGCCTTCTTTAAATTGCCAGTAGATACTGAACTGCCTCATGATGAACAGTTTTTGGCAGTGTGTGAACATGGAGGATGGATCATCTGGACACATCTGTGAGCTGGAGATGGGGCAAGTGTTTTGCTGAACTTCAGGAGACCTTAGGATCTTGGCTGTGTGCACAGTAGGAGCAACAATTTCAGGGGCTTTTGCAAAACAGCATCCATAATAACAAGCATTTTTTCCTTGCTCTTTCCAGAGCCGCACAAGTCTTCCAGTGTATTAAGAACAAGGCTACCCTGTAAGTCCTAACATCCATCAGGAAGGATGATACAATAGAGCATGGAATAAGTGTATGTGGGAGGAAAGGAGGGGCATGAGGAGATCATCTATATAATTTTAAAATCCAGGCAGATCAGATGTTCTGAAGCAGCTCCTTACATCCAGGGAGATGCAACAGCTGAGCAGGTGATTAATGAGGCCTCAGCCTGGCTGTGCTGAACATTCTGCCAAGGCGTGGGAAGGGACACAAATTGGCAAGCTGGGGTGGAGTTGCGAGGAGGCAACTTTAAAAATTGGTACCATTTGTCAGCTTGCTGCTTGCTCAGCCTGGGCAATTCCTTCCTGTCTGGGTTGCTCCGAGCATGGACAAGGGGATTGCAACCATTAATTTTGGAAGGTGTTTTGATAAAAAAAATTTGATCGTTAAAATTATTTCTTGATTTAAAAAATATAATAAATTTCACAGTAGCTCATAATAGCACCATCAGCAAACACATTAATCCTCATGTTCCTTGGAGAGGAGCAATGGCAAAGATCAGTGAGCCAGGTAAGATGAAAGAAAGACAAAAGAAATTAACATAATATAACACTGACCTTGAGGAAAGTAGAGGGAGCAATGTGCCATGGCAGGTTATAGTGTATAAGGAAGGAGGAGAGAGAGCGTGCTGGTTGAAGCAGCACAACAGGCCTTGGGAGAGCCATAGCAACAGAAACAGATTGAGGTGATAAAGCAAGAAATGCTTCACAGGCAGAGATTTCTCAAGGCAGAGAGATGACTGAGCAGGACTGAACCAAGACCAGCCAAAGAAAATCTCCTTGGAATCTGCTGGCACTTGCTTCAGAAAATAGGCCAGTGGAGGTCAAAACAGTCTCTTACGTTGGTTCAAATGAACCCTGACATGTCTGGTTTTCTTGGAGCTGGAGCAGTTCTTAGGTCCAGAAAAAGTTAAGGCAGCATTAACAGTCCCAGTGCTTGGCTCTAGCCCTAATGCCCACTGGAGTGCCTATTGTGAGATAAGATGCAGGGTCCTGCATGCCTGTGCCATTTTAGGGTGCAGTTTCTCAGGCAAGTAATCTTATTAGACTGTGGCAGAAAAGATATGGAAAGGATAATAAATTTTATCATATGATTTTGAAACAGACTGTTGTCGATTTTGAAATAGACAATGTTTTCTCCTCTATTTCATAGAGTCTGAGCTTTTAAACCCAGAAGGCACAGGGCAGTTCAGCCTGACCACCTATTTTAACAAGCCGGCCAGACTGCCTTACCAACAATTTCCATTTCACATGGGTAACATCTGTTTAAGATCCACCACCTCTGATTGCTTTCTTTTTCCCAGTCCTCAGTCCATTGCAAGAACAGTTCCAACATTCAGGCCTAGATAAGAGACTGTTCAAGCTGTTAGGTGACAGGAAACCTTTTCTAAATATGCTCAGGATTGCAGAAACAATGTCCTCAGCAAACAATATCATCATTTCAAGATGTTTTTCTGCTAAGATTGCTTCAACACATTGCTGATGATGGCATCCTTGTGATCTTGGTCAGGTATCATTTTGGGAGGGGGCTGGATGCTGTGCTGGTAACAGCATGGGTGCCTTCCACTTTCTGCTCTGAAGCTTTCTTTCTACAGACTTTCTGTTCTCACCTCCATGTCCAAAGAGGATAAGGCATTTTGGTCTTGCAGGAGGCCTGTAAGAACTGTATCACTGAAGTTTCTGAAAGGCTGATCCATGGTGGGAATAAGCCCATCCATCCATTCATCCACCAGAAATTTACAGACACAAGGTGAAATCTTGTTCCCCTCTGAAAAGGGAGGCAAAACTGCTCCCTGATTTCAGTGGCACTTGCAAGATGCACAACCCTTAATTTCAGTCAGTGGTAAATCTGCCTCTCCCATGAGGACTAATGGAACGATCGACATAAGCAGTGTGGGTATTGAGGGCCGGAATTTGTACTGTTGGTAAATTGTAAAGGATAGGCTAAGAGTGGGCTTTAATTTTATTTGCTAGCAGACTTCACCACATGTTGTGTGAAATATTACTAAAGCTGTTGATCTGCAGTGACAGCAATCTTTTTTTACTCTGTGTGCTGACTGCTCACAATCACTAATCACTGGCGCTTGCTTTTCTTCAGTTCTTTCCTTTAATGAGCAATTAGCCTGTACAATGGCGGACCCATGGTGGATATAATTTTCAGGTGGGTACCTACGGCATATCGTTCAATTATTACAAAAGCTGCATTAACTGAGTTAAACTATTAAGAAATATTTCCTGGTGTATGAAGTGGCAGCTGTTCTGGTATGAGGGGAATTCTCCAGGCTCATAAAAAGCATAAGAAAATGCAGCATAGGTCCTCATTGGAGAAATATCTTTGGCTGTCTCTTAGATAACTCTCAAGCTTGAAATGTTATCTTAAGCCTACATGCACCAGAATGACAGGAAAAAAAGCCTCAAAACTTGAATTTAGGTCTTGGACCCTGAGCTTTGGGAAATGGTGGCACAGTAGTCCCCCAAGTGCTGGCTGCTCATGTGATGGCACATCGATATAAAAGGAGTCAGGTTTGTGTCCTGATCTTGCTTTGTCCAAATTAAAGACATCTAGACAAATAACCACAGCCATTTTGTCTTTCACAGAGTCAAACTAGATAGGATGGCCCTCTTCTTCCTCTTGCTGCCCCACTGTTTTACACATGCAACCAATAAATCTAGTGAATGAAACTACTTGCAAGTATGGCAGCTCCACTCAGAAGTAATCCAGATTCTGCAGAAATGTCGTAGAATAATTTTGTAGAACTTTTTTCTTCTGTGTGCTTTTAGCTTCATGCTTATATGCATGTATTTGATCTCTTTTACTCTTAAAATACATCAGAAAGGAGATATTAATGATGAAATAGATGGCAGGTCTAAATTGCATTATCAACACTGCCTTGTCATCCACCATCTGGGTAAAATAACATGTAATAGAAATGGAAGTTTAAGTCAAAAAATCTGTTCAAAGGATTCAAGATTTGCCTCTCTAGCTTTACAGACAAAGCTGTATGACAACTACAGAGAGCAGTTTATTTTCTCTCTTCAGAAACAGAGTTCAGTGTGATGCTGAATTTAATTCAGGCAGTATGCCTGAATTTAGAATTCCGTGGAAACTCAGAGCAGGGAAAATGACCATCAAGGGTCTCTTTCTGTTCCCAAATCAATTGCTCAGCTCAAATGCAGAGGTAGGCTACTGGATGTAGTATGAATAAATTGAATATATTGTGCCCAACTTCAGATTTTGAAGGTCTCAGAAGTTTTGGTTAGTGAGGAAGGAAGATGTGTTAGATGTGTTTGTGCTAGAGGCACAAAGCATCATCTGCTCCTCTTGTTCTGCTCAAATGCTTGTAGACACAGTTCAAGAACCTTCATGATCCTGAGATCTTGGTTTGTTCATCAGCTGCCTTTGCCTGTGACAGCACCAAAATGAGGCACGAGGGCTGCCACTGCAAACCCCACTGCAGCGAGTGCTGATCTCTTGGGAATTTCCTCCCTCAGACCTCATATCTAGCTATAAATAGAGAACAATGCAAAGAGCAGTTTGCAGGGTATTTTCTTGGTTGCTTAGCTGGATGCCTTCTATCTGAACAGATGAATACCACCCAGAGTACAGTATTTTAAGCAACTTTTGTTTACTTCTTCATTGTGCTGGAGGTCTGAATTGTGCTATACATACTGAAGTGGTGGGCACTGACTGTATCCTGCAGCTAAATTCTTCCATAAATTCTTGGGAGATGGTCTGGGCTGGCTATAGGTGTAATCAAGGCAGGTTTGCCCTGAACCCTTGGCAGCACCCCACTTTTCATCTGATTAATTTGTAACAGTGTGCATTAGCTGCTTTCCACTCTCTGCTGAGAGAGGAAGCTGATCTGAATGCAGGAAAGGGGACAGGAAATTTTAAACAACTAGGAATCTGCTGGTGGAACTGGCTGTATGCAAAGGTCTATCTGTGGCTGCCAAACACAAAGCCTCTCTGCCAGTGGGACACACAGTCCCTGCTTCTGAATCAGCTCCCTCAGCTCTGGGGGTGGGCAGGGAGGGAGGAAACCAGACACAGCAGATCCACCCCGTACACATCTTGAGATATCACCTGTGGACTGGGACATTCTCTTCTGTACCCACCTGAGATCTTTGCTTGGTGGTGGTATTCAAATGTCAGTCTCCTGGAACTTGATCCTCCTGAGTCCCATGGGAGGAAGCAATAGGCTGGATCCTCAACACTGGGCTTCCATATAGAGCACAGGAGCTGAATGTTTGAGATGAATGCACAACTTCTGTTGTGGTTGTTTCAGTAGAGTGGTAAGTAGTCCAGCACTGGAGCAGGCTGGCTTGTTGAAATAGTTGTGAAATTTCCATCTCTGGAAATATTCACAACTTGGCAGAACAAAGGGCAAGTAACGCCACATGAGTTTGCCTTGCTCTGGATGAGATGATCCTCAAAAGTATGTTGCCTCCCAAATTATCCTCTGGCACTCTGAGGTCATGTCAAGATGACATGGCTTTTGAAACAACTGTGAATGTTCCCAACACAGGCTGGGCAAAATGTTAGAACATAGGAGTCTAAATTTCCATTTCTAAACTTTAGGTTAATAAAAGTCACCAAAACTGCCAAATCCACTGATGTAGATGGACCTTTTAAACAAAAAACATTGTTACTTTTCACAGCTCACCTTAACCCTTCTTTTGTGTTGTTATTTTGTGTTTTTCTTGTGACTTAATAGTGAAGAAATCCGATTTATTTACTAGAGCTGACCAGAAAGAAAGGATTTTTGCAAAGGATCAAATGCAGAGCTGTTTAAAGATTAAAATAAAACAAAAAACAAACAAAAAAACCCCCCAAAAACCAAACAAAAACCCAAAACAAAAAACAAACAAACAAATAAACAAAAACCAAAACAAAACCCCCAACCCCAAACAAAAACAAAAAACCAAAACCATAACACCACTTGCTCCCCCAAACACACCACCAACAGCCAGGAACTGTAAATTCAACAGAAGCATCCAGACAGCCCAGTTCTTAAAGCATTTATCTTAGGTATGGGCAAGCCAGAGTTAAGATCTTTACTCTTTCTGGTTCATTATGCGGTCAATGTTTTTAATTATATTTGTTTTGGCTTAGGATAGAGTGAGTGCAACCTGAGATCTGCTAGGGGATCAGGGTATGAAGGACAGCTAGAGGAAAAAGCCAGCTTTGTTCTCTAGCTTTCGTCCAAAATCATGCTGGCATGAATTCCGTACCAGGCATAGTTGGAATGAAATGACAGATCCGAGCCCATAAACCCGAGAACTGAAGAAAACTCGGTTACGCTGGTAATTCATTAGTCTCCCTGAGACAGGAACAAAGGCTGACCAACAGAATTCCATTAACTGTGTAAGAGGCAGAGTCAAAACAACACAAAAGTGCAAGCCTTCAGTGGAGATGAACTATTTTAAAACATTTTTCAATATTTTCAAAAAACATCCAACATTTTCCTTTGGGTCAGATTTTTGCCTGCTTTTTTTCTGCTCTGCTGCAGATGCACAGTCCTGTTTTCTGCTTCCATCTCTGCTGGGGAGGTGCAGCAGAGACTGGGGCTGCCACCCTAATGACAGGTGACAAACACACAGCAGATCCTGTTGCAATCCATCTGTGGATTAAGGCATAGATTGGATGACCTGCCTTACCAAGACTCTCTTGGGAACCTGTTAGAGCTGCTGTAAATGGAGCAGAAAAAAACACCATCCCTTCTTTTCAGCTTAAGGAACTCATTTCGGTACAGCCTGGAACACAACTCTGTGAGAGCATTTCTTGAGAGCTTGCACAAGTACCTTTCCTGTCACAGTGCTGAATTCCTGAAAAATAATACAGTCACAAATAGAAACATACTAACCATTAAATGTTTAGTGAAACCAAAAGAGAAAATTGGTAGGGAAAGAAATGTTCTTTTTAAGCTTCAGAAAGAGCACTACAGGCAAGAGGGAGCAAACAGCAATATCATAGCCTAATAACAATGTTGCTTGAGGACTCCTTTAAAGTAATGAATATGTTTTTAATAAGCATATTTCCCCATTTTGGCATCTCTGGATTCACATAGAGATGTAATTTCATACACAGAGCGTGGCTGTGAGGATGTATCTGAAATGCCTGGGGACTCTCAAGATGGGGAGATGTGGGTATGTAGAGGAACAGTCTATGTTAGAAGGGATTTAATCTGAATTGTCTCTCAAAGATGAGAAAAAAACCAGAAAAGCTGGCAATCTCCCAGCCCCGTCCCTGCTGTCTGCCTCCCCCAAAGATGACTGCATAGCAAATTCTACCCAAGAGTGTGCAAGACCCAGTCACTGAGCAGGGCAGAGCATCAGTGTCCCGGCTGTGCCTCCTGGATCATACCAAAGAGCATGAGGCTTTTCCTGTCCTGACCCCTGTGTGAGGGCCGCAAGCCTCTGGGACAGCCACAGGAGTCTGCTGGCAGTGCCACAGAGGCACAGTGTGACATTCCATCTGCCAAGGGCCTCCGACACCTCTCTCATGGATCTGTAATAAAATTAATCTTTCCTCTGCACTGTCAGGTGAGGGAGACAGTGGGGAGGGGTAGGCAGACTTCAGGTATGATTATCTTGTCTTCCCATGCTTTTTGCCTTTTAGTAAATAAACCTAATAAGATGCTGGGCAGCAATTCAATCTGTCATGCTTCACACATCAGAATAATTCAGCCAGAAATAGAAAGCGTTCAACCCCCATTAGAGGCAGTGCCCTAAAGAACAGGCTGATTTCTCTGTTTTTTGGCTTGTAATTTATTTCACATCAATTATGCACTGCCAACAAAAGTAGCTTCGTGCCAAGCTGTGATCTGCTCTTCTTTTAAAGACATCCTAACCATTTTACTTCTTTTCGGACTGCTTGTTGGCAGATCCCTATTGACAGCAAAATCTTAATTATGTGAGTTCATTCCCAGTGCTACAAGGTAATTCCCTCTGTGGCATGAGGTTCTGAGCCAGCTCTCCCCAAAGCCTTTTCCTCTCATTAAGAGGAATGCAAATTTTGCTTGGCCTTGTTCTGATTGTCTCTGAGCAGGAACTATATGCTTGAAGAAAAATGTGACCATCCCGATGACCATGAGATTGACCACACATACCCTAATACTCACCCCTTGGCAGATCAGGGATATAATCCTTGCAGCTTAGGCTCATCAAAAAGAGGTGAGAGAGAGAGGACTAGAGGTGCTGACACCATGGTCCAAATCACCCTGCTGGGAGCCCCATCTGCAGCCTCCATCCCTGGCTGGGAAGCTCCTCCAGGAGAGAGATCCTCTTTGCATTGTAGGGCTGCTCTACCCCTCTGCCTCTCTCAAGGCATTGTCATGGTAATGGGTCTGCTTCAAACGAGAAGCGATACCATTTTTTTCTTTTTTATTACTAAATTAATTATTTGGACCACATTCCATATTGCTTTACTTCTCATATTGCCACTTGCACAAAAAATGGAAACATTTTTTACCTAAATTGCACCTTGTGGAAAAGGCACAGATCTGATCTCCAAGAGAAAAGCAGGGCAGCCACCACTCACATTTGGGCAGCATTTCTGAACTGGTTTCTGTTAAGCAGAGGTGAAGCACGTGAATGAACCAGCCCTGCCGTTCAGCTCACTGCCCAGTGTGATGTTCTCTTGCCTTCCCTAGCTTCCCTTCCTTCATTGCACAGTGTTATCCAAGTTTGCATGAATCAGACCTGGAATTCACAGCCTGTGCCAGGAATTGCTCATTCCATGCCATTCAAAGTTTTGCTGAATTGGGCATTCTTTTGAGTCTGTTTTTTCAATCACTTGCAAACACACAAGGGGAACTAAAAAGGTTTTGTTTCTTTGGTCCCATGTCCCCAATCATCTGTGCTGTTTTGAGAGCTTGTTTTGAGCACATGTGGAGATCTTTGTTTTAGGGAGCCATTGGTAGCTGCTATCTTGGGAATCAAGAGAGAGGCAGGCAATAGCCCTCTGCCAGGGAGAAGCTTGAGGTTTTTTATATTCTTCCTGCATGACGCTGGAGCCTGAACGGAAAGGCATATCAACAAGAAGTGAAGGTAAAAGCCATGCCTGCCCAAGACATCCAGGACTCTGATCCTAAAGTGGATCAAAGTGGGAATGCTAATTAATCCAGTCATTGAGCTGGCTATAATTTCCCTCATTAGCAAGGACAGGCAAGAGATCAGTCATTCTCAGTGGCTGGCTCTGCCCCACGGGTGGGCATTGCAGTCAGTCCCCGGTGGCACTGCAGTGCCAGAAGTGTGAATGCATTTGCCAAAGTGGATCTAGAGGGCCTGGCTTGCTGCATTCCAGTGTCCCTGCCCTCTGAAACAGGGGAGTCAGGCTGGGGAGAGGGGGCCTTGCCTCTCTTGGTTGCCCTACGGAGGGAACACAAAAGCTCCCAAGTGCCTGGCATTCCCCAAGGGAAAGCAGAGCCTGCAGGTACCTGCTGCTCTGGAGGAGGTGGTGTCTGGGAGCAGGAGTCTGCATGCCAGGAGGCACTGCGAGTGCTTTCCTTTTGAAGGGTGTTATTTAATTACTTTGCTGCATAATGACGTTACCTGTGTGTTTCCTTTGCTAATACATTTTTGCTGGCTGTAGGAGACAAAGTGATTCTTAATCACACTGCTGTGACTGTTCAGGTATCAATATCTCACTGTGTTGTTTATGAACTATGGCAGTATTTCCTGTACACGTATTTTTATGCCATTTCACCTGCAGGAGGTTGTAAGTATTTCTGCTTTCTAACTTCCTAGCTAATACTGTTCCTTCAGAGCATTTCTGGGAGTTTTGCAAACAAGGCCAGCTTGTAAAACCCATTATGAGCTCTTTTAATAGCCAGGGTGAACTGTGACTGAGCCCTCTCCCTGGTGAAACCAGACTGTGAGGTGCGGGACTGGGATGCAGAGCCAGCCAAGGTGGCTGCGAGTCACCTGGGGCTTCTCATACCCATGTACGAGTGCCACTGTGGAGGGGTGGTGCACCTGCATGCACACTAGTTCTCCAATCTCCCCTAGATAGGTACATACACGTTCATATATAAATAGTCCTTCGCTTCCAAGCAATCATTTTCAGAAAAATCTCCAAATCTTCCGGGTTTACAGGAAACCAGCTAGATCAAAAAAATTTCCTCTGGTCTGTTAAAGCTGTTGTTACACTTCGGCTGAGACACTATGAGGTTTGCTTGTTTTCTTTAGAGCCCTGTCCTAAAAGCTCTGCCAGGAGCTCAGTGTGCAAACAAGGTAGCAATGCTGAAGTGCTCTTCCCAGCAGGTTGAGTAATGTTTCCATATCTACGTCTTGCAGAGAAGCTCTTTGCCACCTCTAAATATACTCACAGCCAGGGTTATATTCTTCTTACCCTTTCTTTTTTGTTCTGCTTGCTGGAAAAAATGAGGATACTTGGGTGTTCTGTAATAGAAGAAATGTTACGTTGTACAACCCCTCCTGAAAGTTTTTCATGATGGGATAGAGAAAAAGCCAGGTTCCAGCAGGCTGGGCTTTACTGGCACAGCCAAGGGTCTGTGGCTCATTCCTGTCTCCAGAACAGGCTTTCTGTGTGTCTGGGAGGACTGCACAGGCTCCCTGTCTCCCTGTCCCCAAGCAAAGGCCCTGCTGATACACAAGCCCATCACAGAAGTACTTGAACAGAAGCAAGTAATGAAAGATGAAGCTGATGAGAACCCCTGAGGTGTGCAGAGCACCCAAACACAGCTGAGGTGCTCCTGGGGAGAGGAAAGCTGCAGGCAAGGCACTGCTTCACCAGGTTGCAGCAACCCAATCCTAGATGATCCTGGCTGCAGGCATGGTGTTACAAATGGATATGGTGGCTTAGATAAGTCCTTGCCTTTTGTCCTCAGGCCTCTGGCAGCAGGCAGTAGCTTTATTGAGGTGGCCAGCACCCAAAACCCACTTTCTTTCTCAAGTTCTTTAATAATGGCTGATTTGGCCTACTATAGAATGAATTGTTTATTTAATAGACAGAAAACTAACAGACATAAGACTTAAACTAATACTACACAGGAGTAAGGACAAAAAGAGACAACTAGTAGATATATGTTGGAACCCTGGATGCTGAAAATATCAGGCTTTCTGTTCTGACAGGCAGTGACCCTCAGGAGGGTACTGCATTTGGCCTGAGGCCGTGGGAACAGCTTCCAAAACTGAGTGATAGCATGGGGAATGTGTGTGTGGTTTGCATAGAAGTGTGTAGTGTCACAGGGTGAAAAACTTGAATTTGGATTTTAGTACAGAGTAATATATGGGAGCCAAGATGGAGACTTTTGGGTGTGGGTCAGTTGTCTTTTTGCACCTTCTTCTTCCTTCTTCTTCACAGATTTGGGTGGTTTTCTGTGATTGGGTGAAAAGGGTCCACAGTGCAGACCAAGGGTGATAGGTCATTAGGTTAAAAGAATAAATAATATAGGTGTCATCTTGTTATTGGATAAGTAGTGCTTAAAAGACCTTGGTAGGACTTAGAGAGTGGGCATTTTGCTAGCTTGTTACTTGGGACTTACACCTTGTGAGTCTGGAAGTAGACAAGAAATAATAAACAACCAATTGAGAACTCTGAGGCTGCACTTCTCGTGTTATTCATCCTGACCTCGGAGAGAGAACTCCCACAGATATATACAGTGGGGTTAAAGATACCTGTAATGTTACAGCCAGCGAAGAAATAATGTAATTTAGGATTCAGTGTATCTTATCATCTAATTGTTAGTGAGGCACACATCTCCTTTCCCTCAATCCCCAGGGAAGTAACCACGGATTTGTGTCCAAACTCCAGGGAGAAGTCTCCCACACTTTCAGCCTCTTAGTCAAGAAAATTTCTTTTGTCTCTTCCCATATCAGCTCTCCAGACTAAGATGCTGATTCTGAGCTGAAGCCTGAGCCCTTTTGGTGCCAGAGATGACTCCTTGCTGAGTCTTTCAGCCTGGGTTATCTCTTTATGCACCACCTGTCTCTGGTAGAGGGGCGGGGGGGTAAGTGTCCTGCCACACATGGGAACCTGGAGACTGTGCAACTTCAATACTGTACTCACGTCCAAACTAGAGGAAAGCACTGGTCCCTCACATTATGCCTTCCATTTAAAGACAGGTCAAAGGTCTTGATCAGGACACCCATCTGACTCAGTGACCAGGGACACAGAACCACCTTAACCATCAGAGTGTGCATCCAAGAGTGGGAAGGCAGTGATTTCTGATGCAGATGGAAATCAGCCTTGCCTTGAAGCACGACGGCCTTATCTCATAATTATTTCCTAGTGAGTATCATTTCACATGCAAATCCCATCCGTGTAAAAATTTAATCCTTTTAAAAATTCTGAATAAGTGACAGGGTCTATAATTTCCTGCTGTGGTGACATTGCACAGTGTCATCAGGCAGTGTGGTAGTTTCAGCACCCGCTGGTCTCATCTGCCTGCACACTGCAGGAAGCATTGCCAGGAGCTTGGGGCTCTGCTGCAGGTACAGCCAAAGCTGCCAGGGTACTGGGCAAGCTGCTCTCTGCAGGCATTTGCAATCTATGGGGCGTTTATAAAACAAGGTTTTCTCCAAACAAGCCCATTCAGGAGGCAAAATGCAGCTGCATAAATATAACCCAGGTGCTTGGGGAACCAAAAAGAGTCCCTGATATGTGTCAGAGAAAGGCAAATGTGGGTCAGGGTGAGATGTGCCAGCTGCCAGTCCATGCTAACCTTGGCTTAGCACAGGGCTGGCACAGAACCCTCTGCAGACATTCTGTATGTCATCCTTGTCCAGGCTGGGCCTTCCCAGAGGAAAACTATTCATATCCTTCACTAATTGTTGTGCCCATCCCTATCTGGGATGTTCTTGAAGAATTATTTCAGATGTTTTGGGTAGACCTACTTTTTCTCATTCATTGCTTATATCATCACCCTCTTCCTTGTGTCACTGTGAAGTAGAAACGGAGACAAAAAGAAATTTGGGTAGGAATATTGCTGGTCTTCAGAAGCCTCTAGCTGAGAGGCCCAAGCTGACAGCAGCCCGTGGGCCAAAGCCCATGTTCCTGCTGGGAATGTCCTGGTGGTCTGCTGAGGATGTTGTACAGAGGGAAGTAAAGAAAGGCGCTCCTCAAGGAGCTCTTTGCAGCTTTCTGTCCACTATCAAGGAGATGAATTCAAAAGTTGTAAAAACCTTTAAGTAGGTTTCATATTTAGACAACCCAGTGCCCCAAACCTGAGTTCTACAAATCAGAATTTTAATGTGTTGAGTACCACCATGTCTCTAGATATTCATGTTCTTTTGGCTGATGATTCTCATGTTGGTTCACTGTCAAATATACATATATATATATATATATATATATGACTCTGCCATATACGTGTATTTAATATATACAGCTCACAACTGCATTCTGAGCTCACTGACAAAGGTGACAATAGGCAAATACCTTAGGAGAATGCTTTCTCTGCCTGGAATGGGAGCCTGCCCCAAGCTGTCAGCCTTCAACTGTGATCTATCAGTATCAAATTCTTCAGCAGCTTGCTTTCACATAATTAAAGCACAAGTGGTGCTAGTTTTGATATTGAAAGCAAAAAAAAAATCTCATCTCTGTCTCCCAGGAGACTCCTCTAAATGAAGCAACCCATCCTGCAAAGGCTTTCCCAGTGACAAACAGAGCGTGCCTAATGCTGAATTGAAACCAAAACATCCAGATTGACAAGAAAGAGTATCTTGGACTGGGGACAGGAATACAAAAAAACACAGAAAGCAAAGCGCAGAGACCAGGCAAGGAAGGAGCAGAGCCGGGAGGCAAGTTAATTTGAGAGACATGAGCTGCTCCAGGCTGGATGTCTTCTTGCACAGCACCATGACTGCTGGAGTTAATGCTGGATTATGCAACAAGCTCTTGTGCTGGCTGCTGTTGAGCAAACCTTCATCTCCAACAGGAGTTGGGAGAAGGGAACAGTTTGCTGGAGCCAGAACCCAAATCTGTGAGATACCTGTAACCAGGGGAAAAGCTAAAAGGTTTTCCAAATGGCAGGAAATGGCAAAGTTGACCCACATATTGGGAAATCTTAGGTCTGCTGCCAGCCCTGGCCCTTGTAGAGTTGTTGATTTATGCAGAGTTAAACCATGACTGAGCTCTACTCACTGCAGTGTTATTGCCTGGCTTTATGCTAAAGAGCAGCAGTTAAGAGGACAAAGTTCAGTTTTTATGTAAAGATGGTTCATTCAGATTTAGCTCAGAATAAATAACAGCAATAAATGATTGTCTCAGAGATGTCTTAACCCACCTGTTAATCCAGGTAGAGTCAGTTTTGTGGCCAGCAATCCTACTCTAAATGGCCCTGCTTGCAAAGCTGGGACACATCCTGCCTTGTCAAACAGGCACTTCTGTATGGGTTTGTGAGAGAAGGCAGGACATATCCTCTGCTTTGAGGTGTTCCTTTCAAGGCAGGAGGTGAGTAGATTTCAGAACTGCAGAAAAAGTTATCTCCCCACTGGCGTTACACTAATGCTGCAAATAAATCTACTTTTTCTGAAGGCCATTGCTGGGCTGTCTTTTCTTTCACTGCCCTTATATCTGCCTGTCCCTGTTGCCTATATCTGAACAACATCTGCACCCCAGGAGTCTCAACGTGTGGTCCAAATGACAGCCCTTCCTGGTTGTGTAGGGAGCAGAGAAAAAGCTGAGAACTAGAGATAAAATTGATTATTCTCCCATTTCCTGGCCGCGTTAGTATAAATTCTGTATTCTCCTCTATTCATCCCAAAAGAACTAACATGACTCAGAGGACGCACATTAAGGAGATTCACAACTGCAGAGCAGGCACTGGTGGAAGTTATATTATGCTGGGGTTAAAAAATGTGAAGGAAACTTAATTTGCCATCTTATTCCTTGTTGCAGTTGTCAGGAAGATAGATAATTTTACACAGACAAAAGAGAGGAAGAAAGCCTGGGAAAAGCAGCTGTTATCTTTGTACATATGTATGAAGCACGCATTCAAATCCCAGAGATACCCTACAGGAGCAGCCAGCCCAGAGAGTACCCTGAGGTCCTATGAGGCCAACCACGAATGCAAAATTGATCATCCTCAGTGTTGGAAACTGGCTACTTTACAATCTAGAGATGCTTTATGATGACCTTGCCATGGGATTTATGCCTCAGAAAATGGTCTCGCTGATTAGTGGTAGAGCAGCCTGCAGGCCCCTGGGGATCTCTGGTTTTGCATCAGAGCACTGAGCAGTGGGAGAGGAGCATTAGCCCCCTTTCAGCCTATTGCCCCCAGCAGAAAGGAAATATGATAGCTTGCCAATCCCCTGAGTCACCCTTAGAAATAGGCAAGCATTAAACTGAAAAAAAAGAAAAGTAGATATATATTTACATTGCCCTTACTGCAATGAAAGGCCTAATGAAGCAGTTACTATATTTAGAGATAGACTCCTATGACTGTGGTCTCACTGCAAGGCACTTCTGCTCCTCAGTTTTGTAGCTAGTTACTCCAACTCAAAAAGCTTCAGAGTAAAACATTTTATTCCAGTAGCTTCTCGAAGCTGAGTCCTGTTCCTGTGCCAAGCTTTTCTTACTTACTTGCCCCCTCCTAAAGTGCTGGTTGTGCAGCATGAAATATCCCCTAAACATATTCCATCAAGCTTTCTGCTGAGTATATTCCTGACCTTGAGATATTCTGCAATCCCTGGTCCTGATAAAGAAACTGCTTAATCTTCTGCTCTGCTCATGGTACTCTGCTTGTCACAGTTCTGCAATTTTCAGGTAAAAATAATGCCTGTCCCAGGTCTCAGCAAATCCTATCTCCTCATGGGCTGCAAATAATCTATGAAACCTGCTTCTTCTGAGCAAACAGATGGGTAGCATCAAATTTAGTATCTCTAAACTGATGGGAGCTTCTGTTCTCTACTTCTTGTAATTTATCAGTTTACTTTGGAAACAAATATATATGAGGAGACAATGGATGTCCCAATGCCTGATAGAGACAAGGTGGCATGGGTTTGGGGCTGTTAGGTACAGAAAGTTCCTCAAAAGATTTTGCCAGAATTATCTGGCATAACTCTAAAATATATAGTCAAGGTGTGGAAATGGTAAACATTGATACACCTACTCCAGTTTGAAATTATAATTTAACTGAATTTATATAATTGGGCCCAAATAACAGCAGCACTGTGTTAACTCTAAGCTCCTATCAGCCAGCAAAATGGCACTAAGAAGGTGGATAAATCTCTGCATGATTATCTTGTGTTGATCTTTATGCTGGATCTTTACAGACCCTGTAAATGTCAATTTATGGGATCTGAGGTCGATGTAACATGGTATTTGATGTAATCTGTGTGAGGCAGGAATCCAACACTGCAAACAACTCGGGAAAAGACATGTTTAGTAGATGCTGAGGTATATGCATCTGTACTCCTTGTCATTTAGCCTTGATTGTTTTATTTATTTAATGATATGGTGAGATTTGATTGTTTACAGTTTATATAATTGTAGTACTCATTGTATCTCCTTTGTTCAAAAAGCTTCCTTATGGGAGAGATTATTCATGTGAATTACACAATTTATTCTTCTGTCACAGATCTTAATAATAAAAAAGGTCTAAATATAGGGTGGCTGGTGGATCTTAAACAACTTTTCAGTGTTGCTTGCTGTAGTGGAAGAAGTCATAAGTGGGACACATATTCACCACTTCAGTGCATTCAACACTGCAGTATACAATGCATTAGAGCAGGAGAAGGCTGCACTGTTGTAGGGGGGAAGTAATTCGGGTAATGAATGACTGTTGGCAACCTGTTTGTGAAACAGGTGAGAATGGGCAAAAATATGTGCAGCTAGCTCTAGGTAGCACAATTTAGTTGCAAATCCCTGGCATGTATTATCTCTGCTTTGTTGTATAATAAATATTGTCAGTGGCAAATTGTCTCTAAACCATCTCAGAAGGGAGCATCTGCCCACAAGAACAAGGTATTTGTTTATATGATTACATGTCCTAGCTGTTGCCAGACTGGATAAGAATATCAGTTCATCAAAACCTCTCTAGCCTGCTCTAATGCACCAGTTTTATGTCTTACCACATTGAATTGTCAACTATGTTTCCCATATCTAATATCTTTGGAGACAATTAGTTTCACTCACCATAAAATGTCATGTTAATTACAAACAGAATGAAATGTAATATGCATTTACTTCATCCACTTTGCACATCAGGCAGTGGGTTGCACTGGGCACAATTCAGGAGTTTGTTTTAGAAAAGCATCTCTGATACTGCAGAACTGTGAAAATTAGAAAAGCTTGTTGGAGCATTGTAGGACTTTGATCCCCAACAGAGGATCAGATCTAATCATCTTTATTTTACTTTTTCTGAGTCTAAAACTGACTCTGGGAAATGCTATGTGAGAAGTTTTTGCCAGCTTTCTGGCAGTCTGTGCCTCAAACTAAGCTGGGAGTACCAAAACAGCAGACTCCAGAATGGCAGTCAGTACACTTTGTCCTGTGTGCCTGCAAGGTCACCTTCAACTTTTTCCAGGGCTTCAGGGACTACTCATTCATATTCATAGCCTCACCTGGGAAATTTAGCCTACAGGAACCCTGCAGCCACAACTCGTGACCTGTAAACCTGGCGCATCACACATCCTGCTCTGACATATATTTATTCGCTCCCAGATCACATCCCAAGATCAGAGTTTGGACATGTCCAACTTGCCATGTTGGAAACAAATGCATTTGCCAACATTTGCCTTTCTGGGGGAACTTTTCATTTAGAAAAAACCCTCACATTTTTGTTCATGACTTCATACACATGATGGGAGGCAATCTGCTGTTGTTCCACGTCTCCACCCCACAGGCTGACACACAGGCACTGTTGTCAGTCTGTGGTGAAAGATGGGGAAACTGATAATTACTTGCCTGACACCCTATGTCCACAGAAGATACTTGTCACTTGTCTAGGTGAAATCTGAGGATCCAGAAGCAAAAGAGGTAAGGAGGAGAAGGACGGATCAAGCTGTCTGACTCAGACTGTCTTCGAGAGTCACAGAGTACCCCTGGTTACCAATTATCAAGCTGACATCAAGCCATAATATAGAAGAACCCCCTGTTTTAGTAACAGGTGACATCTTGAAACTAAACTACTAACCAGGCTGGTGAAGACACATAATCTCATGGTGTAATCACTGCACATGACCTCACCATGTACAGAATACAGACAAGGTCCTTGAATTTTCATGGTAAATCTTATTTGGTTTTGGTTCCTTCCCTGAGGCTCCTGAGCAATTCCTCAGTGAACAGCATGTCAACACCACAATTTGCTTGAGAGTGTCCGACTGTGAAGAGTTGCCTATTTGCTCCAGTTTTATCAGGCCTCTTCCAGTAACCCATAGAAGATGTGGATCAAACAATCCACAGCAGGTGTTTAGCAGTACAGGAGAAAAATACTCTCCAGTAATGCTCTACTGATGTGTCAGAGGCACAGGCTGAGAGAGCAAGAGGAGAGAGATCTCATTAAGTGCACTGTGTTATCTTTGTGTCCAAGGGTCCATGTGCCTACTGACTCACCTGTTTATTTTCTTCTTCCTTCAGCTTCTTTTGGACTTTCACCTGCTGCAAGACATTGGCAGGAGACAGAGCTGCCCAGGAAGTCACTGTTGCATCGACAGAGCCTGCCACACTTCCTCTCCTCCACCCTTTCCTTCCCGGGCTGCCTTTTATGTGCTGCTTGCCAGCCTGTAGCACATGTGGCCCCTTACTGAAAAGAAGCACAGAAGTATTTTGACCTTAAACTGAGTTGTCAGCATCAGTGCTTAGACCAGAAAGATTCAGGTGGGGGGATGAGGAGGCCAAATGGTGCTTCCCAGAGACTTCTGTGCTGACATGATGAATCACAGCCCCGTTTCTTTCCATTGCTCTGGGCACAAACATTTATTCACTGTGCTGATTGCTGAACTGTGAGCATCAAAGGGATTTAATATTTCAGGTCTGAATCCATGTCCCGGATTTCTGCTGCTATTGCCATGACATAATTTTGGTCTGATTAGACAAGCCATTTTTTAAAACACCGTCGCCTACCTGCAGAGGCTTTTCTACCAGTAATAATGGCTATTAATGAGGGAACCAGCTAAGGTCAAAATGATGATAAGCCAGCGCAGTTTACTGGTAGATGTATCCAAGACCTGTGCACAAATATCTCATGATAAGTCATGGCCAGATCACCACCCACTTGTCACAATGTTCTTGGAGGAAGAGTTAGGTCAAAGAAATATATTTATCCCTTCAGTCCTTCAGGGCTTTGCTTAAATCAGAGGCAAGAGACACTGTCTGTGCAGTAGGCAGCATCCATTTCTCCCCAGCTGCAAGCCTACTTTACATTTATCTAAATAAATAAGAGCATCATCAGCTTCCCTCAGAGCTCCCAGCACTGCTGACTCCTTGGTAGGGCTGTCAGGCACCACTGGAGAAGTACAGCCATCCACAGCATCCTGGAGAAGGGCTCTACTGCTTGGAGAGGTGATGGCCAAACCTGGGAAAGTGGCGCACAGGCCCCAGGCAGGGCCTCCTCAGCGTGGAAACATTGGCTCCGCTGGAAAAGAGGGAAGCTGTCCAGCCCAGCCTGCAGGGGGAATGCTCCCTTCTTGCTTTCCTTCCAAACCAGCCCCCAGTGACCCCCTGGTGACCCCTGTTCACCTGTGAGTGTAGCTGAGTCCATCCATGACGGACTGAAATTGTGCTCTCTGGAGAAACTGCTCCAGGGTGGCCTCTCCAAGGGGCATCAACTGAGACAACGCAGCCGTGCAAGCTCAGGGTTTGGGGAACACCCCATCTCACAGGCTGCTTCTGCCTGCTCTGAGGGGCAGGCTCTGCACAGGAGCAGGGGGTGAAGCCGAGTTTTGCAGGGATTGGCAGGCAGGGGTAAGGGACAGGGCCTGGGGCGGCACAGCCGCACAGTGGGGCAGGCCTCGGGGCTGCTGGGCCTTGTGCAGCCACGGCGCAGCAGCTGAGCTCAGCCTGGATCATGGAGAAATACAGAAGGGGTAAGGGCACAGCGGTCTGGCACTCTTGGGGTCTGCTGCCGCTTCATAAGGAGCCCTGTGAGCTGCCCTTCCCAGGGAGGGTAAGGGGATTTGGGTGGGCCAGAGGGGTGCGGACGTGGCCAGAGGCAGGATGCTTTCTGCTCTCGGATAGGGAAGATGTAGCAGGAAATCCCTTGGGAAAACTGCACCTCTAGGCAAGGTTCTGCATCCACATGCTCCTTCAAATATTTACATTTCTTCATCTCTGCAACCTATGGGCACAGGACTGGTGAAGCAGATTACAACAGGGTGAGGGACACACCTGTTTTGCTTACACATTATAGAATCATTTTCTGTTTCTAAATGTAGTTGGAAGGCAATCTCATCTACCACACAAAGTATTATTTCATAATGTTGAAGTTTAAACAAAATATTTTTCCCTAGAACGGGAAAGAAACTTAGATCTACCAAGAACACAAGAAATACAAACCTACTGAAAAAAAAGTATGTCATTTTTCTTCACATGGCTGAGATGTGGTATCAGCAATTGGAAGTGGCACTGTTCAGCCTAAAGGGAAAGGCAGGAAAATGTGACAAGTCACATACAAGGAATTGTTAGCTGATGTAGCCAGTTTACACTGAAAAAATGTGTAGAGCACAACCTTAAATTTGTGCAGTTTCAATTTCTAAAAAAACCCAACAAAACAGCCCACCCTGTTGGGCACGTCGTTTCCTTTCAGTCTGGTTTGTGGTTTGGGTTTTTCTTTCTCTGTTTTAAATATTTTCCATGTAGGTTGGCAGGGGAAAAACCCACTTTGCTCACCACCCTTTCTCACCAGGCAGCTCCCGCACAAGCCAGCACAGCCCCCAGCTCTCCCAGCTTATGCCAGGCTGGTTTTGCAGCAGTGACTGCCAGTGAGGGAAGAGGAAGCCTTTGGATGCAGGATCAGCATCCTTAGACATGCAGACCATGTCATACACATGCAGGTTTGCAGATCTCCAGTAGTGCCTTTGATGACATGCATGAAGTGGTTGGCACTTGACTCAGGCTGGAAAAGCTCAGCTCTTGTTCTGTGTTGACAAGCAAACTGCTCTCAGACAGAACCTTGTGGTGGTGGCTTCCAGTCTGTCCCTTAGTTTGTCCATTGCAAAGCAGTCTTGTGAGACAGAGGTGTGTGGGTGATAAAGATCTGGAGGCTCTCCATAGCTGCCTCAAAGGGGCCCACACTGCAAACTTAGGAGAATGGCAGTACATAAGCTCTCACTGCCATAAATTAATTAATAGGACAGAGCAGACTCATCCCTCGTGTGACGCTTTGGAAGCTGAACAGAGACCATCATCTTGCTTCTATGGGATCAGCAAAGCATAGCTAGATGCCAGCCCCTAGAGGACACAAGTATTTGTGAACAAGGAAGGAAGTAGCTAAACACCATTGTTTAGCCCTTCAGCGAGGGATAAAGTACATTGGAGCAGTGACAGTGATGGCAAGGGCAGCCAAGGCTGGGTTGCTCCCCTGCAGAAGCTGCTGGGGAGTGATTCCTTGGCCACAAGTGACTCCATGCTCCAGAGCAGGGTGAAGTGCCCGGAGGTGCCTGCCTGAGTCATGCTGCCTGTACTCCTGAGAAATGCCTTCCCAAGGCAGCCCAAAGGGACTAGATGCCTGGTGTTTAGCAGCTTCTTGGAGCACAGCTCAAAGGCACCAGAGGCTCCCTCCTCTTGGCAGGGATAAAGAAAGCAAAAATAAACCAGCTGGAAGAGACACAGACAGTCCTGGTGACTGGAGCAAGTGCCCAGGTTTGTTCGAAGCACCCCCAGCAACAGGAGGCAAGACTGGAGCAGGAATGGCAGTGGGGAACAAAAAAAGGCTCTGCTGGGCACAAGGGGGTCCTTGTGCTCAGGGTGGCCCTGCCCACTATCTGGGGGAATGCCATAGGGGCAGAGCATGGAGCAGCTCTTCCCAGGCAGGCTGCTGCTGCTGCCCACTCTTTAATGCCAAATAATACAGAAAAAATCTGCTGGGTTTATTGTCAAAAACACCTGCTCATTGTCAACACAAACTGGAGCACCGAGAGAAGGGATGAGATAGGCAGGGGATATGGAAAAGGCTTCAGTAGCCTTGTTATCTGATCATCTCAGTGGTGACCACATTCCTCATTTTTCCTTAGCATGCTTCTTCATTCACATGGCTGTGGCTCTCTGAGTGACATCATTGTGAAGATACTTGGAAGGGAGTGAGCAGAGAAATCCTCCCTGCCTCTTTGATCCCAAAAATGGGGAAAGTTGGGCTTTGTGCTCTTTAACCTGGTGTTAGGAGGCTTAGTTAGGTGTCTGTTGTAGACTCTTTGCAGGATATACACATCTGGTATGCTTAGAAAGGCAACGGTATGTTTGCAGGAAATACACTTTTCCTCTCCCTCCACCCCTTTTTTAATGATCTCATTCCCAGAGCAAGAAATGGCAGGTGGTTTCACACTACATATGGCCAACTCATAACGTGCATAACCACAGAACTAATATCCTGCCATCAGCAATGTGCTTTCTTTGGATCTTTGGAAGGTGATATAATCCTGGAGGAACTGTTGGAGGGAGACACACAACACATTATCTGCCACTCTTCTCCTCTGGTGTCACAATGGTTACGCTCAGCACTGGGCTCCTGTTTTTGTGGCGTTTGTGCTCAGTGTCACTGTGTGCTGAGATTTCTCCCACTTACTGTCAGCTGGCCAACACCTGGTTTCTGTGTGAGAGCTCAGGGCAAGTGAGGAGAGCTCTGCAGTGCTCTTCAAGGGGGAAAATGATTGTAAAAAGTCTGTACTAGGACTCTCCTCTCCACAGGCTGGTAGTAGAAGCAATGGTTAACATTTCTTCAAGTGCCAGTAAAACAGGAGTGCCATGTAAACACGTGATTGCTAATACAAGAATTGTTAAATTAGACGTATATGTGGGAGATGTTTTAAATAAAGAATATTTGTGGGAGAGAAGGAAAGGGGTAGACAGCTGTGTCATCCTCACAGCCCTCTCAGCACAGCAATAGGGGAAGGTGACTTTCAGAAAAGCACATGTATGTTGCAGTAGTCTCCAGTGACATCATACCCACCAGTGCACCCTGTGCCTGTTTGGAAGATACTGGGATGTACTGGAACAGGTTTTTGTGGCATCAGGCCACTTTCTAACTCACAGGGAGACAACATCTTGTGCCACCAGAACTGACTCACAGCATGGATGAAGCTCTGCTTTTTTGCCCTCTGCAGCACTGGGGTTTGGTGCTGCTCTCCCAGAGCACAGTGCTCTGGTTTTGATGGTTTGTTCGTACATCAGTCGGTGGAGTTTGTCCGGTCTGCATGGTAATTTTTGTTTGACTTGAATAGTCTTGCTGGGAGAGAAATTTCCTGCTAGCAGGGCTGTCTGTATCTCTGAAACATATGAGCTTTCTCAGCACCTCCCAGGGCAATTCCCAGGGAAGAAGTAGAGAAAAAGAGCTAACTTAATTATCTGTCAACTAACAGTGAATAAGCACATCTCACAATGAGCAAACAGCATCTCCAGGCCCTTCTGTCTCCTTTGCTTACAAATTGCAGAGGAAAGAGAGAAGCCAAATGAGCCATCACTCAGTTTCTTGGTCTGGGAAAGATCAAATCTATTCTTATTTGATGTTGTCATAACATTTCTATGTAGGTGAAGCAATATTTGTGGAAGCATTTTTGGATTTGCAGAAAATGTTTGGAAATTGCAGGGGTTTGTTTCAATAAAAAAATTTAAAATATTTGAGGGCATGTCAATGGATCAGAGGCCTCTTTTTTTTTTTTTTTTTTTTTTTTTTTTTGGCTTACCTATGGAGAACAAAGAGGTAGGATGTGTGTATGGGCTAAGTGGAGAGGTACTGTAACTCAGCATGGGAAAGGGACTCTGACACATCCACAAAGCCAAACAGATGGAAATGCAGTTTATATAAAACCTGTGTGCAAAAGGCAGGGAACAATCCGGGAAAGGGAGGGGAAGATCCAGAAGCAGCATAATTGATAATGTGTGTTTAGTGCCACGTAGCTTTACAGTACTTTATGAGCCCTAATGAAGGCTCACAAAGGCTCTCCAAATGACAGCTACAAATGCTGTCCTGCAGAGGAGATGCCTTGTGCTGCCCGAAATAACCCTATGCCATAAAACTGCACATTTATACAGAACAAACAAAACAGGGAAATGCAACCCCAGCCAGCAGGAAATCCTCAGATGCATGAAGGGAAATAGGCTGTGCTAGTGAGATGATTCCTTCGTTATGTCACCTCAGTCAAAGCAAAATATAGCCCCAAGGTTATATTACAGGGAAAGGCAAGTAACCATTTGATAAGAACTGTTGGTGAGGGCGAAGAGACATGGGATGGCACAAACAGAAATACATGCTTGGTTTTCATTTTGACTGTTTCATAAACCATAGAGAAACTTTCATTCATTTCTCCTTTTGAAGGCCAGACTGGATGGGGCTCAGGCCAGGCTGCATGGGGCTCTGGGCAACCTGGTCTGTTCCAGCCCATTGCAGGGGGGTTGGAACTAGATGATCTTCAAGGTCCCCTCCCCACTCAAACCACTTTAGGATTCTATGATTATGATTCTACGATTCTTTTCCCTATTACAGTTTTGGGGAGGGCACACCTTACCTAGCATGCCTATCAAGTGCAGTGGGTCACCAGTGGATTGGAAAAGCCCTTGGGGAATTTCCCTCTCCTCCTTTGACTTGTTTTTGCCAGCAGGGGCTCTGCCTGCCCTCTGGGAGCATTGCTGTCAGCCAGGGCAGGCAGAGCCCTCCTTCCTTCCTCCTCCACTTGCCTCACTCCTGCCCCTAACTACCATTGTGCTGGCTGTGGAGAGTGGCTGAAGCCCCAGCACACACAGTCTCAAACTACTTGATTATGACAGGGAAGACAGAGGGCCCTTGCTCATTCTGGCTGTGCAGGTGCGTGCTTTCTCTCTAAGCCATCCTGTTCTGGTGCTTCTCCTTTAGCTCTCGGTTCATAGGCAGGTTAGCCTTTCCTCCTGGATGGTCTTCTCCAGCCAGTTTCCATTTCAGTGACTGGTCACACTCTTCCGTTTATTCCCTTTTGCATGTGGAAAGCCATTTTTTCAGTGGATCTCACCATCTGTCAGGTATTGCTGCCATTGCCTGGATGGCTACACTGACAGCAGGTGATGGAAGCATTTTCTGGACAGTAATCCAAACATTGAAGAATAGTTCTTCAGGCAAAAATGTCCAGTAGCACAAAAATGTAGAGAAAAATGTTGCAAGTTTATTCTTACACATTTTCTCAGCAGATTTTACTCATATCCACCTTCTAGCACTGTCAAAAATAATGTAGCCCAGTGTCATCCCTGAAACACGGTTAACTTGTTATTGTCGTGACACCACACTTCCAGGGGGAGGTAATATCTGGTTTTCCTGTAAATAACTGAGGATAAACACAGGTTCTTGAACAAATCTCAGGTGTTCCAGGCAACAATTCTCAAATACTGGCACAGATATTTACAGGTCACAGGTACTTACAATTGCAAGTTAGGAAAACAGACCCAGAGGGACCGATTTGCATCTTTCTCAAGCTGACCTTCCAGATCAGGTGATGTGTGAACAGCTATTCCCAAATCAGGGAAGATGCTGTGTGTTTGAGCTAAAGCAGATCTGTCTGCAGGGACACTGGCAGGCTGCCATGCATGATATGCAAGAAAAGATTGAGGAAGCTGGACTGCTTTAGCCTCAGTTTCTCACTGCTGACTGTAGCTAACTCATGCGGCAAGACAGAGCCAGCCTCCTCTCAAGGTAGGAAGAAGATAAGAAACAAGGAAGACAAATTGCAAAAAGGGAAATTTTGGTTGCATATAAGGAAAAATACCCCTCCCTTTATTATAGTATCATAGAATCATAGAATAGTTTGGAAAAGAAAGGACCTTTAAAAGTCATCTAGTCCAACCCCCCCTGCAATGAGCAGGGACATCTTCAACTAGATCAGGTTGCTCAGAGCCCCATCCAACCTGGCCTTGAATGTTTCCAAGGATGTGGCACCTCTCTGGGCAACCTGTGACAGTGTTTCACCACCCTCATTGTTAAAAGAAGTTTTCCTTGTATCTAACCTAAAATTAGTCTCTTTTAGTTTAAAACCATTGCTTCTTGTCCTATCAGCACACACCCTGCAAAATGTCTGTCCCCATCTTTCTTGAGAGTCCCCTTTAGGTACTGAAAGACTGCAATAAGGTCTCCCTGGAGCATTCACTTCTCTAGGATGAACAATCCCAGCTCTCTCAGCCTGTTTTTACAGGAGACGTGCTCCAGTCCTTGAATGATCTTCATGGCCCTACTCTGTCTACCCTCTAACCATCCTACATCTTTCCTGTCTGGATGCAGCACTCCGGGTGGGGTCCCATGAGGTTTCCCAAGCTCTTTGGCAGCAACACCAGCCACAGAGATGTATTAATAGACTTGGTCCATCTGATTTTTCCAGTGTTACTGCCCACAACTGTAAGGAGAGAGGAAAAAAATAGTCTGTGCTCCATATTCCCTTACCAACCACCCCAAAGGCTCAAACTGTCCTTTGATTGCCCTGTGAAAGTGTTCATGCACTGGAAAGGGTGCCCCAGGAGCCTGCAGTATTTCCACCCTTGGAGAGACCCTCAGCTGATCTGGACACAGCCCTGATGGCCTGATCTAACTGTGAAGACAGCTGTGCCTTCAGGGGAGAGGTCAGCTCAGATGACCTTTCAAGGTGCCCACTAAAAAAAGCATCCTGTGACATCCACTAGGGCAAAGAAAGACAATGGAGTGAAGTGAGTAACTATGATGGCAAGAACTTCATCTCCTAATTCTATTCTAACTATTCATTTAGGAATACATTATCAATATTATGGTCTCAGTACACCTGCAAAATAATCTCAAAAGCAAACAAGTTTAAAAAAACCCTGGGACACACTAACATTGGACATCAAGACATCCTTTCTCGATCTTCACATGGACACAGCTCCAGTGACAGTGAAGAAACTTGAAAATGTCCTAAAGGGACAACTCTAATTACCTCCCTTCACTAGGCAGCAACGTGCTGTTTATAGAAAATCTTAAAGTGAAATTTATTTTAAGGTATAAAGAGTGGAGGAGAGGAGAATTTGTCAAATGTGGTGCTGACCCACAATGCTAGATGTGCTATGAAAATTATCCTTTCTCAAATTCTTCTTGTGAATCAGTCATTAGGTGAGAGAATAGTGAAGTGGTTCCCTTTTGGATAAATCATTTGGAGCGCCTTACCCTCTGGTCACCTCTAAGGGGACAGACAGGACAAGAGAAAAGGATCTTGTCCAGAATCTTTCTGCAGGAAGCCAAAAGCTCAGTATTGCTTATGAAACATATTTTTGATTTTCTGAGGAAATATTTCCCAGCCAAATGCTTTTCATTTTTTCAGCACAATTAAAGGAAAAGGAAGAGGCAGGCTTGATTTGACCAAAATAGACAGCAGATGCTGGAGAAGAAGAATGGGAAAAGTTGTCAACTGGAGCAAAGAGGACAGAACAGCCGGTTGTGCATGGGCACAGCTGGAAAGGGCCATGGCTCCACAGTCTTTCTGTCTGAGGCTGGAGCTACTTCACCATTTCATGTGGAAAAGGACAGGTTACAATAACTCTCACAAAAAGGGAAAAATAATTCCTAGGCCCCAGGGATGAAGGAGATCAACACTAAATAGTTATTCCCTATAACAGAATTAACTGTTTCCAGGATCTTGTTTTACCACTACGCCGTCCAACTTCTGTGTGACGGGGAGGCATTTTATCTCGAATTTAATATATATTCTTGATTGTAATTTTCTCTGCAGGTATTCAAGATACTCTGTGCAAGCATAGGACACTGGAGGTCTTGAGCTAAGTAACTTCCTGTCTAACTGCAGAAAGTAGAAGAAGGGAGATCAAATAATTTGGTGGACATGATCTAGCTAGGCAGTACTGCATCTAGACACAGAAGTCAGGTGAATGGAGTGACAGCAGAAATCCATACACCCCCAAATAGGTGATGCTTCTTCAGGCTTCCTGAAGTACAGCTCCTGTGACAAGGTGCTCTTGTGCCCAGAAACACAAGGTTACAAAAGGCTGTGGAAAAACTCCCCTACCAGCCACAACAAACTGCGGTAAAACCCATTGGAAAAAGCACCTTTAATCAGAAAGCATCTGCCCCAGGGTGGTGGGAGAAACCCAGCAGAAGTTTATAAATGTTTTTAAAATTTGTCTTTGTTGTTCTTTCTTAACAGTGACAGAAGTGGCATAACTCAGTATAGGTCTACTTGTCTTATGGAACTAGGATAACTATGACAATCCTTCCAACTTGCAGTAACAGGAAGCGAATTTCTATTTCTGAGTTCTTATTCATTGTTCCCCTACCCAGTAGGTCTCAGTGGGGCTGGCAGCCTCCAAGCTTGCAGAGACGAGCATGTGGCAACCTGGGTTCAGTGTGACAAGGGACACTTAGAAGAAATATCCCCATGTTCTTGGTACTGCCTTATTAATGAGTGACCCAACACGGCCCTGTTTTGTGCACTGCTACTTTTTTAGATCCCCACTGCATAACATGTACACACAGGTACAGCTACTACAGCTTCTTCTGCTAAAGACCTCATCAGCCAAAAACCGCTGCTACTGCCTGTGATGGTCCCCCAGACACATACTCACCACAGCAAATGCAATTATTTTTTTCTCTGAGAGGCAATATACCCCAGCTTTTCCAAGAAAGTACAAACCAAAGCATCCCAGCACAAAGAAACCATTCTGGTAAAGGGCAGATGTGAGGAGTTCTCTTTATTCAGTACCATTATATGAAATCATTTCGAAATGTAAGCCTCTCACTCTAAGTAGAATAATAAACACAAATATTAGCTGAGTTGGTTTTAATGAGTTTCCTAGTACCTCAGGGTTTGTCATTATTGTGGCTGAAAACAGGGAGAGGAAGAGAAAGGGAAAATTTGCCATTTTCCCTCCTGTTATTCAGAGAAAAAAAAATAAATCAAAGAATAGTTCCCCTGCAAGTGGTATGTATCAAAAGCAACAAAGACTGGCTATTAATGAATGTCCTTTGTTACAACTTGAGCAGAAATGTCACATCACAAGAAACACTTAAGTAATTTCATACAGGACTGAGGAGTGATTTTCTATTTGAGCAAAGCAAAAAAGAGGCAAAGACTTCAACATGTTCTTTTCTGACTTACCAGACTGACTTCATTTTTATGGGGATTAGTATAAACCACAGATACTCCCAGCATCTCCTCACTCCTGCTTTGACACCTCATAAATTCCGCATTTTCACACCAGCATCTGCTGAAGGCAGGTTTTGTTTCCAGCTCTGCACTTCCACCAAAGCCATTGAAAAATGGTTTTTGTAGTGGTTTGAGTAGCAGGAGGTTAAAAAGCCTCCTGAACTCTTCAACAACAGACTGGCACCTCGCTGGCTGTGCCAGCGCACCACCCCCCTCTCCAGCAATGGGAGATGGACGCAGCTCCCAATACAACCTGCTGCCTCTGGCTTTCCTAACACCTGGTGTCAGCTCTGTGCTGGAGTGAACCACATCATAGTACAAGTGAACGTCACACTGCAGTCCTGTGCCACGCTGAGGTGAGCACTGGCATGCAGATCCCCTGCCAAGCCAGAGCTGATCTGTGCATTTTTTAAAATCAAGTTCCTCCAGTCTTGCTTCACTGTGTAACGTGGTTGCTGTTCAACACAGCCCTGTTCAAAACGCCTCCTGCTAGGAAGGCTGAGGGTGGGAGCACATCTCATTCTGCTCCAGATGACATCCCAACACACCCGCAGGAGAAGAGGGAGGCTGTTGTGGGCAGTTCTGCGGGCAGCTGGCGGGTGCTGAGTACCCTGGGTGGGCACTGAGACACATCCCTGGTGTCTGCTGCTCTCTGCTCTCCCCCAGCAGAAACCTGCCTGTGCCACCTCAACGCCTGGTCCTCTCTGTGAAGCACTAGAGGATGGAGAAGTCAGCACCAGGAAAACACTGCTCTTCCTCCTGCACATGACCCTGAGTCCCAGTGGAGCCCCTTTGCCTTCCAGGCAGCAGCAACCAGGTCTTTGTCAGCCTTGGAAACTCTGGGTGCATCCTTCCAGGGATGCCTCCAGGGGAAGATGACCTACCATATATTTTGAATTCCTGACTTTTTTGGAGGAAAAGAGATAAGGGTTTTACCTTTTTTTTTTTTTTTTTTTTTNTTTTTTTGGAAAAAAAAAAAGAGGTTTTTTTTTTTTTTTTTTTTTTTTTTTTTTTTTTTTTTTTTTTTTTTTTAGGAAATCAGAACCCTTTTTTTCAGATCTCATGACCCCTGTCTCTAATGACTGTACACTTAGACTTCCAGCACTATCCTGTGTCTCTGATTCATGACAAATCTATGGGGCTACATTCATAACCATGTATTTCTGAGCCCTTGAAAAATTCACCTACAAATCAGAAGAGTACTTTCAGCCATAATTAGGATAAGACTGTTTTCTGCTGTGATGTAGAGTAATAGAAGAGCAGGATGGAAACTGGTCAGAGGCATGGGGAAACTTTCATAAGAAAACATGTTGAAAAGAGAGAACTCATCTAGTTTGCAGAGAAAATGAGTGAGAAGCACATGCCACATAAAATATGAACAGGCTAGAAACAGTAAATCCTTGATGCATTCTTCTAGAAGAAAAATAAGATGTTCGGTGAAGTTGATACTCAGTAAATGCAAAACCCAGGAAAAAATGTAATTTTCACACAGCACACAGTCAGCTTGTGAGACTCAGGATTTAATCCAGGAGCTCAGCAGAACCCAAGGAGGGAATGCGTGTTGTTGTACAGAGCAGGATACTCTCAAGTACTATGGCAAAGGTTGAATTTGCAGCTGGAAAATTACAAGTATTTGGGAGGGACATAAACTATCTTGTTCCAGGACATAAAATACTCAGTAACAGAGAGTAAAGGCAGAAGATTCACCTGGGGAGATTTATTTTACAATACCTTGTTGCTGGTTGTATGTGCTGTCCCCTGAAGCATTGCTGAGAGCCAGAGGCAGCCAGAGCTACACTACCAGGAGCTGCATTCTTTCAGGGCCATAGTCCCCTATGGACTCCATACATTCATTTCTGGGAACAGTAGCACAGATGTGAGCATCATCCCACACACACAGCATGTATTTCAGCAGTTCCCAACATAAACCCATCCTGCAAGGCAGGTCAGAGGTGAGTGGAATGTGCAAAACCCAGAGCAACTTCAATAACACAGGCATGACCTCTGATCTAGCAGTATTAAAATGAAGCATGTTTTCAAATCTCTAAATTTATGCCATTGCCCAGTTTGACTTTCATAAGAAGGTCACAGACTTTTATTCCTTTATGACCGTAGTGACGGTAATAACTTCTGCTTAAGTAAAAGTTAAGTTTTAGAAAAGCAACCAGACTTCTGAATAATTGAATTAAAACCCCCTTTCTTCTGTCTGTTCATGGTTAGTTTTCCATGTTGTTTCTGTCTCATCTATATATATTTCTGTCAGCCAGAATACTCTTTGCTGTAAGTGAACAAAACGCTCATTACTATATCTTGGTGGCAGCAATAAATCTTGCACCTCAGTGAAAACATACACTGCAGTACAGACTCAGTCACAAGATGATGTTGTTTCTTGGTACTAATACAGGACTATATATATTAGAAGCACTGTGGCTAATATTAGCTAGTGATAAGGTAATTAAGCCAAATTTAGATGGCAATATAATTTCATTTTTGTTTCTGAAAGCTTTTAAGCTTTATACAGGCTATGCCTCTCAATTAGCTGAACGCTCGTTAAATATTGCAGTCTGCTACTCATCGTCTCAGACAGAAAAAAACATTATTAACCACTGATGGTATTTGATACAAATAATAGCTTTAGTTGAATGTCTTTGTCAGAGATGACAACCAGCAATTCCTTCTCCCCATTAATTTTAATGATGACTTCTAATATGAAGCTCAGACATAGTGATGAAAGTTCTCACTTGCACAGAACCAGGGGAACCAGGATGGCCTTGTGGGCTTTTTTTCATGTCTCTTAGGGGCTAGATAGGAGTATTTTGTAACGCAATCAGATCATCATATCTTGTCTTTTATCAGTAGTGCAACAGGTCCCATTGAGACTGTGGAAATTTGGCATTTTGGGGGCTGGACTTTCTCAGACAGTCCTCTCCCTCTACAAGAGCTGTCACTACTCAGTACTGATAATCTAACATCAGACTTTCACAGGTCAGGTAGCCCTACGCTCCTCAGCCACTGCTCTACCTTGCAGCATACTTGTCTGCACAGGATTTCGTCACCCACCCCATAAAAATAGATGTAAACTACCTCGTCTTTAGTCTTGTCAACCTCATACCACACAGGGACACCCAGTGATTTTATACTTAGCCATGCAGTTGTGGTCATTGGGGTTAACAGCACCGAGAGCAGGGAGATGTCCCACTGAATCTCTTGGGTGTATTGGTTCTTTCCAATGCAAGTTTTCGCTAGCTGCAATCATGAGCATAAGGTGGAGCAGGTACAGCTGTGACCTTCTGACTTACTCTGGTTTCACTGCAAATTCAGCACCTCTTTTCTCCCCCAGCTCCGCCCAAAGCTTTTAGGGACCACTGCTGGCTTTGTAGAGCCCCCTGTGCACTCTGGCAGCTGTGAGTGCACCACAGGCTCAGTGAGAGCAGCAGCACTGGGATGCACTGAGGGTGACTCCTCACCGAGGGGGGACTCAGCAGGTACCTCCTGAATGAGTCACTGTCCTCAGGGGTGCTTATGCTATACCTTGCTGTAAACTTTGATTCTTCCCATTTATGTGAGGTTCATGTCACCTCTGGGAAAGATTAAACAGACCCTTTTATGGGAGAGTTTCCACATCCTTTCTCCTACTGAAATTCTCAGTCACTGGGAGGGCCGTCAGATTTTCTGCACTTCAACTCAGGAGAAAACAGCTCTGGGCTGTGAGCCATACTGGCACAGTTTTGCAGCTACAGCTTTCAGAGCAGCCACACCTGCCTCTGAGTTACCAGCCTGTCACTTCTGGACTGCAATCCCAAATACTGGTGACGTGGAAGTGGGGAAAGGAACAGCAGGCATTGCACGAGTTGGAGGGAGTGAGCTGGAGATGGCCATCAGCTGTCACAGGTTGCCTTATCTGTTCTTACCCAGAGCAATGATCTCACCTTTCCATCTAGCTCAGCCACCCTACCTTTGGAGACAGGGAAATTGATATTTCTGCTGGTTTTGTCTGCCCTACCAAAGTGCATTTCATGCATGAAAATGCGAGATAGGTTTCTGTCCAGCACTTATGGACAATTGTCCGAGACACATCCCCAGAGAGTCCTTATAATAAATAAAGCCATTCAGGGATGACTATCTGTTGAAGGTACTGCATCCAGTTAGCAGAATCACTTCGGTGATGCCATTCCAGTACAGCACATTGAATTTCTTCTGGTGTTCAGATCAGTTACAGGACAACCCAAATGGGTCTTTCTGCATCCCTACTGTGTCACTGCTCACGAGGAAATAATCCAAACTCTGAAACATAAAAACCTGCTATGTCACCCAGCACTGGTGAATAGCATAGAGTAGATCCAGCACCCTGGTCATGTAACATCCACCAGGATGACAGAAACCAGGTTTCATGCCCTACACTAATTATTTTTGCACAGTTGGACATGTCATCCCTAAGACAATATATTCCTTGTATCTAGTTAGTCTTTTATGTACACACAAGCTTAGTGAAGTCCTTTCAAATAAAATTGGAATGAATAATTAGTAACAAAAATGGGTATGATCTATGGAACAGGGTGCATGCTTGCATTCCTGCCCAAAATCCAGGAAGAGTATTATTAGTCTTATCTAAATAGAGCTCTTCTATTTTCTCTGTACTCTTTCTGAAATGCAATCTGCCTCACAAAAAAGGCAGCAATTATGCCCATTTTTTGATTATTTTTGATTCAGTTCTCTGGTACTCATGTACATTCTTATAACACATCTGATGTTGAAGGAGGTCTTCGGGTGCAATCACATGGAATTCACTGCTCAGAAACCTGGCAGTGCCTCTGTTAATTTGTTATGCTATAGATGTACACATTGCTCTACCCAGTGTAACATAATGATAATGAGTTTGCCACATAGGTGTGCTTTAATACTGTGATAAACACCTTGATTATGGTGTGACAGAGGTCTAGATCTGCTTTTCAAAACACTTTCTTTCATAAATTATCTATTTACTTTCTTGTCACTATGTGAAAAAAAGTCTGTTTATTTCCCTGCCATATTACTGAAGAATTACTGCTTAGATGACAAAAGAACTGAGCATGGGAACCAGGGCACCATTTCCAAAACCAGAACTGAAGGGGTGATCTGAGAACCACAAACCAGCATTTCTGTTGTTCATCCAGTTAGATATAAATGGTACAAAAAGGAGGAACAACCAGGGTTTTTGCAGAGGAAAGACATACCTTGAGAACTGCTAAAGTCCATCCTCACTCCTGGAGCTGTTTAAAGCTGATCTGGACCCAGGCAGCCCAAGTACCCTGGTCCAAGCTGGCTCTGCTTCCCGTGGGCAATTGGATAGACAATCTTCACATATCCTTTCTGACCTAAATAATTCTCTGATTCTATGTTCTCTCAATGACAAGAAGAATGCATGAATGCCATATAATAACTAAACTTCAAAATTCATTGCCACTGGACATCATTCTGATCAAAAGCAGAAATCATTTTAAAGATAAAAGCCATCTCAAATGTGGGAATACCAATACCAATTAAATACCAATGGCAATTAAATGTAATAATTTGTGTTCAACCTCTACCACTGGAAGTCCCCGCAGTCCCCTTTACATGAAACTAAAAGCTGCTACCTCAGACAGCTCAGTCTTGTGAGCTTGAGCTTCTCCCGCACACTCTTCCTCTGAATTCCTGCTAAAGTTGCTGGAAGGGTGGCAGCATTAAGTCGGCTTTTATCTTGACTAGTGTAGCTGCTTTTATGTACAAAGGTGATGAAAGTGAATGGTGCACAAAGTGGTGCAGGGGTGGTAAGCAAGGCAGCAGCAGTACCAGTGTGAGGCAAGGCTTTTTGAAGCTAATCGTCTTCAATTAGCCTTTCACCTTTGAATAAAGACAGACTGTTACTGCCAAAAAATGCCTCTTGAATATTCATTTAAATTAACTTCCCTTGGCCTGGTTTTGTCCTGATGGGATTTGCTTTCTCTGAGCACTCACACAGGATGGTTGTCCTGGCATAGAGGGCTGTGAATGGGACTGTCAGAGCTGTGTGCCCAGTTGTTTGTGGACAAGAAGCTTTCGGTTTATTCACAAATGTCGATGTCAGAAGCAACACACTGGAGCAGTGTGGGCTTTTTTGAGCAGCCTCAGTAAAACAACTTGATTTCCAGCGAGTTGTTGTTGGCCCAAGGGGATTTTAAAAAAGAAAACGGGGAATACTGTTTGACTACAAAATCAAACAAAATTTAAAAACCCATGAAATCACATGGTCAAGGGAGAGAAGACTAAACAACCCAAGTAAGTCTTACTCATTAAAAATCGTTTGCACGTATTTTCCCCACTGGGTTGAAATGTACCTTTCTCATAATCCATCACACATTTTGGAAAGCAAGAGGTTGTGTAGTGACTGAAACCCGCAGCCTCACACTTTGCTAGTTCATGTATTCACTTCTTCCTGGTCTTCTTGAACATCCCTGCAGAAAGTCCATGAGTTGGCCCATGTGGGTCAGAAGTGCTGACTGACATGGAGAGATATATCCCCAGAACTGAGACATTCAAAGCAACCAGGATAGCATTGGAAACCCTGTGTTTTAAATGCAGCCTTGATATTTTTGCTTCCTTACACCATTCTGCCTACGATGTCTGGCTGCTTGGTTCCAAATAAACCAGAATCATAAGGCCCCGTATATCTTTTCTTAAAAGACAAAGCTCAAAGAACCTTGTGTGGTGGGTTGACCCCAGCTGGATGCCAGGTTCTCAGCACAACAGCTCTATCATTCCTCTACTCAGCTGGACAGGGAAGAGAAAATACAACAAAAGGCTGTGGGTCGAGATAAGGACAGGGAGAGACCAGTTACCGTCAAAGGCAAAACTGACTCAACTTGGGGAAATTAATTTAATTTATTACCAATTAAATCAGAGTAGGATAATGAGAAATTAAAAATAAATCTCAAAACACCTTCACCCCACCCCTCCCTTCTTCCTGAAATTAACTTTATTCCTGATTGTCTCTCTCTCTTCCCCATAACCCCTTCCTTTCCTGCACCCCTCACCAGCAGCACAGGAAGGCAGGGAAGGGGGCTGTGGTCAGTTCATCACACATCTCTGAATCTCCTTCCTCCTCAGGAGTAGGACTCCTCACTCTTGCCCTGCTCCAGTGTGGAGTCTCTTTCATGGGTCTCTTTCCATGAGATGCAATCCTTCAGGAACAGTTCTGACAACACACCTGCTTCAGCATGGACTCCTCTCTTCATGGATTCACAGGTCCTGCCAGGAGTTTGCTCCATCACAGGCTTCCCAGCCTGCTTTGGTCGCATCCAGTGCTCTGGTGTGGGTCTGCTCCATGGGCTGCAGGTGGATCTCTGCTCCAGCATGGACCTTCCTGGGCTGCAGGGACACAGCTGCTTCACCACAGCCTGCACCATGAGCTGCAGGGGAATCTCTGCCCCAGTGCCTGGAGCACCCCCTGCCCCTTCCTCTGCACTGACCTTGCTGTTTGCAGAGCTGTTCCTCTCACATAGTCTTGCCCCTCTCCCCGCTGCATTTTCAATTGCACAGGTTTTTGTTCCCTTCTTAACTCTGTCATCCAGAGGCACCACCATCACTGCTGATAGGTTCAGCCTTGGCCAGCTGGTGTAGCTTGTGGACACAGGGGAAGCTTCTGGCAGGAGAAGACAGCCTGAAGCCCTGCCACTACCCGAATCTTGCCACACAAATGAAGCACACCTTGGCAGTGTACAAAGCCCTCCTACCCTCTACCTAGGTGGCAATAGTTACACCTGACTGCCCTACAGAACTTCACATGCAGCATGTAATAGGCTTCTTGACAGCTCCCTGGTCACTGGAAACCCACATAATTATTCAAGGCACATTTTGTTCCTCCACAAATCATCCACACATTTCCTTTCCTCCATAAATGCTGTGATAACAGCTGAAAAGTGAAAGCAAAATAAAGCTGTGTGATACATGTGAAATGCAAAATGGTTGCTCTGTGCTGGTACCATTTGTACAGTCCTTTTCTCCTATAACCCACAAAAAGGGGGTCATCAGTAGAACAAAGCAAGAACTGTAAGGGAGGGTGATGCCTTGTATCAGATGCACTGGTACAGTCCTTCTAATACATCTGGTACAGTTTACCCTGACAGCAGATTACTTCAGCTCTATTTGCATTGAAGTTTCAGGCTTCGAACATACAGATCAGAAGTTCAGAGATAATAAAAAAGGGGAGATACACAGAACTACAGGGCTGCCACTAGGGTCTCCTGCACAGGAAACAACTCTTCTGTTTCCTGAACAAGATGTGAACAGAGACCAACATCAGCTCAAGGACAAGCAGGATTCAGGGCAGGCAGAAAGCCTCAGCTGGAGGGAGCTTTTAGTTCAGAGCCTGGTCCTGGTCAGATGCCATGTACAGTGAGGGAAAGGCTAGCAGCCTCATGAGTCCACTAGAGGAAACAAAACAAACCACTGAAGTCAGTATTTTTAAAGAGGACCAGCACTCTTTGGAAGGATCAGGAGTATGTTTTCTGCTCAGAATAGCCATCAAAAAGTGCTGCACAAGATGGAAAGGGGTACAACCACTCCCTTAGGGTGAAACAGCTCCTGGACATGAGGGGCAGCCCCAAATATTTTCTGTTCTGGAGAGCCCTGCAAGCTTACTGCCTTCCTAGTGGTCATGAAAGCTGGCGAGAGAGGGTCTCTTTTTGCACATAAATGTGCTTGCCTCTGATGTGTTGACACCTGGAACTTCATAGACCAGCAAGGGAACAGTAATTGCCAGATGATTCATGGGAAGATAAATGCTTTGGTGTTAGAGCCCTTGTGTGACCCTCCATCATTTATCACAGGCCTTTCAAGGCTCTGGAAGCACAGGGAGAGGATGTGGTTTAGGCATGAAGGGGTTGATGTAGACCAGAACAGAACTGAAACTCTGTGTACACACAGACGTGTACACACAGATAAATGCACACACACATAAATGCGCACACAGGCATGCAAATTTATTTTCACACGGATTTCATTTTATACCAAACATCTGTGGAGAAGGATCAGGCTGAATCTCTGTTTAAAAGAACAACATGGGACTGTAAGCTCACTTTTCTTACATGCCTTAAATTTATATAAAAGTCCTTGTCCCATTCTCTATCTGTAGGAATGGATAATCTTCCTCTATCCCTCTGAAGATTCATCTTGATTGTAATGGCACCCATCCTGAGAATGATCCTTTTTTTTTGAGCCAATTCTAAATCCCTCAGGGGTTAAAATTCATTCATATCAAATAGGAAAGAAATCTGTTCTTCGTGCAAGTGGTTCAGGCTAGATAACATCAGATCTGGCTGTCAGATCTCTACCACATGACTGAGAATAAAAATAATAATGAGTAAACATGTTTGGTCCAACCAAAACAATCCCCAGGCTCTTTCTCTGTGCCCTGTGGCCCCAGCCAGAGCTGAGATGGTGAGATCAGGGCGAGGATGATCACGGCCCCTGTGGTGGAGCACAGCAGGGCTGGGCTCATCAGCATGCCGACAGAGGCCTATCCCAAAATGGAAAGCACCACAGAAGGCTCATTTTAATGCTCTAGAGATGAATAAGGCTGCAAACCAAAAAATATATCATTATCTGGGCACATCTTGTAATTCTTGTTCAAACATTTTGAGTAATTTGCTGCTACTTTCAACTTCTCTGTCCCCCATGTGGCAGTTTTTGACAAAGGGGAAACAGTAAATGATCTATTCTTGGAACATTTTCCATTGCTTGTTCAGACCAGACTCTAATTCAAAGGATAAAAAAACCCCACACAATCAGGGGTATGAATAGGACTGTCTGGTGGAAATCAGTCTGCCGTTTAGTAGCAGACTGGTTATGGTTTGTTACCTCTCACCCCTAGAGCTTTGGGGATGGGGAAGGAACCTTCCAGGGAAGCAAGATGAGTCAAAGATCAGTCCCATTAAATACAGCTTGAGCACGTCTGTCCCTGACCACTTAGAAATGGTGAAGAAAAAGCAAAGAAAGGCACAAAACCCCTACGTTTTTTCCTACCTGTATGCTTGTCTGGTAATAGGATGTATCTGATGCAGCAACATCTCAAAACTGCCACGAATGATCACTTGGGATTTTTTATGTGATCTAAACCTTGCTCTGAAGTCTCAGACATTTTTGTTACTATCAAGAGCAGCTCTGCATTGCCATTAATAGATATGCTGAAAAAGGAGGGGCCACGGTCTTGCTTGCAGACTGTCTTTGCTCTCCTGTGAGCAGCTGTGGGGCTGAGCTGTTCCCCTCCCAGCTGAATGGAAAGACTTCTGCATTTTCCAGGGACTTAATTCCCCATTCAGTGGGTGTAGATGTGTGCAATGTTTGACATACAGAATTACATATACGTTTTTTAAATATCCAAGGTGTAGAGAGAGGGGATCCACTCTGAGAGTAAATTAGTGATTTTGGTGTTCATGGGAATCACAGAATCATGGAAACGATTTGGGTTGGTAGGGACCTTTAAAAGTCATCTACTCCAACTTCTGTGCAATGAGCTGGGACATCAACTAAAATCAGGTGGCTCAGAGCCCCATCCAGCCTGGCCTTGAATGTTTCCAGGGAGAGGTCACTCACCACCTTTATGACCAACTTGTTCTAGTGTTTCATGACCCTGATTGTAAAAAACTTCATTCTTATATCTAATCTAAATTCATTCGCTTTCAATTTAAAACCATTGCCCCTTGTCCTACCACAACAGGCCCTGCAAATGTTTCTCCTCCTCTTTCTTGTTGTCCTTATTAGGTACTGGAAAGCTTGGATAAGGTCTGACTGGAGGTCTCTCCTCTCCAGGCTGAACAATGCCAGCTCTCTCAACCTGTCCTCCCAGCAAAGTTGTTCCATCCCTCTGACCATCTTCACAGCTTTCCTCTGGATTCAATCCAACAAGTCCAAGTTGTTCCTGTACTGAGGACTCTAGAGCTGGGTGCAGCACTCCAGGTGGGGATCTCACCAGAGTGGAAAACAAAAGGTGACTTTTTTTATCCCCTCAAAAAAAATCAAACTGAAAGCGCTGATATTCATGTATAAACACTAAAACATTTGTTGCCTACAAGTAATTATCTAACTAATTCCAATCATAAACACATCCCATCAACATAATCCTTTTTTCTTTGGTGAATTCAATTGCATTTTTCTATGTATGCAATAAATGTTAATAAAACCATGCCAGGAGGGATTGAGAGGGGTATGTGTCATGTATTGACACTTCCTTATTCGCAGAAGATGCTAAGAGATTATTGAAGCACTTTATCACTATTTTGGGCTGGCACAGGGTGGTTTCAGTCATGCTGTGACTTACAGCTATCCCCTTATTCCACGGCTCAGCTGGGAGCTCTCCAGTGGAGCAATGGGTGTGGCTCAGAGGGCTTCACCCCTCGCCTTCCCTCTGTGCCCCACGGCAAGTGTCAGCTGCTAGTCTGTGCTCTGCTTTTATTGCACCCCAGCTCCTTCCACCCTAAGGGGCCATCTCAGCACGTTAGCAGGGTACAGCCGATGGTCGGTTACCGATGCTCCCATGACTTTCTAGGAAACATCTCTGACTGCAAGCAAGGGTTTAATAGAATTGTCAAGCTGATTTACAAATAAGGCTGCTCTCTGGTGCAGATGATGGTGCTGATACAATCTTTGTGGCTTGGAGTTCACTTGCAGCATCGATGTTGGAGGATATGTATTTGACAAAGGGAAAGAAAATTACTTGGTCTGCTGCTGGATTTGTTTGAGGCCGATACACCGAATCAGGCCGAGGCAAAATCCCCATGTGTTGCTGCAGATAAATGATAGACAGATTGGTCTTCTCTGGGCAGTGTCAGGGCATGTCCTAGGGAGCCCCACTACTCTGTTTTAAAGGGTGTAGTAGTAAATAAAATGTGGATAAACCGACCTACTGAGTATATATGAGGAGCCCATTTACTCTGTATTGCCTAAACTGGAGGCAGATAATCTCCTTTAACTTAGTTTACACTCAGCTGCACACAGGTTTATTGGGAGGAAAGCAGCTTTCCCTGTGACTCAGAATGTAATTATTGCAAGACTGTCCCTGTGCCTCCAATGGCTCCCAGTCAGTTATTGAGCCACAGGCACTGCCAGTGAGGAGAGCTACCAGGAGCTTCTCAGGGCTATGCTGGCCCTTTGCACTTCACATCGTGACAGGCTGGTGAGACATGTCCTGCTGTCCTGCTCCTGGGGAGTCTGGCGGTGGAGAGATGCAAAATCAATCTCTTCAGCATCAGCTCTTTCATTTTGTTTTACTGTCTTCTGTGGATGTGACTAATTCCCTCCTTCACTGCTGCTGTTGTGAAGTGTTTATATTCTCCCATCTCTCCCATCAAGTCTCTCTTCTCACCCTGAGCAATCATTCTACAGTGCACAATTCAAGTTTTGCATGTTTTGCAGCTTTTTCTTCTCATGTTTCTCTTAATTCCTTGCTGCCTGGGTAATTTTCTTTTTGCCTCTCTTAGCACTTTTAAACTAATTTTTCACACATTTTTGTAAAGAAACAGAAATGGAAGAGCAGGATCATGGAGCACCCTTGTCTTCAAGAGCCCCACCCTGTTCATCACCGTCATCCTTGGATAGCTCTGATAGTCTCTGTATCCCTGTGTAACACAACAGCACGGGCTCTGTGGCATATACAGAGGACTGGCCAGTGTCTCTGCCCAGAACTCCTTGCACTGGGCTCTAGAACGTGTATTTTTAACCCTTTGCATTGTAGGGCTACACCAGACAAAGTCAATCCAACTTTTGTCAGAGGTGCCTGTGGTAGTTTTCTGATTGCTTAGCTTTCAAATTCTAATCACCTCTGGAATTGTGTGAGCTCTGGCATTTGGTGTGGGGTTTTTTATTTCTAATTTTTTCTCCTTTGGAATCACACCAACACAATTCAAGTGACTTCAAATAAGTATTTCAAGTTCCCTTACAGATTTCAAATCTGGCTTGAGATAAGTCGTGATGATTGTGGAAAAGGACTGAAGATAGGCAGACTTACAAAAAACAGAGATGAATACGCTACCAGGAAACCATGACAGGTGAATAAATTGTGGAGTAATACAAATAATCAAAATAAGGGAGGATGGTAATCATAACTGTCAGTGCTGACAGCAATTTTATACCAAAGAAGCACTGTTCAGTGGAGAGATAGGATCAGCCACAAACAAGTAAAAGAACAGTATGAACGAATTGTACACTGAGCCAGGGGAAGCAGCTGATAGGCTCAATGTCTGCTTAGACCTCTCAGCAATAAAGCTCAACAATGTCTCAAGGATGGCAGTGATGGGCAAGAGATCCCCATGTGCTTCTTTAAATGGGCTTTCTGACACTGATGCCACAAAGCATAGAGGCAATGAAATGATCGATAATATTCAGCTTTGCTTTCTCTGCTCCTGGCACTGAATGACATTTGGTGTCCTGAACCAGAAAACTAGAGGGCAGCTCTTGGCTTTGGGATGGGATGAAGACTCATTTAAATGCATTTTACATTCCTCAAGGCAGTAAGGGGACAAAATGTTCCTATATTGAAGGGTTCATGTTTGGTAGCCACACTGGGATTTGGACATGCTCGTTATTTGTCTACAAGCCATTATATATGCTGTCTCCCTGCACAATCAACAGATTTATGCTTCTGACCCACTCAGCTTTGTGGTTTATATCTGATAGCAGACTTTGGCTTTATATCATTAAGAACCAGCAAATTAATAGAAAATTATCCCATTTCTTGAACAAATTATCACCAGTGTCTGAATGAGAGAAAAATGCCTGGAATCATCTTTATCTAATCTAATTGAATTTGTGTGCAGATGTTAAAGAATAATCTATGCACCTCTAGCTGTAATCATTCAAAAGGGTGAAGGCATGGCAAGCATTTTATATGCAGGCCTACACAAATAACACCAATTAACCTGCCCTGATCTGCTCCCTAGAGAAAAAAATGTTACTGATGAGTTCTCACAATGGTAACAACTGCCAAGAGAAAATATTTCCCTGAAAAAAAAAAAAAAAAAGACATAGCCAAAGATTGCTGTAAGAAGAAAAGGACAATGAAGTGTCAGGGATAAGAACCAGCCAAGTAGCAAAAACATTTAAAAGTTTTGATTGCAGTTTTCGGTAGGAAGCCAAGAAAATGAGATTAATTTGCCAAGGATGCTCTCACTACTGTGAACTCAGGGCCTCTGGTCTGCCAGTTTCCAGACACTGGGACTTCCTTCCTGCAGGCATGAACAAAAGGCGGTGGCTGGTCATTAGCTGGTCTGAAGACAAGAGACGGATCCGGCTTTAGTTCTTACCGGATTATTATCTCCTCTTAATTAAAATGCCCTATAACATTATTTCTACTTTAGAAGAAAGAGCCTTTGAAAGCTGTTAAACCTCAAGACTAGGTAGGAGAACTTTCATTCTCAAAAATTTGAGAAAAGGGAAGGGTCGTTTCTCCAAATTAGAGAAGCAAATCCATATATTTGCTGACTGGCTCCAGAAAGGAAATCTTTATCCTCGAGACAAAGCCAATCAGTGAGGCTCATGACTACATGTTCCACAAAGAGTATTTTGTGGGAGGAGAAAAAAAAAAGAAAAGCCAGTGTTAGATTTTGGAAAGGTGATGAATTTCTTGTCCTTCATTCCATACAGTAGGCACAAAGAGCTGCAGGGCAAAGCCTTCAAGATGTCACGTTGGCCTGAGCCCACTGCTCTTTGGACCAACATGCAGTTTCCCAGGTGTTCTTCTCCACCAGCCATATCCCCAGAACAGGGCCCACCATCAACCCTAAGTCAGAGTCTTGAGAGTAAGTGGCTTGTTTTCAGTGACTTGAATGCTGGAACTGACTCACATTCCCTATTTTGTTTATATACTCATCATATTTGCTTCCCACTTACACATCACTCCAGCTCATGCCACAAAATTAGAAAATGAGACAGACTTGTTAGAGACCAAATATGATCTCTGGTTTGACTCAGCAGTGTTTATGTGCAGCTACCCAGACATAATGTGGTTTGGCACATTGATGATGACAGAAAGGACAGGTTATAATAATTTTCTAGTCTGTACCTCCTCCCCTGAAAAAAGCCCGACAGATCAAAATTAATTATGATCCCCTGACATTCATTAATAATAGAAATAGATACTCATGAACATGCCTTTTAGATCTGAGTTAAAATTTTAAGACTCCCTGCAAAAGATTGCTGTTTTCTCCCATCTGTAGGAGTGATGCTCGTGACAGGTACTACCTCTCCCTCCACGAATGCTCTTGCTCATTGCTTCACATATGGGAAAAGATCATCCCAATTTCACACTTCAGATGTCTGCAAAGGCTGAATCATCTTTATCTCTGGCTCTGTGGCTCGTTGTTTTAAGCTCTTGTGCAGGTGTTGATGGATGAAGCCACCGGGAGTGGGGTTTCCCACTGTGTGTGGTAGGTGCCATGCCTGGGCTCAGGCTGGCTGGCTGCACCCATTGCCAGGTGTGGCTGTGCCTCCAGGGGGTGGCAGGTGAGTCCACAGGGACAGCAGCTGCACAGAGTTCTTCCTTTGCATTTGTGTGGGGACTGAAACGGGATCTGGCAGCCAACAGAGCAGATTTGTGTAGCCAACAGAAACAGGCACTGAAGGCAGCGGCTCCAGGAAAACAAACACAAATATAAGAGGCACAGCAACAACGTGAATCTATGGCAAGGATGGGAGATGAACTATCAAACTGACTCAAGCAATCAAACACAACCCAGCTGCACAGGCCATCCCTCAGCTCGGGAGGGAAGATGAGCAAAATACCTGTTTCTTGGCCCTGGAAACATGATAGTATGTGAGGACAGCAAATTGCCAGCCCTGGAAACGATGATCAGCTTCGGTCATGGTTCTGGTGAGGGTCTTTGCCAAGATGGCAAATAGCAAGGACACTGTTTGAACCTCCTGCCTACCAATTATGCAATTGACAACATGTTGCATGGCAAATTTTTGGCTAAGGTGATACTGAAACCCAAATCTACTGGGTCTTCATCCTCTGCCTTATTCAAGTATTTGACCACATCCTCTCTGTTCCTTTGCCTAGCAGAAGCATTGGTTTCAGACTGGCACTGCCTGGTTAACAGAGCGGAAGCAGCCACGAGAAGGGTCCTGATGTTCCTTCTCCTCAGATACGGCAGGGCTGCATCCCCAGGACTGAACACCCTGCAGGCACTGCAGCAGCAGCCTTGGGGCTGGATGGTGGAGCCACATTCCTGGCCTGAGGAAGACTCTGCATGTTTGGTACAGGGTGCAAAAGAGCCTCAGAATGGCTGAGCCAGGTGGCCTGGATCGTGTCTCTGTGGAAACAAAAACCAGATCACTTCCCTCTAAACACTCTGCCAAGGCAGAGACCATGCTGGACCACTCACCAGCAGTTTGGGATATGTAGCCAAATTCAAGACAAACATTGACATCAGCTTTTGAATCCTAACCAGCCTGTGCAAAGATACCCTTAGTTACACTTTGTTTTTTTTCCAAGCCCATATTCTCCAGAGGCCTGGGAACAAGCTGCTTTCTCACACTGTCTGAGAGTGGAGTTAGGATGATCTAGAGTCCAGGAAAAAGGGAACAACACATCTTAATGGGGTAACACAGTCTTGTCTAACCTTTATTTTTCTATGGGCCCTCTGTTTTGTTGTCTCTAGCAGGGTTTCTGGATGACCCCAAAAGCATAAATCAGAGCAGTACAGCAATTTGTGGAAAACACGTCACCCCAGTACAGCTCACAATGTGTTGCTCTTTTGCAGGGCACCAATGATCTCAAAACAAACTGGACACATGTTCCTACAGCATTCAGCTCCTCTTTCACTTTCTTTCCACCTCGGTATTGCGCTTCTCTGTCTTGTGACAAAATAGCCACCCCTATGGCTTCCAGCTGGGATGTTACAAACCCAGGATTAGGACCATGGCCACTGTGCTGTGTAAATTCCCTTAGGGTTAGAAAGGAGCAGTGAGATGACATGCAGTGGGAATAATGATTTTATGCCATCAAACGTTTCTTGGGAAGGGAACCATGCCATCAGATTTGCAGGGTTTTAAGCTTTTTAACAGATAGCTTGGAAGCACTCATTGGCCTTGAGGGGCTGTACCTATCAAGGTGCTCTGTGCCACGGGGAGCTTATTACCATGAGCAACACCAGGCAGTCAGGGCATTACTCAGTAATTGCCTTGGTGGATACAGCAAGGACAGTCATCACCTGGCCTGGCATCATGGCCTGGACTCAGGTGAAAATGTTCAGTAGCCTGTGACTAAATTAGTTGAAATGGGGGATTCTTCTGTTACTTTAAGAAAACTCACAGAATATTCCTGGGAGATAATCAGTCTCATCTCCTTGTGCTGGAGAACTACTGTGCCCCTCTATGATGATTCTCATTGCATGGAGCATATGCTGTGCTGCTCCAAGACCACCTGTCACAGCCAGAAAAATATGGACCTCTTAAAACAAAAATGTGTCCTGCAGTGCAGGGTGGGGGGAAATTAAGAGGAGCCTTGCCCAAACACCTCTTTCCCCTCACTCTAGTTTTGTGGGGAAAGCATTGGTATAAAGGGTTGGATGGATAGAAGCAAGAGATATTGATGCTCTGAATGTACTTCTTTTGGTGTTTCTAGAACATTATGCACCTGCCTGTGATGTTGGTGTTGTTTTGGGGACATGGACCCTGTCTGGCAGCATGGTGGGCAATTGCTGTAAGGTGCTGCATACCATGGGCTTGTTAAGGAGCTGGTGCAGCTGAATTTCCCCAGTCCTTGCTGGGCTGTTGGATCTGTAACCATGACAGCCAGGAACAAACTCCGATTTTCATCTGATCCTTCGCTTCCATGCTCTTAGAAGGTTTAGGCCACAAATAGATATTAAGTTTTTGTTTGATTCACTGTTTCACAAAGTGCTTAAACTGGTGGCAATCAGAAGGGGCAAGCAGTCTCCTCTGGTGTGATATAATGGTCTACTGGTGATAAGGGGCTCCTCTTTTGCGGTTCTCTATGTGCTCCCCACCAATAAAATAGTTTGTCTGTCACACACAAGGAAGTTGGTCCTGTGCAATGAAGGTCCTAATCTGTCACAGGGTGTTTTGAGGCTTGTGATGCGCTGAGAGGTTTCTTCTGGACCCAGGTGGATGAGAGGCCTGGGGTGACCATAGAGGTCCCTCCTTCAGGGATCATAACCTTGCCTTGCACTGTCCCTGCCTGCAGCCAGTCTTTGAGCCAGAGATTATGATACTAAAGAAACAAATGACAAAACCTTTCTGCCCTTGGGATCAATAATAACAAGAGAGGCAGATGTGCCACAGCCTTTTCAAGGCAAGTATTATTCATACACCCCCTCAAACATGACTGGTGTATATAAATCATAGCAGAAACTATCTCAATGTGTCCCACTCCACTTTTGTAAGAAAAGGTGCACCTGGATTTTATTTCTTTTTCAATTCTATTTAAAGAAGGAAAATAATCTTCAATATCGTGGAAAGGCTTTTTAATCCCTCACAGACAGTGCAGAACAGAAGGCTCGGGATCCCTGAAGTGAGTGGCAGATGAAAAATGCTAGTCTTCCTTTCATATACCAAAAATCAGAACAATTTTCTTGAATTCAGTCCTGTTATTGCAGCTTTCTCTGTTTCAAATTTGAGCATTAGTCCTCCTCATTTTATGCAGCTATGTAATTGCATTCTCCAATTCAAGAGGACAAGTTTACTTGTTTCAGTAATTCTTATGATTTGCCGTTCCACTGGCAGCTTGGAGACTGCACAGACAAAGAAGGAAGAGCTCTGAATGACTCCTAGTCCAGGAGAACCTCTTGGGAAACAAGCAGCTTAGAGGCAGGCTGGGGGGAAGGAGGGAGCAGCACAGCATCTCAGCCACTGGAAGACTTGTAAGCCATTACCCTTACACTGATTTGTGTAACTACTCTCCAAGGAGAATAAAATGGAGACCAAAAGTGTTAGGGTCTGACATAGAAGCCGGATGTATCTTATTAATTCAAGTAATATTTAAGTTCAAGTCCAAATGTGTTTGATCCTTCATCTCGTTTGGCCGCTTTCATTTCCTCTTTCTTGTATGTTTTCAAGTCATTGATTGTCTCATTCTGCAGCTAAAGCTGCTTAGTTGGGAGGCGGGTGGTGGCGGGAGATTGCTCTGCCTGAAATGCTCTTATTTTATTGCTGCTTGAGTCTGAATTCCTTCCTGCTCTTACAGTCAGTAAATGTTAAACATTTCTTGCACTCAGTATTTACCTATTTTTAACCCTGACTCATTTTGTTTATTTCCATAATGTGTGCCTCTCTGTGCTTTAATTCTCAATATCCTCATTCATTTTTTTAAACTGCAGAATACCCTCACTTATTTTCATTTGTAAGCACTTTTGTTGTTTCTATTTTTAGTTCACTTTTTAACTCTTTTTTTCCTTGTCCAGTTCTTGGCCTTTTTTTCTGAGATGTGTGAGGTTGTCTAGCCCAGGAGTCCACATCTCTCTGTATCCTCAGCTTGGAGCTGCTATCTACCTGTCAGAAACATTCACCTTGCCCACACTTTCCCCTGCAGAAAAACCAGGGTCCACTGATTCATCCAAAAAATCGCCAAGCATTTCATACCCCATTGTACGGCACAGGCAGAGCTGAAAACGTCAGGAGACAAATTATCTCCATAGCTCAGCTTACTGCTTAGAAAAAGAAAATCAAAAAGAAGATTTTAAAGGCAGATCCTATGGGAAGCCAGCATGGTTAGCACTGGAAAGAAAGCCCTTCCCTCCCCACTGCTAGTAATGAATGTTCTTTCTCCCTCAGCTGGTCCCAGTCCTCCCCCTGGAAAGATAATTACCAGTATAGGGCACACGGGAGCTGGCCATACAGCATAAAATCTCAGACCCTAATGAGGCAGAGTGGCAGATGCTGGGGTTATTCAGAGGTTATGGGTGACCCCCCAGCCCATGAGGGGAAGCTCTCCTGGGGGTGGGGTCACTACAGGCTCATGCAGGGAGCCTGCTTGGGCGTATCTTCAAGGCAACCAACAAAGCAGCAGACAGAAGGGTTAATGCTGCTCAGTAAATGAACCGGCATCAAACAAGAGAGGCTTGAATCTTTCTTCCCCTGTAATATAATTTGTTGGATGCTGGGAGCCTCTCCTCATTTAACTGGGGCTTTTCTCTCAGGCAATTCAGGGTGGGTGCTGCTTGCACAGCTGCAACATTGATTTCCAGTTTGGAGTAGAAAAGGAGTTATTTTCTCCTCCTTTGTGTCATCCCAGAACGAAAAGGAGACAAATAAATAAAAATCCCCTCTGTGCAGAATATGACACTGAGAGACTGTTGTGCATGGCACAGCCCCCTCCTCCACCCACCCCTCACCCTCTGGATACAATGCTCCCTCATTAACTGGACTTCTCATTCAGACGCTGTTGCCCAACTTAATTTGGAATAATTTATTGGATCGGATTCATATCAACTTAATAAGGCTTTAGTTGAGTGCAGAAAATCCATTTTTCACCAGCAGTAATTGCCAGCGATGTTAGAAGGTGACCCCCTCCAGCAGACACTTACGGGGCTGCAATGCCACAGGGTAAGGCTTTCATGGGCATCACTGGAAGCTAGATGGGACAACACAAAGGTATCCCAAAGGCTTAATTCCAAACAACACAATGCTTGTCCCCTCATCTTTCCCCCCTCCCCACATCCTGCTGACCTCTGTTGCCCACTTCCTAGTGGGTTTCTCCTCCAGCTTCTGCTTCTCAGCTCTGTATTGACACCCTGGCTTTGTCCAGTCTTGCACCTTGTCAGACCTTCCTTCCCCTGAACCCATCCTGCCTCTCCAGACTCAGTCTTCCTTTCCCACTTCACCGCCTGCATAACCCTTTCTCGTTCTGTATCCAGCCCTCCCAAATGACCGGCGTTGAGGCAGACACACCCTTGCTACCCTGTGAAGAGTGGGTATCAAGCTCTGCCATAAAAAAACATTCACTACAATCCCATGCCTGCTGCTCTCCTTGCTGCCCCCAGGAATTTGGAGAAGGGGGTAGAACTCTGCTACAATGTAGTTTCGGACAATATAATTCCTTCCCTCACTTATCCACTTGCAAATAACTAATGTCAAGCCGAAGCAGCACACCTGGAGAAGAGGGGGAGAAGGGCCCGTCCCTGTGGGCACAGCAGCAGGGATCCTCGGCAGTGGGGTGACACCTCCATCCCACCATCCCCCCTGAAGCGCCACCGGCAGCAAGGAGTAAAGTCTCCTGAGGGATTATCCCTTCCCACGGCTGCCTGCAGTCACCGCCTGCTCCGGCAATTCAGTCTGCAGCAGCGACTGCCTTTCATGTCCCAGGCTGTCAGGCTGCGGAGGGGTTAAAGGGAGAGGCTGGATCCCCGTATGCCCGGGGCTTTTCCGTGTCTACCCGCGGAGCTGCTGGGCTGCTGTGCCTTAGCAGTGCTGGCTGACAACGCTTTCACTCCAGCCGCGCGTCCGGACAATGGTTCACAAGTGCCACTGACTGCGCCGACTGAAGCTGCTCACGCAAATTGGTTTTCCTCGAGGTACATTTGTCATGAAAAGGTTTTGGATGGACACATGCACATAGCAGGCTCACCTCTCCACATCTGCCTGTTGCTTCTTCCCAGTGTTCCCATGTACTCTGCTTCCACTGCCAGTTAAAATGCAGTGGGGAGTGGGAGGCCGGGGGAGAACAGAGAGACTTCCTTTCATAACTGCCTGAAGCCCTCTGACCCTTTATTTGAAAAATTAGCATCATAATACCTGGCGGTGCTGCGCTGTTGATTCTTCTCTCATTGTCCCCCTGAAAGATGCAAATGGCATCGCCCATTACTAATTCTCAGCATCGGAGTTGCCTTTGGAAGAAGCTAGGTGATAAGAAAGTAATTCTAAAATCAGCCTAATGGGCTTCTGCGGAACCTGAGCGCAGCTAGGGAGCCTGCCGATGTGCTCACACATTCGGAACACAGCGGTGGGTGAATGAGTGGGCTTGCTACGCTTGCAGCAGAGCATCTCTATTCCTGCTAGAGCAATACAGGCTCTGCTTGCTACGCTTGCAGCAGAGCATCTCTATTCCTGCTAGAGCAATACAGGCTTTACCTGGTGCTCAGAGAGAAGAGGTAAAGTCCTCCTGTGTCCCAAAAATGAGTAGCATTAAAGAAAGGCAGTGCAGGAACAACATCTCCCCTGGTTTTCATAGTCTTTTGTGCAGATGGAAAAGACATTTTTCAAAAGCCCAAAGCAAACATTGACCTAAGGCTACTCTCTGAAGATAATGGCCACCGTGGAGAGCTTTTGCAAATCCTGCTCCCAGGCAGAGAAAAATAGTTTCATTTGAATAAAGGGAAGGAGTGACTGAAGTGAGAAAATTGTAAAGCCATGAGCTGAACTATTTCTGGAAAAAATCCTAAAACAAATAATTGAAGAAATTTTTTGAAGCACCTAGATAATAAGGCTGAGAAACTTTTAAGTTAATAGGAATATGTCAAGAACAGGTTGTGTCAACACAATCCAATTTCTTTCCTGACAGGTTAATAGGGTTTGTGGATGAGGCAGGAGCAGTCAATATCATGTGTCTTCAGTAAGGTTTATGACATTGGGCTTATATGACACACTCATAGGCAATTTAGGGTAGCATGGCCCGAAGGCAGCTTCTATAGACTGAGTATAAGGGTGGCTTAAAACTGCTCACATTTAATTGTCAAGTTGGAATGATTCATCAGCTGAGATTTTGCAGTGATCATTCCTGTAGCAGATGTTATTCAATGTTTTCATTAATGGCTCAGATGATGGAATGAGAACAAGCTTATTAAATTTGCAGGTGGCATTAATCTGGGAGGGACTGCAGGCACATTTGATAAGATTAGAAGTCAAAATGCTCGACAGGTTTAAGAAATAGTCTGAAAGTAACAGGAGACACTTTAATAAAGACAAGTACAAAGTAGTATCCTTAGGAAGGAATAATCAGATTCCTAAATATAAGATGGAGATGGTGGGATGGGTGGTTCATCTGCTGGAGGAAAAGGGCTCATAAAGCATCACACGTGCAGAATTTTGACCATAGTTACATTTTGGTGGAAAAAATCAAAATCATATTGGGATGTATGAATACACTTTTTAAGACAAAGAAAGTGAGTCTACTTTGGTGGAGCAAGGCATTGATGCTCAGAAGTGGCTCGTGAGCCACATGGGTGTCTCTGTCATCATAGGGCTGGTCTGCAGAGGAGTGGAGGGGGAAATGCCTGGGGAAGTCATCCTCCCAGCCAGAGCACTTTACCCAATGCCTAAATGCCTGAAAACATCCCAAAAGTAAACTTCCCTGGCAGCCTAAACTGTGTAAAATTAAGGCTGCCTTCCACCATCCTTCTCACTTCCACAGAGTGGTGCAGCCCCTGGGGTGCAATCACTTGGGTGATGGGGTACCCCAAGTGGCTGAAGCACCAGCCCTGCAAAAATAAGTGTTTCCTTTGCACTCTTTTGCCAGGAACTGAACTGCCTGGAAATGAAGCCATCATTTTTTTAACTTTATGGGGGTAGGATTCTGCCCAGCTCAGTTCTCTTAACCCTCTGTACCCAATGACCCACCCGGCTGTGGCAGCAGTCCCACTGGCCACAATTCTCAAAACATACTTGCAAACCACGTAGATGTTGGCGTCACTAGGCAAAATGGCAAGTTTTTCCAACCAAGCCAAATTTCACAATTCTCCTACACTTGAGCAAGGATCTTCGCCAGCTGCTGACTGCAGCATAAGTCCAATTAGAGGCTTGCCTGCTTTCCTTGGGGAGCCTGTGACTGGTGATATAATGACAAAGTCTCCCTAAAACAAGCTTGTTTGTTTACCTTCTGTGCTCAGTTCCATTTGCTAATAAACTGCCCACACACATATTTAGTCCCATATAATCTTATGCCTCACTACAAGTGGAACGAAATTGGTTTTCTCTCTTGTATTATGTGAAAAAACCTGATGCTACCTACGTTATTTCTGAAAGTCAAGGACCCATTGGAATTCAAGCTGTTTTATATTGTTCTTCTTGGCTCCCACTCTCCTCTGAAAAAAACAGTCTTCTTTTCCCCCAAAACAAACACCCTGGAGCATACCAACTCCAGCTACACCACCTGGGTTTTGCCACAAACCCTGGTTTCTGCAGGAGACAGTTTCAGGCGCAGCAGAGAAAATCCAGCTGCTCCCCACCTGGAGAAGAAAGTCCCTCCTTGCTCCCCTGCCATGTCTCTGTTCCCCTACTTTCTGCTCTAACTCCAGAGATGTGCTCTGGCCACCTCCTTGCTTGGTTTGACTCCAAGATGAGCCCAGCTCCTGGGGTGCTGGAGCCATCCAGTCCAAACAATGGCACTTTGTCCTCAGGTTAGCTTAGCAAAAGGCTCTTTTTGGTGGTTGGTCCCAGGGGACAGCCCTGTTCTACCAGGGTGGCAGCAGTGAGGGTCTGTCATGCTGGGATACCACACCACCGAAAGCAACACCATGGAAAAACAATGTGTGAGCTCAGATCTCATTAAACTCCACCCAGATTCCTTTTATAGGATTAAAGTAGGTAGGCTTTAGCTAATTCATTGTCAGTCCCCTGGCTGTCCCCTTGGGGAACCTGGCAGTCACTTGCACCAGGAGGCTTAGATCAGCCCTAATGAGCTCACGTCTGCAAAATAGGAGCTCACTGTTTATGCTGGGCACATTGTGCAGAAGAATGAGACTTAGCAAATGCTCACAAAGGCTCACAAAGCCAGTTCAAACACTCATTTTTTACCTTAAGATACACATTTCCTTAGATAGCTTAAAATGCCATGGTGACTGCTGTTTGTTGAAACACAGACAAAGGCTCTCTTGAGAGCCTAGAGGCTTTTTGGCCAATTAAGCAAAGATCTTTTGCAACCAGAGGGGTCATGTCACTGGTACCAGTCCACCTAAAAGCATACGTACAGGTATTATTAAAACCCACTAAAAGACGAGAGGAAAACAAAACTGCAAAGTTGAATGTAGAGCTTTGAGGGGGCGAACTTGTCCTTCTGTGCCCTCTGCATGCACTTGTAGACTCCTTCTTAAATCATCCTTCAGTGAGAGCAGGAATGTCTCCCAGGAGGCGCCCTGAGCAGCAGCCTCAATGTTAGTGCTGTTGCCGGGCTCCTGTCTCCAAAACTCTGCTCACTCAAGTGGATGAAGAGTTGGTACAATTATCCCAAAGCCTGTCCTGTTTAGATCTGGGGATGTCTCAGGCTGAGAGCTCCAGACAGGGGCTTTTGCTGTGTGTATTTTTGTTAAGACTATCTTACTGCCCTGCATGCCCTGCAGAAGGCTTTCTGTGGGGAGGGGGACTCTCTGCGGCCAGCGATGGAGGCGAGTGGCTGAACGTCTGCTGACATGCTGTTACCCAAAAAGGGCAAAGGAAATCTCTGTTGATAAGTGAGAGCTACGCAGATGTGGGGTTTTGCCAAGTGAAGGTGTTTGGGCTGTTTGCAAGGGCTGTTTCTGCTGAATAAGGAAGTGCAAGGCTTCTTCGTGGTAATAAAGCACGCTGAGGAAATGATATGTATAATCAAAAGGAACTCTGCATGAATGCACAAAGTAGGTAAAGAAGCTCTCAGAAAATTACCTTAGACAGTACAAGGGTTAAAAAGATAAGGGGGAACCTTGCATCAAGGTAATGTGCTTCCACCAGTCTGTGCTGAAGTTACCAGAGCAAATAACTTTGGGCTTCAGGAACAGAGTGTGAATATTGTGGACTTTTTTATTTCCCCAGAAAGACTTTTCTTAATAAAATGAGTGATATTTGTCAGATGTGACCCTAGGAAAATCTACTAAGCATTAACGGGCTTCTACTTACTTAAAATGTTGTTTGGGAGTGCACTGCCTTGGTAGATCCATGCCCAAACACAAGCCGGAATTCACACTTGTAATAAACAAAGTTGAAGTGAAATTAGGAATATCTTTTTTCCCCATATATCCTTCCCACAAAAGTAAAGGTCTACACTGCTAACTGCACTCAAAGTAGCTCCCAGTATTTCCTACAAAGTAGGCCTCTCTGATAATGCTGGGGTTTCTTAAATTTCATGCGATTTGTCTCCCTGGCTACCTGGACCTATTCAGCTCTCAGTGCCTAGGAAAGAGTTATTTTACACTTCTTTGGAAAAATATCATTGCAATTTTATTAGGAAGTGTGGGTTGAGGCCAGTTTGCATTTCATTCTCAAGGTGAACATTGGAGAAGAGTTGGAGGCACGTCTGATGACAAGGATACACTGGAGCAGTGTGTGAAGCTGGGGCCTTGCCCTGCCTGGACCCCTGCAGGTCTGGCCACCCCATGACTATGTCCAAGCTCTGCCTGGCCTAGGGGCTGACCCAGAGCTGAAAAGAAAAGCTGTTTGCTGTGGGCCTGCTACCAGTTGATACAGGATTTAACTTCTGTGGCTCTTCGTGTGGGGAACAAAAATATGATGTTTAAAACTCAGGCCAAGTCTGCCCTAGGTCAAGGCTAGGAGTGAAAGCTGGACCTCATCCTGAAAAACAGACATCGTCAGAGACTTGGCCTCTTGTGGTGAAGTACCTTCAGTGATAAAACTGACCCTTTCTGGCTATGGATAGAAATTTCAGGAAGAGGGTGATGGAAACATGGTCATATCTAAGCCTTATTTCCAGCCTGCCTTGAAAGCCTTATTGTTGTTACTACTGATTTGTATTTAATGCTTAATTTTGGTTATTAGAAGGCAAGATGACTTGTCACCATGCTTGCTTACTTCCTATATCACTTCAGGTTAGAACCTATTAGGCAGAAGCACTTGCTAGAGACAGCATCCTACTGCATCCCTAGTTAGCATGGAAGTGGTTCACAGGCTTGGGACTGGCTCTTGGCACTTATAGATGAAGAATCTGGATTAATTCTTGTTCCTTTCTTCGAAGTTTCTTCTCCCCAAACCTACCCATGACTTTGAATCCCAATTTTAAGGGCTGCATTTCCCTTCAGCCATGCTTCTGTGAAATTCTGCTATTTATCCTTGCTTCCTGAGAGGAGAACAGGCTCCAGGAACATCTGCATTGGGAACTGGCCTGACTTTTGGCATGAGGGGAGCTGTCAGAGCGCCCAGAGACATGAAGAGGCCAGATGTAGGAAGCTTTCTATTTACCCTAATGGGACTGAAAACATGTTTAGTAAATTGGCAAAATATACTGAGAACAGAACTCAGCACACTGGAAAATGTGGGAGTTGGCAAAGGCATCCATGGCATTAAAAGTATATGTGCAAAGATGCCAAGCATTATAGTTCTATAACTAGCAGGCAGTGGAAGACTCCCATCCCGCTGGATGGTCACCAAGGCCCAGCTCTCCAAGGGAAAGGTGTCCTCAGGGTCCCAACATGAGCTACCAAGTGCTCTCAGTTGCACACATCAGTGCCCAATAGGTCAGGCAGGATGCCCCATGGCCAGGGCAGAGGGCAGGCCAGCAGCCTGGTGACAGAAAAACCCAAGTGGTCCTCCAGGCTACCAGTGAAAGAGGCAGAAGTGACTGAAGAAGAACCAAGTGCTCCGTCCCTTTGGTATGAAGATCAGATCCTGCCTTTCATCCAATGCCAACCCCATCAACCGAGAGTTGACAAATTTAATTTTGTCCCTGCTCTGTCACCAGGGCAAATCTACATAAATGTTTTGTCTCTTTTAAGCTTTCCCTTGTTTACCCTGACTGAGCTCATACCACTTACTCTCTCTTATTTTGGTGACCAGCATGTGCTAAGCTACAACACTGTCTGCAGTAGTGCTGAACACGCCCAGTCAGCAGGGAAGGAGGGTGCTGGCAAGCCTCAGGCAGCATTGCCTGACGCCTTGCCTGATGCGAAGCAGGGGTGTGGGACCCTGTAAATCCTGACACCCAGCTATGGGCAGCAGGTCACAGCTCTTCTTCACAAGGGACTGATGAAGAATGGTTGAATTCTTCATCAACCACAGTCGTGCTGTGTCCCCATCACGTACCCCACACACAGTACCCCACACACAGCACCCCACACACAGCAGACTCTCGGGGTGGTGCTGCACAAGACTGGCCCTGGATCCTGCAGACCCTGAACAGCTCCTGCTAACTCCCACTTTTCTTATAACGTGCTTTTCCTTTCTTTTGGTTCCTCCTGCATCAGACTCCTTCTGGGCAACATGGTGCAGGTGCCTGTGGCTCCTCACTGCCCAGCTCACACTGACTCAGCAGGGTACAGCAGGGTGCAGGGACAGGTTACTTCCTAGGAACTCATCGTGTTTTCACTAAAAGAATCTTTCCTGCTGATACTAGTCAGGTGCAGGACAGCCTGTTGCAGCCTACCCCTAACAAGCACCGTTTTTGCTTGCAGGGAGGTGCTCCAGTGCACTGCAGACAACAAGGGACACTGACGAGTAATTTACTTTTTTATGTAAGTCTTGGCTTCCAACAAGCAAAGGTGCTCCCTTTCCCACGGTGAAGTTACTGAAGAAGCCTTGGATTTAGTTCACTGTTTATGAATTTCTTCTATGTATTTGTCAAATAAACCATGACCATCAGGAGGAAATCTGTCACTGGTGTATGAAAACATCCTGGTTTCTTCTGGGAGAGCAACTGGTTCCTTGTGAGTTTGGTGTCAGCGAGAACCTGGGAGAGAGGAGCTACACAGCCCGGAGCAAATTCCTACAGGGCAGGGAAGTGCACACCAGCAGTGATGGCTGAGGAGGGGACACCCACCTCTGGCAGAGAGTGCTCCTCTGAGGTGCTGCTGCAGTGGCAGTGGTAGAGTAGTGACCGCCCTGGAAGATGACCCCACCGAAAACTTTAGTGTCCCCAGCAGGAAGCCCTGAATTTGAACTTTCAAGATGAGGAGACAAGGTGGGCATGCTCTGGGTGAGGATCTACAAACCCTGCTTTGGCTGTAGTGGTATCCAGGCTGGAAGCAACTAGAGTGTGACCTGTGTCTGCTGTGTGTGACCAACGAGAAACTCAGCAGCCTGCAGGAGCTTGCTTGGCAGCCTCACTGCTGTGGCAGAGATCAAAAGCAGTGAGATAAGTGCCTCTGAGAAGAGCACAGCTGTTGACCAGGGAAGACACCCCTGCAGCAAATCACCCGGCTCTAGGGAGGGTCCTGCTTTGAATATTCACCTTCATGGTCAGGCAGGGTGCTGTCCTGCATGGCTGTGGCTCTGACAGTGCCACATAGACAATGAGGTCTCTGGTGGATGCTCTGCCCATTCTGCTGGAGCATTCCAGCTGTTGGCAGCTGCCTGGCTTTGTCCAGGGGCTGCAGCAGTTAACTACAGAAACAGCTGAAATATTAAACTAGGTGGCCTATATATGCCAAGAAACGTTCACAGCTGCTCTTTGATGTTAAATTTAATCTGTAGTACGCTGTTCAAGCACGGTTGGCTGTGCATCTCGTATAAATTAATTACAAAGAGCTCGTCGTGCATGCAGGGAACAGCGGGCAGCACTATAAACACTGTGTGCAGTCATTTAAGGTCGCGAGGGGAAATCCTGTTGTGAGGCTCTGCCAAGGGGCTTTGCCTCCTCCCTCTCTGGGAGGACACCCTGGGCATCACAGCCTCTCTGACTGGTGAGCTGTGGTTAGAGCACATAGGTGTTTCCCTCCATCCTTGTCAACCCCAGTGGGAGGTACAGAGTCCCCTCCTCAGTCACCAGCACCCTGGGATTCAAAGATGAGGCGTGCGCTTGGTCTGGATCCTGGGGATACGCTTACGCTTTAACAAAAAGATGAAAAGAAAACTAGTACATCTGGGAGCTGTTCCAGAAAGGGGCCATGCAGAATCACAGGGAGGCTGTAATGGGGTCACTCCTTGGAGAGCTGGTCATCAGGACCTGGGCTGGTGTCCTGCATGCGTTTTAGGAAGAGGACCCTGGGAAATGAGAGATGCCTCTGCTTGGCAGTGGCACTTGGTTCAGTCTTCTTGCAATCTTTTGTTCTCAGCCTTGTACCAACCAGCTCTGAAGTTTTTACCTTGCATCTTGAAAAGTAAATTGCTGCTTAGCTGTTGCTGGGATGTGGGGAACACACATTCCACCGGTGCTATGTGTACATACCAGGACCATGCCAGCCCCCAGACTTGGTTCGTGAAGGGCGCCAGCAGCACCTTGCTTCCCTGCTTTACAAAAAGAGCCAGGCAATGTCCTTTTCGAAAGAGAGAAGGCATCTCCTTTCTTTCTCCCACCCTTCTGACCTGGAACTTTGGCAGTGGAAATCAATTAACACAAAGGAGAAGCATCTCACATTCTGTCAGTAAGTAAAAGGAAATCTCAGCACACAAGGTAAGAAAAGAAAAGCAACAAATAACCAGAAGCAAGAAGTCAGAAGGAAAAAGCTCATACGGCCTCATATTTGTTGGTGGAAAACTGCTGCAGTCCCTACCCCAACATCTGGTGTTGATTACCGACCATCCTTCTCACAGCATTTTGTTATCATTAGCTAAACCAGCTTACTTTAATGTGGAAAAAGGACTGGGAGTACCCAGGATGAAGGGCACAGGCTGCTGGGTGTGCAGGGCACCAGTGTGGGGAGCACTGGGGCTGGCCTGGGGTGCAGCTTGGGTAAGTGACTGCTGGCAGCCTGGCCACCTCTTCCCTATCTCTGCGGTTTGAAAGCACCACCACTGAGCTGGCACCTGAGCTTTCCCTCCCTCCTAGAAACACTCAGCAGCAAATGTCTGGGAGATGGATGGGGGTGTCCAGGCAGGGAGAAAAGCTCCTCACTCCTGATTTCATTGGTGTGGCAGCACAGCCACTCTGCAGTGAGAGAATGCACTTGCTGTTGGTTTCAAGATGCTGCCTGTAGGATGTGCACAACAGGATGACTTTTGCCCCTGCCCACCACACGCCTTCTGGAAGGCTGTGTGGGGGAAAACAAGGTGACCTGTGGGTTGAGACACAGGCTCAAACAGTGTGTCGACTGTAGTCCTTCAGCCTTCAGGAAGGTAACTTCTGCAAAGCAGCTTTAGGGTAAAAGCTGGTCCTGACAGCCCTTCTGGAAAGTATGCTATGGCTATGAAACTCAAGAAGCTGTGACGGGTAGAAGAGCTTGGACTACACAGTCTAACCATCCTCCCTGATCTTATAGCTTATAAATCCACCACTCAGCACATTTTCTGTAGCACTTTTCAAAGGAAACTGTAGGAAGTATTTTCGAGTGTGAGAAAATGACAACCTAAAGGGTGAAAATTGAAGTCAGCAACTGTCTCAACATACTGTAGGGACAACAAGACAATCTTGGATGCACAGCATAAAAGGACTGAAAAGAGGACTGTCATGGATGCTCAGAGGAGCCCAGTTGCTGAGCTGAGCAGCTGGGGGTAAAAGCAGCTATAGGGTAACAGCAAAAAAGCATTGCAGAATTCTGAAAAATAAGGGTGGCAAGCCAAAGGGGTGTGGGAGCCCACTGAGGGGCATGAAATAGAGGGAAAAAATATTGCTCTGTTCCGATGTGACCTTCTTTCACAGGGGATGGAGTCTGTGCCCAACCTGCTGAGATAGCAAAGCTTCTGCAGGAGTCTTGTGCAACCTCTGGAACCTCTTTCAGTGACAGTGGGTACACACACGTCTCCCTCTGGCTCCTTCAGATGACACTCCGGGAGTAGCTTTTTCACTTTAATTTTTGTGTTTCAGTTTGTTTTGGGGTTTTGGTGGTTTTTTTCCTCCTAAATATGCTATTTCATCAAAGACATTGAGTATGTCTTATTCTGCTTCAGATAAAATTTGCAGATATTGTTTTTAAAGTTTGTATTCCAATGACACTTTTTCTGCTTAATTGTGTACAGAGAAAATTATTTAAAAGAAGGAGATTCAAATGCAACTCTTTGCAGACCCCAAATCAAAATGCCTTGACCAGAAACAAGTTTTGAGATTTCCTTGAAAGAAGAGCAAAAAGTTTGCCAATATAGAACCTACTTTTTCCTCTTTCTAGGCCTTGCCACTTTTCACAGATCAGAAAACACAATTTTCACAACAGCTTTTTTTCCTTGAAAGCCTGTCCATCTGACTATGCAGCACCCTCAAAGAGCAGCCTGGGGACACAGACTGTGTACCAGATCTCTGTGCTACCCTTCCAAGACAAAAAGGCTGCCTTGGTCTTAAAGCAGCTTGTCTTTTTCCTGGTGAAGAAAGTGTCCCATCATCATCTTCGTGTCCCAGCCCAACCTCAGGGGCAGAATTAGTTCCTCTCATGAGAAGTGATCCTAGCCCAAATGGGACATGCTGTCTTGCAGGACCTGCAGAGCTGGGGTCACACCTGGCAGACACCAGGGGACAGGTGGCCAGACCTGCGAGAGGTGCCAATAAAAACCAGAGACATTCACAGGGTATTGATTGTTGCAGCTGTTTCAAAGTTGCAGAACACAAAAGGCTCCATGCCAGCCTGCTGCCTCCCTTCCCCAGGCTCAGAGAGGCACGCCGTCCTCTCCACGTCCTTGCCACCCAACACCTTGCAACATAATTAAATAAAGTAGGTCTGCACCCGTCAGGTGCTGTGTAGGCAAAGGGCTTGCTTGAAGATGGCTCCAGCCCCTTGGACAGGGACCACCATCACTTGCTGGGGCCCAGGAGGAGGTGTCTGAGGAAGCATCACACCCCACTGCCAGCTCTGGCCCCTCACAGCAGCACGTCCTCTCTCTTGCCTCTCCATGCATTGCCTGACAAACAGGACACACCCACTCATATCCCTCATGGGTGGGATGAGGGACTCTCATCCAGACTCTCTGAGAGAAGATGATAGAAGGGGCCAGGCCCCCAGGGAAGAGCAGGGGGCAGTGCCACCCACCGGCTCAATCTGCCCTCTCCAAGGTTCCAGCTGACCTGGAAGAAAAATCAAGACTCAGCATTGCCTGAGGAAAAACCAAATCCTCCCCGTCAGCCCTGCGGGGGCTTGCTCCACACACAGTCTAACAGAACCGAGTCTCCGTGCTCTAGCCTGCCTTGCATCCTCTCAGAATGTATTTTAATGTGTTCAGCACTGCATATAACAAATCCTACTGATGTAGCTGCCTTAGCACATTTCAGAGGCATCGTGTTTAACAAACTGTCCTATTTGGAGATGCAGAAAGCAGGCTGGTGTTTCTCCAGCTCAGGACTATGAAAAACAGGGCTCTGCCGTGCCTTTGATCTACACAAAAGGCTTTCTCCCCCGCAGCGGGGGAGGCTGCTAGACCCTTCTCCTTTACAGATGCTCCTCCACCAGATATTCATGAGCACTGCTTGGGAGGGACTCTGGGCCAACCTCTCCCTTCCCCACTGCTGCTTGGGCCTCTCAGCTCCCATCTCTCTGTGCCCCACTCTCTGTGAGTCACTGTCTCTGTCCAGGGACTCTTATCAAGCACAGGACATTCCTTAGGGATAGTTCACAAATTTTTCCTTTCCTTTTTCCCTTCCATTCAAACACCAGGCTCTGGCTGGATTGTGCGAGTTCCAGGGGCAGGTGCAGCCCCCCTTCCTGCTCCCCTCTCCACTCTGGTTTGCAACACCTCTTCCCCCAGGTCCAGCTCGGAGTTTGTTTCCCATCCTTCCCTCTCTCCTGCCTGATTAAGTGCCTCAGCCGAAGCTCCTGGGGCACAGCGAGCTGGTGACTCTGAGGGACTTGATTTCCTTGGTCTTGCAGAACAACGCTGCACATCAATGTCAGCCCCAGGCCACTGGTGCCTGCTAGAGACGCTTCAGCGAGGGTTTGTTTGCGCACTTCCTAAAGCTGCTGTGAAGGAAACTAAAGCCTGTTTGGGCCCGTGTAATACAGCAGCGTGGCGCAGGTGAAAGCCTCCCGCAGACCAGCTGCTGCCTTTTGTACACCTCACAAGTGCCTCCCGCTGCAGAGAGCTGCTGATCCCCCCTGCGAGCTGTGTCGCACCCCACGCCTGCCTGCAAGGAGTCAGGAGAGATCTGCCTGCACCCATCCATCTGCCTGTTGCTGGGGGAGCTGGGAAAAAAATGTGCCTGAAAGCCTGAGGTTACTTATCAAATGTGGTCACACAGACCAGTATTAATGCTGTGGTAATCTGTTGTGACCAAACAGCATCAAAGAGAGAGGGGAGAGAGACAGAGCTGAAAGCACATCCTGTGGCAGTTGTCTTGCCATTGAAACACTCAGCAGGGAGGACAAAGGCTTGACCCAGGCTTCTGAATTAATAAAAGGTGGGTGGGTGGGTGATCTAGGCAGTCTCAAACAATGCAGTTGCTGCAGAAGGCCTCTGGCTCTTGTTTATGAATTCAGATCTTGGCTGAGGGTAATATTTTCAAAAGCACATTTGTATGTGCCAGAAATAACCGCCGAGTCCCTTGTGACATCAGATGACACAACTGTTTGAATGACGAACATTGAAAAGGAACGTTTACTACTTCTGAAACTCTCACACTGATGCAGCAGCCTGAGCTATCCTCAGAAAACTGCTCATTACTTATTTGAAACAATTCTGAGAGATCTCCTTGAATGCAAATTTCTCTTTAAAAGAAGCCAGCATGACATATTTTGACTTTCCTTGTTTGGTAATATCATAGTTATTTCATCTCAATAATGTAAAATGTGATTGTTTCGGCTGTGGCTTCTCATTTTGCTCTGTGTGCTTTTGTATTTCATTATCATATTTCAATGCTACAAAGCCCAGATGGAGTATGCATAATATTTCATCTCTTGTACATGTTCTGGCACAATCACACTGAAAATTGTGAACTTTATCACAGTAAAATGTTTGACTAGCTCCAAGGCAGGATTGGATTTGTTTTAGAACTTGGATTAAAAAAAAAAACCAAAAAACACAAAAGCAAAAAAACCCCCCAGCATTCCCCCCCCCCCCATTATGCAGCAAAACCAGCTACTGAAATGTCAGATATTCCCTCTGAAGAAATGTTCTTTTTCCCAAAGATTCATTATTTGGCCTCTATGAAGTGATACATTTCAGCCCAGCTCCCAGTGGATAAGCCTTCAGTTTCTCAAAGGACACCCTTGTGTTTGCAATGACCTCATCACATTGTATGTTTGAGGATGTGGTTCTCCATTAGGGTTTATCCATGGGGTTAAAGTGAGTTCAAAGGTTCCCACCCATCTCACTCTCTGTACTTCCCTCTCCCTTAACCTCACGCAGGCATCGTCCTCTTCCACACTTTCAAAGTGGACCCATGAAACGAGCTGGATCAAATGAACACACCAGAAACCTTCCTTGGAAAAAGGAGTTGCACCAGCATAGGGACAGAACTGCTGCCAGCTTCTCTGCCACCCCTCTGTGTCTAATAGCCCCTGATGCTTGTCCTTTACCGTGCTGTCATTCTCTTTCGTTACAATCTTACTTGCCCTGAGATAACCGCAACATTAAAACGCCGGCACGCCCGACTTGGTCTCCGCGCATCCCTCCAGAGAGACCCAGTGATGCGCGCCTCGCTCCAGGGCAGGCTCTGGCCAGGCGGGCGGCGGGAGGTGGCCCTGCAGCTCTCTGTGCAGCCAGGCGCTTCACCCGCACCATTTCACCTGGAAAAACGTTGCGTGTTCCTCTACGCGCACGTTTATTCCCTTTTGCCTTTCTCAGGGAATCGTAAAGCAGCCCTCGAAACCACGCGGCCGTGACCAGCACGACCGAGGCCTCATTTGTATCGCAGAGAAGGACTGGGACAGTCTCGCTGCCGACCCTCGGTAGCTCTAACCCGTCGGACATGAAGCGATGAGACCCTCTCCGCCAGCTCCCCGACGGGCCGGGTGGGACAGCAGCCTTTTGTTCTTCCCATGGGTTTATTTCCATGGATGCCCCCGCCCCTCCCTCCCTCGCAGTAACCTGGCCCCCGGACGCCGCTCTTTGTTCCCATGCGCCAAGAAGTGGTCACAGGTGGCCCACGCGTAACCTGCACAGAAGCCACACGGGACCCCGGCGCAGCCCGCAGGTAACGCAGCGCTCCTGCGCGGCGGGCGGGGGAACGCGGTGCCGGGCCGGGCCGGGCCGNCGCGCGGGGGCCGGGCTCAGTCTGGCCGCCTGCGGGCTGCGCGGCGCCGCGGCCGCCCCTGGACCGCTCTGCCCATGGGGCAGCCAAGCCGAGCCTTCGGGACTGTCCCCCGCCGCCGGGACCTGCGCTAGGGCGGTGAGTGCTGTGCGCGTCCCCCCACGCCGCGGACTTTCCCCGCCGCCCCTCGGGTCCCGCGGATCGCGGGCGCGGACCCCGCCGCGGCCGTGCACCCCGCGGGAGCCCGGTGCTGGCAGCCGGCCCCCGCTGTCCCCTCGCAGTGAGCGCGGACGGGGGAGGGATGGATGGACCGACGGACGGACAGGGGCTTTAAGGAGAGGAATCAGCCCTTGTGCTGGCTGCGCAGAGCTGCGATGGGACCGTCTCCGTCCTGGCCGTGCCCGGTCCGGGTGGGATGGGTGGAGGAGAAGGCGTTGGAGCGTTGTATCCTGGTGGGAGGGTGGCAGGTTACTCCGAGCGTTGGGGGGCAGCAGCCGTGCCGCCTTGCGAGGTGATGCGCAGGCGGTCCCTTGGCTTTGTGGCGAGGGCTTTCTCCTGGCTGTTACTCGACTCAAAGGCAGGGGTCCGATGTCACTTCTTTCCTGGAAGCGCTCCCTCCTTTTCCGCGTGCTCAGGAAACGTCACAGGAGGACCACGGTCCCCAGATGAGTTCTTCAGGTGCCTGAAAGCGGAGGTTGAGTCCTGACCACTGCACGGGCTGTGCGTCGGGTTGGGATAAGGGAAGCTAGCACAGCTGTACTCCCCGTGGCATGCAATCCTGTAGGTGTGCTGGGGAGCCCCGGCTGCAGGGAGGGCTTGACAATGGTGACGGGGTGGTGCCTGCGGGGGATGGAGGGGCAGGGGGCGGGAGCCGAGATGCGGGAGGGAGCCGGGACAGACCCCCTGCCATCACGGAGGGGAAGGTGAGGAAAGCCAGCTCTCAGCGGGCTCTGCATCCGCGCCAGAGCTTGCACATTCCTGTGTGCTGAGCGGTCTGCCATGCCTCTTGCAGGGTCTGGCTGTCCCGTCTGAGCAGGTGCACTGCTCTGTCTAGAACAGCAGCAGCTATTAGGCTTCTCTGTTGAGTTCAGCTCTGACTGAGCAAACCAGGCTGAGCAAGAAGCAGCACCTTATTCAGCACCTGCTCCTTGCCCTGCCTCAGTGCTGCTTGGAGTTGGAGTTCAGTGAGACTTTTTCTTACCTGAGCAAGGAACCTGGCCATCTTGCAGCTGCCTGAGAATCAGGGCTGCAAGTGATTAAATGAGTACCATTTAATCTCCTCTATCTGCAAAGGCTGGGAGTTACAAATGCCAGCAGCAACCAAAGCTTTGTTGACATTAGGGTACCACTAGCACAGCTGAGCCATGAGAAACTACAGAGTATGCAAGAGCACTTGCTATTCTGGACTTGGCATAAATAACTTGTTCAGTAACTCTATCTGCAGTAGAGCAGTCTGCTGAACAATGGCATTCAGGACCTGTGGATGAGGAAAGTGATTTTTAGACAAATAAATAGTAGTTACAGTTCAAGCAGGGGAGTCTGCGCAGGGAGGAAGTTTTCTTAGGTTTCTTAGGTTTTGGCAAAACCCTCAAATCATCATCAAAACAACATCTTAAGACTCAGCATGAAAGCACCTCAAGTAACCCTAGCCCTGTCTCAGCTAGGTTGCTTTAAACACACACCTGATGGATGCACAGCAGAGTGTGAGGGACACCATGAACCTGTGGGGTCCTGGTGCCCTCAGCAGTGAGGGGCTGGATACTGATGGCAGCCAGGAAAAGGGGGACTTGGTTGCTTTAGTATGTGTGTGTTCTTGTTCTTCAGCTGCAGTGTGGAGCAAGGTGAAGGGAGCTCTTCCTTGGGTAGGTGGTTGTCCCAACCAGGAGGCTGAGAAGGTGGGGTCTGCTCTACAGTGTCAAGAGAAGTTGGTCCTTTCTTGCTTGCGGGCCTGTAGTGAGGTTTTATCGTAGAGAAATGAACACAAGAGCATCTCCAGAGATGCACAGCAAGGTGAGGCTTGGGGTAGCCATTGATCTCTTGGAGAATAAACCACAGACATGCCGTCCCCTGAGGTTTTCAGTCCATTTGGAGCTGCTTGGAGGCTGGGTTGTGATCCAAAGGGAAATGTTTTCCTACTGTTCTCACTGAGCATCGGGTGCTGAAGCGTGCAAAATGCCAGGAGTACATCTGCAGCTGGTGTTCACTTGTCCTGCAGCTCTCTGAAGGTCAGCATGTTGAATAGTAGGGGCTGGGAGGGATGTTACCACATGCTGGTTACAAATATCACTTTGAGCTTTTTGGATCCTGGAATGTGCTGTGCCGTGTGTGCTTGGTCCTCACCCAGTAAGCCCCCAAATTTCTAATGAAAACGGCTGAATGCCATTAGAACACGAAGAGTATCTCCCTCGAGGCAGGCAGGATTGGCTGCCTTCCCACCGGGCTGCCCAGGAGGCTGTGTGTTGACCTGGGTGGAGCTGTGTGAGGTGGGGGTGTTGGTCTTCTTAGTGCTACGTTTTTGGCTACAAGCTTTCCCTTGGCTCAGGATAAAAGCACACGTGAACCAGAAAGATGTTGAGATTGTTTATGTTTGACTTCTGGCCTGGTGCCAGAGGGAACGGCTTGGTGACCTTGGCACTATTGGGACATTATTTATAGAACGTAGATCTTCTGGGTTTTGTATTTTTGATGTAGGAATGTGAAAATAAGTCTTGGGAGGAAAAGACCCAATGCTGGCCACAAAATACATTTGGATTTTTTCCAGAGCAGGAAAAACACTTAAGAGGTGACCAGGTGTTCCCTGTTCACATTGCTTTCTGCCTTCCCTTGGAAAATATGGGTTTGATGCTGTCCTGGAGAGAGCAGGCTAGCATGAGTTCACTCCATGTTCAAAAAGCTCTTATTCAAGATGCTAAAAGATATTAAAAAAGAAATCCACCTACAACCAAAGACACTCTCAATAGTTAATGATAAATTACTCTGGCCTTCTTGGGCTTCTTCTGTTTATGAAGCTCTGTGTCATCTGCAAGGCTTAATGCATCTTCATGTGTTTCAGTGTCCGTGTGTGGTGCTGATTAGTGTGGCTGACCCCAGATGGCAGTTAGAGAAGAAGAGGCTTGGAGATGCACAGGGTTTTGCTAGAAGGCCCACCACACAGTGCTGGCCCCAGAGCTCTGCCTCCCAGGGCTCTGGTGAAACCCCAGCAGCAAACTTTCCTTCTGGGTTTCACAATGTGCATGTCTCTCATCCTCATTCTGTGCAGTGGGTATATGTTCCAGTTACCTATATCTGTAAATGTCCTTTTGTCCCTCTGTATGCAAAGTAAGAACTTATTGAGCACATCTGCACATTGGTTTTGATGGGGAAGCCCTTCCCTAGGGCTTATACCAGACTTTGGTTGGACTCTTACCCAGCTCATCTTACAGGGCAAAATCAAGGACCAGTGTCTGTAAGAAAGCTCTACTCCAGATTTATACTGACTGCTGCTGTCATTATGGGGAGGAGAGATACATCACCAAGACAGGGAAATTATCAAAACCATTGCAGTTGGGTTTCGTGCTAAAGATAGAGCAGCTTCTGCTGATGTTGTTGCTCAGGAACCGTGTGTTCACTTTCTGAACCTAAGGGGCCAAAATCAGAAGCCTAAGCATAGGGACTGGTAGCTGGCTCCATTGGTGCAGAGCTTCCTAGATGTTTTTGTTAGGGATTTGGATTAACATAATTTAAGTCAAAGGCTCAGAGGAGAGCATGGGGAAAAAAGCAGTTAGGAATAAATCCACAGTTCAGTAGTCTGGTCTCCTGAGGAGTGGTATTACAGGATAAGTTGGTGTAGCAGGAGATGGCACAGAGGAGTGTCAGATAACACTGGCCACCTAATTATTTGTTTGAAGGGATTCTGTATTTTAGAGGGAGATGAGTGCAGTCCCCTTTGTAGCTGCCTGCTGCTGCAAATCAGAGAAGATTCCCTCCTTTTCATACTAAAATTAGGCAGCAGCACTTTGACTGCATGGCCCAGAGGGGCAGGTGCAGGCAGAGCAGCACACAAAGGCTTGCAACCATCTTGTTTTTAGCTGTATCCTGCCTGGGTCGAGAAAGTAAACAGTTTGAGTCTATGTCAGCAGCCAAAAAAGAGAGCTACAGAGAAAAGCCACAAGTCTTCAGGAAACTCCATGGGTGAGTCAGATGGTGTTTTTGTCTGAGTACCCATTCATGCAGTAACCCATGATGGCAGCAGAAGCACTTTTTGTAATGGTGCCACCTTATGAGTGAAACACAAACCTCTGGTGTCAGATGTTTATGGTCATATAAAGACTTAAGAAGTTCTTTCAGCCAACAGATGTTGTTCCAGGAATTCCACTGCTGAGCCTTAAAATAATCCCAGCCCTTGTTGGGTGCTGCAGTTTCTTTCTGGGCTTCCAGCTAGGACTGCTGTAGATGGAGATAGATGTAACAAAGAGCAGGCAGTTTCCCAAGGACAGCTGTGCTTCCTATCCTTCCTGACAGCCAAGAAGGTGCCTTGTCTGGCCCTGCCTTGCTGTGCATGGCATGCACCCAGCCAGGCAGCAGCCTCACTAATGCCCCGTACCGTGTTGCTGCAAAGCTGTGAGAGGTGTGTGGGCAGTGCTGGAGCACAGCCTGGGTGCAGACACTCTGCCATGTTGTATGGAGTCCTCAGGAAGGACTGTGTTGTGGAAATGGAGGGCTGTCTTAGCCAGAGCTGCAGGAAGCAGGCCGTTTTCTGAAGAAACCATATCTTAAAGGTCCATGTTTTATGTCCCTCTTGGTCTTTCTGTTGGACATTTATTTGGTCTTTCTGTTGGACATTTATTTTAGCTGCCTGTCATGCCATTCATGGTAGATGTTTGGCATATTCCAAGTAGGTAGAAACATGAGCTGCCTCCTTGCAGAGGGAAATTCAAAAACCAAAATACTGAATCCAGGGGAGCTGGGTGGTATTGGCTTTTCCCCAACATTTTCTTTGTGGCCTAGGAAGAAATGTTTCTGTAGGAGCTGCTTAATAGCAATAAAGAGCATCCAAACACTACTCCATAGAAAGCAGAAATCTACCAGGAGACAAAGGCTGCACTGAACAGAACCAAAGAATTTAGACCATCTGTCTGTGTTTTCCCAGGTTGTTTTCATGGTAAAGGGAGAGTAAAATTTAGCTGACTTTAATAGCAGCATTGCTGGTGGAGTCTCTGTAAGTGCTGACCAGAGATCTGGTATGCTTCTGAACAGCAGGCACCTATGGTGCATCCTTCTACCCTCCTGCCCTACTGCTCTGCCCAGTGCAACCGTTTTCTCCTTGGCGTGTATGAATGTGGTTTTGCCTTGTCTGCTGGCAAAAACCCATCAGGAATTCTTCCAATCTCTTCCATGAACTGTGACAACGTCCACTGTTTAAATCTCTGGACAAGCAGGATGCATTGAGGGTTGATGGATGGAGGAATAATAAAGCAGTTGAGCTTATCCCCTCCAGCCAGTTTATTCCCTGCATCACATCACCATGCAAACAGAGTGCCTGTCATTAGTCAAAGAACACAGGGGAGAAGAGGCCAACCTGAAACCCCCAGAGCCCTGGCTGCATGGAAATGACATTACAGTGAGAGGTAATGGGGAAGGTGTTGACTAAAATGTGACGCTTCTATGTCACGAGCTCTCCGAAGCAGGAGGCTGTGCTGTATGTTTGGAGACAGATGTATGAATACACAGGCACGGTAGCAAAGCACCGTGTGTGTGTATACACACACACAGAGTCCTGATGGATGATCCTGATATTACTGGAACTTGTTGTACCCAAGTGTCTGAGACTTAAAACTGAAAAAGAAAGGAAGGTCCTTAAACAACCTTTGATAGTAGAGATGGGACATCTGGCAATGCTGGGTTTTCCATGGTTACTTGAGACCTTGATTTGTCAGTAGCACTGATTTGACAATGTAGCACTGCTGCTGCTATCATTTGGCTGCCTGAATCTCTGTTGCCTCCTTGTCCCTGGGTAGAGGAATCAAACAAAAGTAGGGAGAAGAACTAGTCAGTACTACCTTTATCATTTTTTTTCCCAAGACTTCTCTGGCATGTGCCAGGCAAGATGGTGAGAGAGCTCCTGCAGGACCTCTCAGTTCTTAGATATCCCTTGTCACCAAGGCTGTTTATGCCACTATCGGTGTCCACCCCTTTGTCTCCTCTCTGCTATGAAAAGAGAAGTCTTGCTTTAGTTCCTTAGGCTGATGTGTGTCCTTTGTGGCTGTGACTATAGGACATACCATCTCCATACCCTTTCCTTGCATGTTGTTTAATTGTTTTCATAATCCCAACGTGTGGCTCCATGCTGTGAGATGGGCAAAAGCCATACAGGGTTTGCCTAGGATCAGGTAGTGAAAAGTTCACTGCAATGATCTTGATCTTGTCCATCCACATAAAAGCAATCAAAAGCCTAGTCTTGCTCATCATCTAGGCTCCTCCTGTGGTATATGGAAAGAGGTGAACCATTGCAGAGGATGATGTATCTTGTCCTAAAATGGACACCTCTGGAGGTTGGCTCACCCTGCCTATTTTCAAGGGAGCCTAAAAGAGGGAGGTGAGATGTACAGATTCAGGTTATAGTTGATGCTTCCAAAGTCCATTCTCTCCACCCATGAAGTGTTTTTACTCTGGGCTGGGGGCAGACTGACTCTGTGCATGCTCCTCACAGTACACATACACTGGTCTTTTGTGGAAGCTGGAGAACCTGTCATGCATCAGAGACCTTGTCTCTTTCAATCTCCTTTATATGAGTTCCTTTTTCATCAGAAAAAGGAACTCATATAAAGTACTTGTGTGCTGAATAGCCATTGTTGATAATGCATGATATGAAATCCAAAAGGAAGGCTCAGATTAAATGTCACGCACTTCACAGTCGGGGAATTCAAAGAGCCTTGTTGATCTGTGCATAATTCGGGGCTTGACAGCTCATGCATAAACAAACACGTGCTCATCCACATAAATTGGTGCGTGCAGAGTTTTCCCCTGACTCAGCAGCACATAAAAGCAAAGTCGGGTGGGTGAGTTCCAGAGGTGGGTGCTGTGTTCGTGGGGAAAGCCTGTGGGTTCTTCAAGACTCTGTCTTGAGAACCACACTGGCAAATGCAGTCACCTGTTGTTAGTGTGGTGGGCTTCCTTCCACCTTCCTCCCCTGCGCAGCTCTCTGCTGAGCAGTGGCTGCTTTGATTTTCTGCGTCTGGGTTTAATCTGACCCTGAGACTCTTCCGAGAGTTTCTGGTGTGTGCGAAGGCAGTATCCATGTGAGATTCACCCCAAGGTTCCCACAGTGCTTTCTCCCAACCAGCAGTGAATGAAGACAGTCAGGAAAAGTCGATGTCATGCTAAGCTGGTTGTTAGTCAGGCCAGGAAGGGCATTTCTGCCTCTGACATGTTGTGTGTAATGAACCAAGTGCTGCACAGGAGTCCACAGAGCAGGCCGAGGTGTCACGACCTGGCACTGGCGGGGTACAGTGGCTGGCCTGTTGCTTGTAAGATCTCTCACCTGCTGCACATGAGCTGTAGGAACTTCTGTGGTAGATTTACTTTTCATATACATCTGGGAAAATAAGGTCTCAGAGGTTTCATGACCCAGTCTTGATTTTATGAAACGAGCAGCAGTACTGCCAAACCTATAAACTAATAGTTCGGCTTTCAGGCTTCCTACTCTGTATGCTGTACTGTAGTTCTGTTCCTAAAAACAGCTGGTTTCACTTTCAAGTGCCTCATTGCAGGAGAGGGGGATACTTGTGGCTCCTCCTCGTTCTGAGGGATGCTGTGGAACAGTGCTCCACAGAATTGTCCGTGTGCACTGTGTGTTCCCCCTCTAGTGAGTTGCTAGAAGTTTCTTTTAAGTTGTTTCACCACCAACTTGTGAATTAGCAGAGCCTGTGCTAGCTCTGGCAGCAGCTATTTAGAAGTTTTCCTCTTCTAAATCCGTCCTAGCTCCTGTTTGCCCAACATGGGGAGTTTTGCATCTGACATTTTTAGCAGTAACCTGTTGCTATAGAAACTGCTAAGGTGTCAGAGGGAGATTTTTGCCACGTTGGGATAGGCTACCAAGTAGTTGAAGTATGTGTTTTGTTGGGAGGCCTTCTCCATCATGTTTTTGCTAAGCAACTTCCTGAGCTTGTCTGCATGTCTGGGCTTATTTCATGTCTAAGGAGCCGTGAGGTAGCGATAAACCCAGAGTTCTAATTGTGTGTGAATGAACAGGAAAGATTAGCAAATTGTTTAGGGAGGATGTGAGAAGGTGCCCCGACGCTGCAGTGATGGCTCCAAGTGGTGTGTAGGTGGTGGTAGTCCAGGCCTGAGAGATCACAGGTGGTAGCAGTCCTTAGGGCAGTAAATGGCTGACCTAGAAGCAGGAGTTGAGACTCTAAATGACATCTCCTAGGAAGGAGTCTGGGACAAGCTGTTCTCTCACCCTTGAGACCAAAATATAGGTGAATGCCAACATACTTGGTTGGTCTGGTAGTCTGAATTCTGTTTACTAACCAGTCAAGAGATCGTGCAGCAGGACCCAAAATAAGTCCACACAAATCAACCCATGTCTTTTATTTGTGTATGTGTGTGTATGTATATATAATATATATATTTATATACCTATATTCATGTACAAATACATCTATTTATATATGTACATTTATATTAGCTTAATATATTAATATATAGCTTATTTATAAATAATAAACTTTTATTATTTTGTCCACGATGTGGATGTAACAATGGGAAATGCTCTATAACGGGGTTGTTAACAACTCAGCTGTTGACTGATAGTTGCTTGGGCCATTTCATATCAGGCCTGATTTAAAGAACTTCTGTGTCATAGAAGGAAACTCTATTGCTTGTACAATGAGAAGTGTGAGTCCTGTGAGTGCCTGTGTGCCTGGGACTCAGGAAATATCCTGGCCAGACCAAAAGGCAATCTTCCTACTTAATGCAAATTTATTCGTCTGCCCTTTTTCCTCCTTATTGTGTTTGCCTAGACTGCACATCTGGTCATATCATGACAGACTATGGAGATGAGAAGCTCTTTGTTTTCTACACAAATGGAGGAAGACAATCTGATGCTGCTGGGGTGTCCTGCAGGAGTTGTTCTCAGGCTGGGGTTGCAAATTGGCCCATGAAACTGGTTGGAAATCTGCTTTTGCGGTTTTGGAGTGGAACAGACTCATTTCATCTTCTATTTCATGGTTGTAGGCATGTTGAGAGTGTATAAACCACAGTGGTTGCATTGTGCTGAGTAAGTTCCAGGATTGCAAATAGAGAACTAATGTTGCTGGAGGTGTAGATGATTGTCTTGGGGGAGGGATTCCATCGAGAATGGCTTTGAAATCACTATTTCAGTGACAGTATACAGATGGATGTTGTGCCTGTATGTGGCTCAGGGGACTTAGTGTCCCAAACTGTAGTTTCTTAACGATTTTCTTTTGTGTTCTGGAAAAGGACAGAAGTGCAGGGAACTGTTGAGAATAAAGAGCATTGGCTTCCTGGAGCATTTATGAAAGTCTCATGTCGGGTGCGTGGGGGCACAGTAGAAAGAAAATTTGGGGAAGTTTGTGGTTGTCAGGAAAAGCAGTGCCAAGAAGCCCCATGTTACTGTGAAGGTTCAGTGTCCAGTCGTGTTGTGGATAAACAGCACAGGTATGGACTCCTCCCTGCTCCTCCCAGGGTCTTTCCAAGAGTTCCTTTGAGCCTCTGTTGTGGCTTAGGTATAAGGCAGAGGAGATGAAATACAGTTGTGTCATATTTTCTGTAAAACTGACCTGTATTACTCTGTTTGGTTGAAGGGCTTTCCTAGCTTTTTAAGCTGCTCTTTTTCAGCAGCAAGGGTTGATTTCCTTGGGTGGGGTTTTTCTGTGTGTGTGTGTTTCTGTGTATGTGCATATGGGCTTTATTTTTCCTTCTAATGTTTCCCTGTAGAAATCATCTGCCGGACAGATGGCCCGTTAAGCTTCTGGGGCTGTCTCTCACAAACACCTGTCTAAGGCAGCTGGGAATCAAAGAGGAATTCTCCTCTTTTAATGCCCTTAAAGAAAAACAGCACCCGATCCTAGTATGTCCTACTTCCCTCTCTCTCTCTCTCTCCATCCTCCCAGCTTCCTGGGAAACTTAACTGCTTGGTTGTGGCCATCTGTTGAGACAGCAAGGGGCTGGGTGGGGAGGTGGCAGCCAGAGCCTTTGGGGAGAGCAAGGGCAGCTTTGGGGTGATGGATTGCTGTGGCTGGCTGGGCTGACAGCCTCGGTGGCAGAGAGGAGGATGATGCAGGGGGTGGACTTTTATGTAAGTAACACAGATGAGAGCTGCTGAAGCAGCTGTTGTACATTGTTATGCTTGAACCTTGCATCCTTTGTGGGGATCCTTGCACGGAGGGTGTGAGTACACGTGTGTGGTAGATGAAGCGTGGAGCCTGTCCCCTGTGGCAGCAGCCCCCTGAGCCCGTACAGACTGGCCGTGCTGGGGCCAGGTGTCCAGCTGGGCGCCCGTGGGGAGCCCTGTGTACCCTGTGGGTCACCACAGCTGTGCAGGGCACCTGCCCGGGCACATGCAGCATGTCACAGGCTGCCCTGCCAGCTGCTGCTGAGCCAAACAAGCATTTCTCCCCTGAGGTGCTGCCCAGGCTGGCATGGAGCGGTCAGCGAGCTGCTGCAGGTGGTGGCTGGCAGGCCGGCAGGAGTGAGGTTGCTGTTAATTATAGCTCCCATTTGAGAAACTAGTAGAGCAACAGAGCTTTTTTATCGTGTTCTCGGGAAACTGAGCACTTCACGGGTTTTGATTGCTGTAGAACACATCCTGTGACACAGACAGAAACTTTCCTGTGGTCTCTGCAAAAGGAAATTTGAAACCTACGGGCAATAAAGTTCTGGAGATGGGCCGTAGCTCCCAGCTGCTATGGGATATAGCCAATGGTGCTTCTTCTTGGGGCAGGATGTTTGTACAGCCACGGGGAGCCTGGGGCAGGAGCTGCTGCACCCAGGGGCTGCAGAGGAGCGGTGGGGAGGAGGGTGCAGGGGCTGAGCCTGCTTGGGCTAAAGCAACCCTGAAGCAGATGGAGGAGAGGATGCATGGAAAAGGCTGAGCAGGCTTTGGATGTCCTTTTATGCGTGAAGTGGTGACTGAGTAAGCAACACAAGTTAACTCCTTCCTCCCCATCAGGCTGCAGAGGACTCATTGTCCCCTGTTGCGGGGTGATGCTGGCTGTAACCATTACGGTTGAGGTTGCCAGAGCTGCTGTAGGCATTGGGTGCCACTGCCTTGCAAGTGGAGGCTTTGTAGTCATGGGCAGCTCTGCACCTCTCTCTGCACAAACAGCATTAGAGGGTGTTCAATGGTGTTTGGCCATGACATGTGCTCGTCCTGAAGGGTGAGCTCCATAGATGCCTGAGGCTCTTGGTGCATTGCAGATGATTAGGGAGATGATCTGGAGGCACCCAGTGAAGATGTCCTTTGACCTAAGGATCTTGCCTTGCATTTTCATCATATGTAGGGATAGGAAATCTACTGCCTAGGTTTGTAGGTATTCCCTAGGGATGACAGTCTCCCTGTGCCTTTTAGAGTTGCTGAAGGAAGCAGCTCCCTGAGCCTTTTAGTGTTGCTTATGGGGCTGTGGCAGGGCTGGGGATGAGCCTCTATCAAGGCATGCTTCCTGCTGGTATTGCAAAGATCCTTCTGTGCTGAAAGGGCTGGTGTTTATGTGGGAGCAGAGTCCTGTGTACCTGGTTTGTCACAGGTGAGAAATCTGAAGTCTCCCTGTTGGCTTAGGGGTACAGACTGTGCCAGACGGAGTGGGAGCAGCCACCGCATTCTGCTGCTGTGGTGGCTGAGTGCTAATTGTTTTTACTGCCTGAGCATCAGGTTATTTTTGGCTTGATCAGGTTTCATTCCCAGCTGGCTGGTGGTAGAGAAGTCCTAATAGTCTAAATCTCCATGCTTGATAGAAATCTAGGCAGGGAGCTGGTTTGTTCACCGTGGGTTTGGGATGTGCAGCTGCAGAAATACAGGATGAAAATAGCTATATTTTGGTAGTTACATGGGACATGGGGAGTTCTGGCTCAGGGTCTGCTGCACCATGGGCTTCTGGGGAAACTCTTGATAGGCCATTTAGATAGGATGCACAAAGATGTTTGGTGACTCTCAGGTGTGTTTTTGGGTTAGACACAGGGAATTTACCTCATCCTTCAGGATTTCAGAGTCCTGAAGTGTCTGATATTGTTTATGAACAGATTTTAAGTGTATAAAAGTGAGCAGACTGAACCTTCAATGTGTGGTGGGAAAAAAGGAGTCTTGGGTCCCATGCGATTAAGCAACAGTGTAATGTTTGCAAGGACCAAGGTACTTGGTAGGTCTGTAGATCCTGTCCTTAATCCACCTGTGTTTCCACTGCCTCTCCTCTTTACCGTGCATGTGTTTGAGCCCAGGCTTTCTCGACAGCTCTGTGGCTGATGAGGTATAGGGTCCAGAGCAGTTGCTATGGACCCAGCACTGTCCTCAGCAGCAAAGAGACAGAACTAACACAGCAAAAACACAGAACTGTTCCAACTGCCACAGGAACATCAGGAGAGCTGGACAAATCCATTACAGCTGCTGGGCCCTTGCAAGAGAAAGGCTGTGGGCATCAGCCCATCTATGAGGGCCAGGTACAGCACAGTTGCCACGGTGAATGCCCCTCTCATGTGCACACTTCCTTGTGTGCACATGAGCTGCTGCAGTGCTGGAGAACTCCCCTGGGCTTTGCCAGGTTGCTCCCAGAGAACTCCAGTGTTGGAAAGGGACACTGCCTCTGCTTCGTACTTAGTATTGGTTCTCAGCCTGTGCTCTGTAGAACATGCTTTGGTGTGGCAAGTGCCCTGTTAGGCTGTTACAAAGGATATACATCCACTGCACCTTCTTGGATAATTCTTAGGCATAACAAATCAAAGCAGACTCAAGATGTCGAGTTGTCTTGGGCATACTGACTTGGGAAATCTAAATCAGGAGAGCAAGAATCCTCTCACTGGCCTGAATGTGATAGAGCTGAACAAACTTGTGTCCAGCTTAAATGTATAAGCTGGAATATATAATTGTCCCAGCTTGACTCCAGTTTCATACTCTCTTCCCCTGCTTGCGGAAGTGCCATCAAACCCTTGGAGCAAGAGGTTCTGTGGTGCCACCTCTTTAATTCGAGCACCATTGCTTTTCCAGGTAAAAAGCTGCACTGTGGACGACAGTGCCATCCAGCTTAGCAGTAGGCAGCATCCCTGTCCCCAGGGCCCTGGGGAGCCATGTCCTCCCAGGCAGGCAGCTTGCCACCCACCAGCAGTTAGGCTGTGGCTTGCAGGAGCTGTAGGCAGTCAGCTCCAGGCGCTGCCGGAGCGGGGTCTGGTTCTGCATCTCCGCGGTGGATGCGCAGCTCTGGCTGCTGCAGCACCGTGGCGTGTACAGTTGAGTCTCCCCTCTCCCACGCTGCGGAGCTCTCCTTTCCAGACGCTGGGAGGGAAGCAGAGACATTGGGGGAAGAGCTGTGGAGGTGGGAGAGATTGAGCTATCATTGGCGTGGCACCAGTGAGGTTTCTTTGCACCACTAAGCAGTAGCTATCAAAAGTGAATGCATTATGCTGAACAGCTGAGCAAGCGAGCAGACACTGAAAAGAGCCTGCGAAGAAAAGGGATCTATGAGGAAAAAACCCTCTTTCAGCTGCACATAGGCACTGCCCATCACAGCTGTGGCAGGGAGTAGGAATTGCCTGTTTATGGTGGTTGATCTGCACAGTCCCTGGGATGCTTGGAAAAAGGATTAAGGAGGAGAGAATCGAAGGAGAAAGAGGAGGTGGAGGTTTCCCTTTGCAAACTCACAGGCTAATAGAAACCATCCTCTAAAATTGTCAGTGTGTCAGGATACATTAATGTAAGTATAATGCTTTCAAATCCTCAGCATCTTCTCTCTGAATCTCACTGAATTGGCGCTAATTGCATTCATTAGCTCATTAGCCATTAATATTCAGCATTTGTTAGACTGGCTCTGTGTCTGGACGATGGGGATAATGAGATGTGGGACTGGCTGCAGGGCCATGCCATAGCTGTGCTGTAGGAGCGTGGGTTTATGCACCAGATTGTTTTATGGGCATTTGTGTCTGGCCTGTGTTGTCCCGGCTCTTGGCCAGTGGCTTACCACAAATTAGTGGAAACTCTTAATGGGAGAGCAGTGTTAATGATGATGTGGATAAATTTCCACCAACTCCTGCCCTGAAAGCAACTGGCGAGACAAATGATGAAGGCAAATTTTGGTCTTTTGGAATTGAGCCAGTTGTTAAACTGCCTCTGTAATCAGAAAGCTATTCAATGCAGTCTTCATTGGTGACTCATGGAGTCCCACCTTTCTTTGCTTCTTGCTCTCAGGAGAAATTCTCTCTTACTTTTTTCTTCTTCCTTCCTTCCTTCCTTCCTTCCTTCCATCCTTCCTTCCTTCCTCCTTCCTCTTCCCCCCCATCTTCCCTTCCTCATGAGGCCAGAGCAGGAGGTGTGGGCATCAGACTTTCGCTAGCAAGAAACCAGGAAAGATCCAGAAGTGCCAGGATGTCATGGCCAGCACTCTCAGCACCCCAAGTGCTGTCAAGACCAGCAAGCCTCAAGTCTCTTATCCCTGAGGAGAGCCAGTAGGATGCTCCTGCCCTCTGCCATACTCTTCCCCTAACTTTAGAGATGTGGGATGGCCTCAGAGTGAGAGAGAGGAGCATTCACCACAGACCTGTTGCTTCACGATTGGAATGGATGGCTTTGATCAGAAAATGCTAGGCTAGAAATGACACAGCAACATGTCTTCTCTGGTTTCAGCAGTTCTGCTGGGAACCACTCAGCATCCAACCTTGTGAGTCTGGGTCAGCCAGGAGCAGAAAAAAATGCAAAAACCATAGCTAGTTAAAGAAGTTGAGCTTGTCTTTTAGACACATCGCTCTGGCTTTGGGGGGATTTTATGTGTAGATTATCAAGATTCGAATACACACAATTTATTGTGACAGTTTAGGTTGGCAAACCCCAGACATGGTAAATCTTTCAAACTTTTCTTCTGTTAGCTACCATTTGAGCTTCCTGCCTTGTGCTCAAAGGTAGGCCTGAGTATACAGCTTCTACCTTCCTCCTGTGCAGTTGTTTTCCACTGTCCCAATTCTGAAATCTTTCTAGACCCTGACTGCTGCATCTGGCTTCATGCTGACTTTCCAGGAACCTGGCCTTAGCTATTCGGTGGAATAAGAGCAAAAAACCCATGACCAAACAAGCCCTGTTACAATCCAAAAGAAGTACCTCTGAAGCGCTGAGTAGCTCAGCTGGCTCACTGAAAAGCATTTTGCCTGGGCTGCTGAAAGGACCTTATTAAACCCTTTGATAATGGGGTTCCCCTTTTGCACCATCCCAGCAAAGACCTCTTAACTTTGCATTTTGGGAAGAGTTACATTGGGCACTTGCAGACAGGACTGGCTCCTCGTGTCTGACCCACCACAGGGAAAGGTTTTCCTTTGAGAGGGAAATCCCTCGCAAGGCACTGGGACAACATTTGCATGCACAATGCCAAAATAATCGTACTTCATTTTATTACCCTCCAAAGACTTGTGGAATATTTCGATATCAGCACAGATTGTCTCCTCCTGGGGCAGCTCTGTGAGGGCTCAGGTGGGACATGGCGCTGCTGGTGCTTGACACGTGCTTGGTCTGGATTAGCTGTGCTTGGTGCCTGGGGAGAATTTCCGTGGGTCTCTGGAAGGGCGACGTGGCAAATGGAAAAAAGTGTTTGTGTTCAGCTGAGTTAAGATGAAATGAAGACAAATTGGAAGAAAAGGCTTTCTGAACTGAGTGTGTCCAGCATTTTATGATTGCGGGATGGGACACTGTGATTTCATGGGACTCAATACCTGTACCTTTACATGCACGCCAGGGCAGAAGTTATCTTTTTCAGTTCTCGTTGTCTGTATTTACTTACCCCAGACAGTATTGGTAGTTTCTAATTGCCATAATTTCCCAGAAAGCCAAGTGAGTGTCTTCAGGGAAAATCATGCCTCTGGCTTCTTGTTGTTCAGGGGCTGATATGTTCAGCCTGCAGCATCTGAGGGAGGGAGGACACACACAAATAAATAATTGATACTTGTTTGGGGTTTGACCTGAAATGGCAGCTGAAGAATGTGATGTATTACATGGGAAAAGAAAAAAGGCCAAGCATTACTTAATGATTTTAATTCCCCTAGTCTGAGACGCACTTAATTCCCCTAATCTGAAAAACAGCAAAGAGGTACTATTGGGCATTGCCTCATGCTGGGATAGACAAGATTATGATTTGTAGGTCAAAAGCATTTATAACTAAATGTCCATGCTAAAGCCACTTTCATCTGAGTTTTTTCTTTCCTCCCCCCATGGCAGATCCTGGAGACGGCAGGATCATTCTGAGATGAGCCACCTGTATCCGGGGCCGGCCTCGTTGCCAGGGCTCCCTGCCCCGCGAGGATGAGGAGCTGTCTGCCGGCCTAACGGAAGGATTTTGTGGCGGTGGTTGTTTTATTTTTCCCAAACGTCGTGAGATTTCATGTGACAGCGGAGCCGCTTCCTGCACCCTCCTTGTGCCACCTCGCAGCCAAGGGCTCGGTGGGGCAGGGCCACCACCATGGCGGCGAAGCAGCCCCCGCCGCTGATGAAGAAGCACAGCCAGACCGACCTGGTGAGCAGGCTGAAGACACGCAAGATCCTGGGCGTCGGCGGGGAGGATGACGACGGCGAGGTCCATCGCTCGAAGGTGAGGGCAGCAGAGAGGGAAGTAATGAGGGAAAAGGGACCTTCTGCTGGGCAAGCCAGGGTTTGCCCATCCAACTGGTTTGGGGTAGTCACAGCCAGGCATTGCGAACAGGAGCATGTTCATGTGAACATGAGCAGCTCTGGGCAGTGTGCACATGACAGCAGGACAGATACTGTGACACCCTGAGGGCTCTGCAGGAGCCTGTGCTCCATGGGGATGTGACATTCAGGTGATGCGTGTGAGGAGTTGGTTCCCTTCTTCCATAGGTAAGAGGAAACAGGAGTTACTGTTGACCCTTCCCCAGCCATGTGCTGCAGGTGGCTGATCCCAGCAAGGGAGCAGTAGAGGCTGCAGCTCCTGATGGAAATCAAGGCAGGTGTTGGGACCAAAGAGTCACAGCTGAATCCTTTGTCCTCCTCCTCCTTGCAGCCCTCTCAGAGATAAACTCCCACATGGGAGTAAATATGTGGTTTTGGGCTGGTGAGTACTGCCCAAAGACTGGGGAAGGATTTGCTTAGCTTGTGCCTTTCATTTGAATTTCAGATTAGCCAAGTACTGGGAAATGAAATCAAGTTTGCAGTCCGAGAACCACTGGGACTCAGGTAAGGTACTGGATCACCTTGGAGTTAGATCATCTGAGGCCCCTTGGCCACAGCATCCCTGCCAGCTCTGGTTTCTGCCAGAAACAACTCTGCTGCTGTGCCAGCATCACTGCTCTCTGCAGGGGCTTCTTGCAGGCTGTGGAACCAGACCAGCTCTGCATTCTTCCCCCATAAATGAGCCTGAGGCCCTCAAGTTCTTGTCTCATTGCATGTTCAGAGAACGACAAGGGCTACATGGGGCTGGAGGATCTCCTGTTCTACTGTGTGACAGGGTGGTGTGTCCTGTGGTGACCCTGCTCTGCACCATCCTCTTGGCAGGAATCACTTGCCTCCTTTGCTTGGGTGAGGGGGTGTCTGGCTCTGTCTCACCAGCCAGGCTGGTCTGCATGTTGAGGCTGCAGCTAGTGGGATGTGGAAAGCTGCGTCCTTCCATGGGAGGTTTCTGGCTGTCTCGTTTGTGCATGGGGGAAGGATGAAGGCTGACGAACAAGCAGACAGCCAGAAATGCTTTGTGAAGTGTGAGTGATGGGGTCACCTCCAAGCTCATGCTGGGTCCTTTGTCTTCCCTCTCATGCAGGGTCTGGCAGCTGGTTTCCGCCGTCATGTTTTCTGGGGTCGCCATCATGGTGAGTGAGGGATGTGGTCCTGGCAAGAACCAGCTCCTTACTGCCAAAGGGGTGCCGCAGCATGGCCCTTCAGTCCCTGGCATTTGGCTTCCTCCCCTGCCTCCAGCAGCTCCTACCACTTTCTCCTGCGAGGCCTTTGCCCTCACTGTGTCTCAGTAATGGGCTTTGCCAACAGTGGCCTTGGCAGTTCGGTCCCACCACCACAGTCTGTTTTCATTAGCAGGGCCCATAAAGCAAGGAATGGCAGCCTTGGCCACGGAAACCAGCCATGCAGCCAATAGCTGACATGGTGATATTTCTGTGCCTCCTTAATTTCCAGTTTCCTGGGCAGTGGCTCCAATCCCACAAAAGCATGATGCTGGAGCGCTGCTGCCCAAGAAGACATCTTTCGGTGGCCCCGGCCAGTTCAGGTTGCTGAGTTTCTCTCTCGCCTCTGCCAGGCCCTCGCTTTCCCTGACCAGCTCTTTGATGCCATCTTTGAGGAGGAATCGGTGAGCAGCAAGACTCCCATCCGGCTCTATGGAGGAGCCCTCCTCAGTGAGTGCCATACCGCTGTACCGGGGCATGCTGCTGCCCCACAGAGTAAGGGGACAGGTGGCCAAAACAGCAGCAGGGGACAAAGCCCATGCCCAGCCGGACACTGGAGAGCAGAGAGCAGCTCTCTGCAGCTGGAGAGCAGCTCTCTGCTGTTAGCAAAGAAATTGCTGAGGGGTATTTTGAAAAGCTTGGCTACTGCTGCTTTTTCCTAGCAGGGATTCAGGCGTGCTGCAGGTGGGGTAAGAAGGGCTGTGCATGCTCAGAATCCCTGGGGGATCACTCCATGTGCCCCAGCAAAGGGAGCCTGCAGGGGGCCCGGGGAGGGGCGCTGGGCCGCGGCCGGGGCTCCGAGGGAGCGGCAGGGGCGATGGGGCAGGCGGCGGCATGCCGGGAGCGGGCGAAGGGCAAGGAGGAGCTGGGAGGAATGGTGTGGGAAGCGAAAGGGGCCCGGCCGCGTCCTGCAGCGGCACCGCGCGGGGCGGGCGGGAAGCGCGGCCCTGCCGCCCTCCGGCCCTCGGGCAGCGCGCCCCGCTGTCGCCCGCAGGCATCGCGCTCATCATGTGGAACGCCCTGTACACGGCCGAGAAGGCCATCATCCGCTGGAGCCTGCTGGCCGAGGCCTGCTACTTCGCCGTGCAGTTCCTGGGTGAGTGCCCGCGGGCCGGCCGGGACGGGCAGGAGGGTGCGAAGACTGTGCGTGGTGGGGAAGCGGGGATGATGGTGGGCAGGGCAGTGGTGGAGCATCTTCCCTGCCAGCTGCTTGCCTTTTTGTCTGCCCCACGGAACAGCCTCTGCCCTGAGCTGCTCCTTGAACATCAGCCTCTGACAATTCATTAATTTTTCTCCCTGAAAGTGTCCTGGGTTTCAGAGCCAGCACAGGTCATTGCTGGAGCAGGCTGTGTAGATGCAGGGTCTAACAAGAAAAGATTTTAGCAACCTACACTAAAAAGGGGGATGCTCAGTGTTACCAAAACAGAGCATAACAGTTTAGCTTGTTTCTAGGGAGCTTACCTATATTTAACAATGAAGGGGGTTCTTGTATGTGTGTCTTGGTAGCTCAGTGTGTAGCTGGTTTAGATATGAGCTGTATGTTGGTGGCCAGAAAAGAGAGGTGTTCGATAGAGGTGATGGGTGTGGACTGTGCATATTTTGTAGATGCACCTAAAGTTGAGAAATGTTTATCAGCACTAAAATGTTCAAGCCACAAAGCAAACTCAGGAGGATGTGACTCCCAGATTGACAGCTGAGCATAATGGAAACTCACATCTGCTTGAGTGACTGTTTCAGGCTGCCTGAATTTGGGGCTGCCTTGAAAGCAGGCTTTCTGTAAGGGAGAGTTGTGGGTTCCATGGCAAGCTTCAAGGCAGTGAAAAGAAGCTAGTGAAGAGCCTCTGCCATGGATTCACTGTGCATGAGAAGGAGCCTGTGCTGAAAGCTCCTGCGCTCACAAGGCTCAGCAGTGCCTGCCAAAACTCTGCGTTAGAGGGCAGCAGAAAACAGCGTTGTGCTATTTGTCTCCTTTTGGTTTTTCATCACCAACCTCTGCCTTGTCTCCTTCCTTCTCCTCCAGTTACCACTGTCTCCCTGGTTGAGAGTAGCCGGATAGCCACAGGTGCCGTGCTCCTCCTGGTCAGCCGAGCCCTCTTCATCCTCATCAGCATTTATTATTATTACCAAGTTGGACGTCGTCCCAAGAAAGTCTAATTCCTGGGCTTTTTTGTTATGGGAAAGGTGGGAGGGGGGAGTTTGTGTCGGTAATTTTGCATTATAATTACAATTATTTTTAATTTTTTTTTTTTTTGTTAGTCCCTTTTGGTTCTAAAGTAGTTTCCTTCTTTACCGGCATGAATCAGTGTGTAACCCAGTGCTGATGGCATTGCCAGGTGAAATGGGGGGAGCAACATCAGTGGGACCCCCCAGCCCCTCTGCAGGAGGTGAGAGCAGTGGGAGGAAGGCTCAGGGAAGTGTGTGGGCCTGGCAGGCTCAGGGAAAAAAGCCAATTTTCTACAGGGAACTGGCTAATGGGATCACAGGCTCTGAACCCACTGGAACAAAGCACAAAATAAGGCCAGCATATTGAAACCAAATCCCTGAGGAGACAGGGCAGTAAGACAACCAACAAGGGACTCGGCTACTCTACTTGGTAAGCCTTGCATCTCCCCTGGTTTACAGCCCATTCCCCTTTTAGCAAGTACTGACTGTCTAGGTAGCCAGGAGCTGGATGGGGTCAAGTTCAGTGCTTTGCAAACAGCTCTTCTTTCCTCTCTGCCAGAGGTGCATTTTTGTGTAGTTCATAGTTTTGCACCAGATGCTGTGCAGAGTGTGGCAGGAGATACAGCAAAAGAAGGAGAACCCTTGTTTGTTCCCTCTGCGGGGACAGCATTGGGAACAGTGGAGCAACTTGAATTACAAAATGTGAGAAGTGAAGGAAGCTGTTGGAAATAGTCCATTGAGCACAAAGACACCCCCTTGTTTGGGGTGTTTCATGAAGTTTCTAGGCTGGGGTCCTGTCCCCTTCACCCCAGAACACTTCCTACAGTTGAAGCTTTACTGATGGTAGTAGCAGTGGTGGGTGTGCAGTAGCTTTATCTGATGCTTTAGTTGAGCAGGGGCTGGAGTGCTGTTGTGGTTAGCACTGGTAAGAGCAGAGGACTGTAACAGTAAGAGCATCTGCACAGATGCTTGGGTCAGTGAGCAGCCTCTAGACACGGGCTCTGACTGTGGGAGATGGTGTTCCAACTCTGCTAATATCTGCATCACATCTCTTCTGACCTTGAGAAGAGAGGACCAAAGTTTGTAGCATTAAGATATTTAATATTTAACTGGGATGAAGAACAGCAAGGAGCGGAGCGTATGATGGCAAGGACAGACTGAGTGTGCTTTAGTACTCACTAGCCAGTTTCTCCAACACCTCCTGGGCTTAACAGCGTTGACTGCCCCGCTTCCTAGTGCTTTCCTTGTGGATTATCACTGTCCACAGCTTGAGGCAGTATTTTTTATTCTCCATGGGACTAAAGCCAGAAGGTCTGTGTACAGGATATGGACTTATTACTCATGCACTACTGTTGACTGGATCAAAGCATACCCTGGAATATAGCTGACGTTCCAAAATCCCAGTAGAAAGATTCCTACACAAACAGAACTGCTTGTGTGAACAACAGTCCTCAAGCCACTGGTAAGACTGGGATCTACAGCTATTGCTATTTAATATCTTAGTAGAGTTAGAAGAAGGTAGTGGGTAGTTATTGTATGTTGTGTTAGTGCTTTTGGCATTTAGAAGCAACTGCATAAGCTTGGGACACTGTGTGCATTGTACTTACTGGCCATGCAAAACGTCTGTCACATAAGAATATTGGAAATTGTTGAATCAGGAAACATCACCAACTGTAACTTAGTTTTTTGCTTAATAAGTAAATCAAATGGAGAGGCAACATCCAACAGCAGGCTAAATTCTGGAGCCTCACGACAATACACGCTTGTCAAGCTGCTTTCAGCATGTCCAAAAATGATACTGAGCAACTAAAACTTTTAATTAAGAGGAGTGTTCCTGTTCAGATGGAAGAATTGGGGTCTAAGAGGGAAACCTTTCCCTGTGAGGCAGGAAATGATCAAATGCAGGCTGGAGAGGATCAGAAATTAGACCAAGCGGTGCAGCATGCAGGAGCCAGAGCATGGCGTGCTGTGGCTGTTGCTCTCCCCCTGTGCATCACCTGCGTGGGCAGCTGCAATGGCCTCAGTGTGGCACTTTGGCTGTAGTCGTGGTATAGGTACGTGAAGCTTGATTCTTTGTGTTTTGGGGTGTCACATGAATGTATACACAGATTGATGGTTGGTTTTTGGCGGGGGGTGGGAAATTATGTTTCTAGGACAGACAAGTAAAACCTACCACAGAAAAAGCGATCTTACAGAAGAAGGAAATGGAGTGTCTTCTTCATGCTGCCTCCCATCTGTGTTGGCCACAGGTGCTATGAACTTAGTTATGACTCGGGTCTGATTAGTGTACCTTAAAATGTTGTCCCATAGGTGAGAGACATGAGTTACTGCACTGTGTGAGAGCAGTACTCCAAAGACTTTGTGATGGCTAGATCAGGTGGGAGGGTGGGGGAAGCAGTTACAGCTCTCCAGGGTGGCTTTAAATAAGGTGAGATCAGATTTCTCTGGTCCCCTGATTAGCAGCTGCCTCTGCAAAACTTGAAACAGTCAGCCACTTCTAGGTTTGCTGGTCAATTGCTTTTTCTGCTTCAACACAGAGCAAAGCCTGGGGGAGTGGCCACTTAAAAGATTTCTTGCTGCTTGGTACCTAGCCCTGAAAGTGGAGAGATGAAGTTGTTTTATTTTGATACTTCTTGCTCCATCTTGCTATAAGTGGACCACATAGAAAATACAGACCTCTACACCTCCTCTACAACTAAGCTGTGGTTCCTGGCATGTCCCTTCTCAGCAGTAAGGTGCTGCAGGAGAAACATGGCCAGGCCTACTGGAGGTGGTGAATGCATGGCAGGTGAGGCCTAGGAGCGAGTTGCTCGGGGTGGCTTGAGGACGGAGCCCAGGCAGAGCAGCTGCAGCACTGCCAGAAACCAACTGCAGCTGGTTGTCTTCACTTTGTTGTGAATGGGGAGAAAGGGAGGAGGATGCAAAACCTTTGTACAGAACTGTGTCCCCAAGGACAGAAGTGCTGGCATCACAGCTGCAGGTGACAGCTGAGGACATAATGTGGCATCAAAAGCCTGAGGTGTCACTTCAGGCTAGGCTACTGATGTGCTGACAAAAAAAGCTCCATCTCCACTGGCCTCAGCTTCCTTATCTGTTACATTGTGAGAGAGGTCTTGGAGAGATGTCATCTCCCAAGGGAAACTGCAGTGAACTTTCTGTACAATTTGTACAATTCTGTGCAGGACTGGGGGGTCTGGCCCCCAGAGAATTGTGCTCCAAACAGGCACAGGCCAGGACTTAAAGCTGACCCCCTTTCTCTGCCAGGGATGAACCCAAACTGTTGCATTTACAGAGCCCTCACTTTGGAGGGTGAAGAAAACCCATCATTCAGATAACTCCCTACATCATCTAATTTGCATCTAACCAATATCTGGCAAACTGGAGCTGGTGACACAGGAGAGGCTCTGTCTGTCCTAAGCTGGCCTCTTTTCTGGTCAAGGGTTTTTACTTGGGAGGGTGTGGGTGGGGGGTGGTGGTGCAGGGGAGAATGGGACACTTCAATTTATACCTCATTTTAGCTGCTGTACCTGAGTTTATTTCTCCTCTGGTAAGAAAGTGACTGTACTTAACACCAAGCAAATAGTGAAAATTAAAGCTGTTTCACTTCACTGTCACAATAGCTTTCTTTTATTTTTTTTTGTTTGGTTTTTTTTGTGTTTTTTTTGTTTTGTTTTTTAAGAAATGCACACAAAAACCGTGCAGAGATTGCTTCAGGCTTGTCTTCTGGTTTATATTACCAAAAAAAAAAGTCCTTTCAATATAAAAAAGCATTACATTAGGGAATACAGGATAAATTAGCTCCACTATCTAATAAAAAGAACATCTACATTTTTTTAAAATAGATTTCAAACATTATTTCACACGCAGCCCTTTCCCCAGGCATTTGTGACAGTCATTGGAGCATTAAATAGCAACCAGGAGGCAGGGATGCTAAGAGGGGCTGGGGGCTTGCCCAGGGTCGTCTCTACTACTCCCTACAAGGTGCTTGGGCCATGGTCACAGTGTTACAGCGAAGGAGATGGCAGCTCCTTCTGCTCTCCAGCCTGCCGAGTTCTCCAGCCAGCAGTGACTTCAGCTTGAGCCCCTGACCCCAAAATACTCACCAGAGCTGTTATAAACAAATACAAAAATACAATTGCTTCTCCTGCCTACAGTTCTGAAAACTACTGTACCACAGAGGGGCAGCCACGAAACCAAGGGACAAAACCAACAAATTTACATGCTTTGCCATACAGTGGGAGTCTGCTTTCTGGGCTTGCTTGTCCATTCAATTCCCCCAAGGAAAATTCCTTCTGCATGTTACCAACTGCTACAGATTCTCTCAGACTTGCACATATAGTTACAGCTATCTCCAGTTCTTGTTTGGAATTGCTGCCTAGCCTTTTGAGCTGTGTTCCCAGTGGCACGTGAGCCAGCCTGCAGAGAGAATTTGAGATCACACAGCAAGAGCAGTGGGGGATCAGAAAAGGTGGAAGAGGAGAAACAGCTGTGCACAGCCCAGAATAACAGCTGAAGAGATCCTTTTGAAGATACAGGGACTACCATTAGGGAGAGAAGGAAAGCAAGAAAGCTAAAAACAGATAAAGCAATGAGTGCAGAATTAGGAAAGCCAAAGAGAAACAAACCAGCAGAGATCATACTTCAGGCACGTATATTTAGTACTTTGTTCTCTGGCTGCTTTGGTCCAGTTCCCCCAGCTCTAACAGGTTTTTCCCCCATGCCACTGGTGGCAGAAAAAGGCTTTAAGGCTTTTTTCCCCCTTCAGCCACCCACCATGCACAAATGAGGGTATTTGCCAGCCAGGCTCTGACCTGAGAACTCCGCATAATAAACTGAGGGTAAAGGAAGAAACTGGAGAGTGGGGGAAGCAGTTCTGCTTCTTTCGATCACCTCCAGCCAAATTACCAACTCACTGACAGTTTTGTTCCTTCCCTGGGAATTGCTCTCCCAGAACAGTCACTGACACCAGCTCCTGAGGCAGAAGGAGAACAGATAAGCTTGCTTTCTGCTCAGCCCATTACCTACAAAACTGGTAGATGGAACAGATTTTTAAGTGCAGCACCTGTATTTGTACTCCAGTACAAATACTGCTGGGTTTTGGATAACAAAACTGTTTTTCTTTATTAAACTACAGACCAGAGTTCAATGCTAAAATGCCTTGTTACAAGGAGGTCCAGAGAAAATAGTTCAGAACAGCTTCCCACAAGGTTTAATGCAACATCTGATGCTGCTCAGCAGCCCTGGCCACATATTTTGTTGCTGGAATATGCTGACTGCAGCATAGGGGGGGCCGCAGCTCTACCTGCCCAGCCATCTCCTGCCAATGAATAAATTGTTTTTCTTAAATGAACCTTGGAAAAGCTTCTAATGTCTCCTTCCTGTTCCCTAGTATCCTGATTCGCCAACCTAGATACTTAGCCATGTTCTTTGTTGTGGCTCAGGCTTTCTGCTGCTTTCCTTCCTTACCTGTAGCCTGTGCAGTGCCAGTGGGAGAGCTCAAGGGACACAGCCCCAGAGGTCTAAGGGAACAGCCAGAGGGTGAACGTGCTGCTGCTGCAAAACCTGGGCACAAAGTTTAATGCTCTGCTCTTTCCTTGCCAGAGATTAGAGTTTTCAGAGGAGCTGGCTTGAGCCTATATAAAAGTGCTCCCATAATCTAAGCCTATAAAATCTATAAAAAGACCTGATCTAAACAAGAAACCAGAGCCCCTTCTGTCATTCCCCAGGTAAAATGTGTTTGGGGTTAGGGAATAAGTGACCAGATGAACAATTAAGGCAACAGGGATTGATGATTCCAGATGAGAGAAGCCAGTCAGCTGTCCAAGTCAGTATCCACGACCATAGGAGCAGCAGCTGGAGCAGTTTAGCTGCACACAGGGTGTTCTTGGATCCTGCCTGGGGTTTCAGCAGCTCCAGCTTAATCTCTGACCAGGGTCTAGCCCCAGGCATCTTTCTCAAGTTCGCTTCCAAATGATTGAGCAGATGACCATGTTAGTTAAATACCAAACTATCCCAAGGAAGGAAACACTATCAACTAAAACAATTCTGACTTGATGATTACTTTCATACGGAGCCCATGGGAGAATCTCAGGGGAAATTCTCTGACCAGAAATGATTCCACCAGGCTGGTCCAGGAAAACAACATGGGAGTGGTTGACAAACTTCAGCCTCTTCAATCCAGCACCATGTCTGGACCTCCCCTTAGGGCTGGAAAAGCATGCAGGAACCACTTCAAATATTTATGCTAACAGAGCACCACAAACCATTTTTTTGCAAGTATCAGAGGAAAGGCAAAGGCTGACAAGATTTAGACATTATATTGTCCCCTTCTCAGGAAGGCAGCAGTATCAGTGATGCTTGACCAGAGCCATTATTTTTCCCAGGAGATGGGAACACAGCAGGGAACCATTTGGTCTCTTTCACAACAATGAACAATAAATCTTCATAAAAACAGAAAGGTAGGCACCAAACTCTTGACTCTCAGCCAGCCTTAGCTGAGTCCCATTGCTAAGGTAGATCACGCTGCCCCTGCTTGGAGTTCGAGAGAAAAGCCAGCTTCACTGAAGTGCTTGACAAGTTTCACATGACAGGGGCAAAGCTTCTGCTGAAGAATGAATGTTTTCATCCTGTGGCTGGAAATTAAAGCCAGAATCACGCAAACGTTGACTACACCTGCTTAGACAAGCCACTACTGCTTGTTTCAAACCCACCTGGACAGTCAAGGCCAACCTGTTGCCTTAAGCAGGCCCTGCATGTCTGTTCTTGAGTCCTTTGTTGTCTGAAGCACGATAAAGTGGTGAATGGTTGGCTCAGCCTGGTGTGAGAGGCAGCTGTGCTCATCCTCCCGCACCCCACCAGCTCCATCTGTCTCTAGTGCAATCGGCTGCGCTGGGCTCCTGCTCCACGGCTGCTGCTGGTGGCTCTGGGCAAGGGTCCGGTGTACAGTGTAGTGCACATCACCTCAAAGTTCCAGCCCCTGAAGTACAATCCTTTTGGTCATTCATATATTACAACCCTCTTTTTTTCTTTTAATTTTTTCTCCCTGTCCCATTTTGTTAAAAAAAATAAAGTTTTTTGGGCGTTTTCAGGTTTTGTTTCTTCGGATTTTCCTTCTTTCTTCTGAGCGTGTGGGGAACATGGTGGTTCATGGGCCACTTCTTACTGGATCCCTCGAAAGAGACACATAGCAAAGATCATGGCAAACAGCTGGGAAGAGGAGGGGGAAGAAGAGGGCAAAAACAAAACAGAGATCCATAAATATCAGCTGCATCTTCCAGAAGATCAGCAAAGCCCTTCCTGGCCCTGGGACCACCCCCATTGCTTCCTCCTGCCCAGCAGTCAGTGACGCAGAGAGGGGGACCCTCCCCACAGGAGGCTGTGGCAAAACACTTTCCTCTGTCCCTGCCTCCCTCCAAACTGTTAGTGGCTACAGCAGCAGCCTGACTTTATTCCCAAACTGCCCTTGGTGTCACAGGGGCACAGGATCCACGGTCCCTGCTCTGCACATCACTGCTACTGCCTGGCATGGGCACAGCACAGCCTTTGTGGGAGGCTGCCGGGCCTCTCTGCCCAGATCTCTCTCCTTTGCACAAGATGGGGGCTTTTAGAGTACCCAGCCTTTCCCTGCAATGCCACGGGGACAGAATTTCTGGGCTAAAACCATGTCTGGTGGATGTCTGTTCCTCAGAGACATCACCAAGAAGTGGCTACTAATGCAGGACAATGAAAGTGCTCCAGAGCCCATAGTTCCAGTCTCTAAGCAGGAGGTTTTAAAGGACGGGCAGGGTTTGAACATATTAACCAAGTGACAGATTAGTCAGCTTGCTGGGGCAGTGGGGGCAGTGACTGTGCAGGGCCTGTGGAGAGCGGTGGGTCCCCAAAGCCCCTGTGGCCAGCGTGGCAGGGCACGAGCTCTGTGCAGGCCCAGCACGAGGTGGCACTGCAGGCACGTGGCATCGGTTATTTCCCTGCCCTTTGTATCAAAGGATCAAGGAGCCTCTTTCCAGGCAATTAAAAGTTGATAGCCTGCTTGCACTTTAGCAGAGCACCTTTCCCTGGCGAGGGGGAGCACCTGCCTGTTGGCCGTGCCGCTGGCACGTTACTGACACTGCTTTTGTTGCCGTCAGACAACAGTAAGTACCTCAATAGCCAACACTCCGATGGCGAGAGCTCCTGCCAGGTACACGTACGCCTCAAAGGAGTTCAGGATCACGGTGTAGCAGCCCTAGGAGAGACAAAGCGTGGTGAGACACACCTGAGCAGCACATTGTGGTGTTCTCACACCAGAGCCCTTGCTAGGACACGAGGTGCTCTCGGAGCCAGGCAGCACAAGCACAGCTCCCTCTCATCACTTCACTCAGCCCTGCGGCACAGGAGGCAGAGGTCCATGGGACAGTGCTGGGGAGGGGAAGGGATTGCTGTAGTGGGAGGAGTGGTTCACACCCCTCACTGACCATGAGGAACTGTGAGTTCCTGCAGGGCAGAGAGGAACAGCACAGAGAGGAATTCCATCTGCAAAGGGCAGAGACTGAGCACAGAGGGATGGACACTCACTGCAGATGACAGACATCCAAGACTGGCTAGAGAAAAGGGTGATTTATTTAAAACCGAGGCAGGAGATTCTTGATTCATCTCTCACAGCCAGCAGCTCTTTAGCAGCCCAAGGCATTTTCTCTGTGCTTTCCCCCAAAAGAAGCTCGCTGAACACCTGCTGATCTCGCTATAGAAGAAGAATTTCATTAAGAACTTAGGGCCATACACTATGGCAATTGTTCCACTTATGAAGCATAGCCACCATCACCCTTAATTAAATTTATTATTGCTAATACAATTAACAGCAGGAAGATCTTCCTGCAAAGGTTTCAGGATATTTCTGGAAATCACCAGCTTATCCTGCCCTCAGTTTTCCCAGCCTAAAATTTCAACCCACTAGGAAATTTCTGCAAGCAGGTGACATATAAAGACAAAAGTAGATTGGAGTTTGTCCAATATGAAAAGTAGCTTCCTCTCCACTGAGAATATACTTCACACATACATTTTAATCCTATCCACACAGCAAGGGTGTTTCGATCACCTGATTTTTTTCCTTCCCCCCATAATGAAAGTGTTGGAACTGCAAAGACAGCACAATAGTTGTGTACCTGTGTCCATGCCAGACCCTGCTCACTGTGAGTGAGGCACAGTTGGTGGAGAGTGCAGGAGGGAATGGAGGAGATCCACTCTTGAGGCCACCCCAGGGGACCCAGACTGCTGGGGCAGTAACTGACCTATTAAAACCATGCTCTTGTCAACATGAGACCACTCAGCATCAGCTTTCTTCCAGCCATGTTTCAGCTAAATTTTCAGAGAAAAGCATCCAGCCCAGCAACAAATATTTGTGTGCTTGCCAGACTTCCAACCTTGACCCAGCCTTCAGCATGCTCTGCTCAGCTGGCTACAGACAGGAGTAAGCACAAGTGAGGTCAGCAATGTCCTACCAGCATGGTGGCCCAAGAGCTTGACTTTGCTCCAGCAATGCCTCAATCCAGCTCTCAGTTGCTTAGGATTGTCTCTCCTATTTTACAGAAGTGCACGCTCTGTGCTTGGTGACGCTCTCTGTGCACACAGCTTCTTCCACCAACACTCTGGTGACTTGGGCTTGCAGGAAGCATTCCCTTTCCATGGGAGCGGTAGACTTCAGCATTACCCCTCAGGGAAAGCTTTAACCCTCTTTCTCACAATGCATTTCTCTTTCCCTCCCCGCTGTCTGTCATCTCTCTCCTCCCCGTCTATTCCCAGCAATCAGACCTGGCAGAAGCAGCATGGTGCTGTCTGCTGTGATCTCTCACCCAGAGTGCCTTTGCCAACCATTTCCAGCTGCCAGTCAGGGAACAGTTCACATGTGGCTTCCAAATTCCTTTCCTCTCTTTCTCAATCCACTCTTAAGTGCTGAAAAGAGGACCACTGCCTAGTCTGGAGGGAGAAAGAGGCTTGTACATACAGTCAGTACAGAGCTCTGTTGGTTTAACTAATGCTGAGGTGAACACAGTCAGGAACTTTGGTGGAAAGTTTCTTAAACATCACGTCTTCGTGACATTGGAAGGAAACTTGACCCAGCATCAATGAGATGAACTATCTTGTCATAGTCCAGTATTGCAAAAAATTGCCAAGTCAAGAGGCCTGGCAAAAGAATCATAGAATAGAACTATAGAATGCTTTGGGTTGGGCAGGACATTAAAGATCACCTTGTTCCAACACCTCTGCTCCAGTCAAACACCTGCCACTGGACCAGCATGCTCAAAGCCCCATCCAGCCTGGCTGTGAACATCTCTAGTGATGAGGCCTCCACAACTTCTCTGGACAACCTTTTTCAGCATCTCACCACCCTCACAGCCAATAATTTCTTCTGTAATACATAGACTAAAACGACACTCTTTCAGTTTAAGGCCATTCCTCCTTGTCCTATCATTACATGCCCTTGTAAAAAGTCCTACAAGAAAGCCCTCCAGCTTTCTTGTAGGGCCCTGTGTAGGTACTGGAAGACAGCTATAAGAAATGCCCTTTTTCTACCGTAAAGACTAAAGAAGCAGAGAAATGCTGCTTTCCTATACTTCTCTTACTTAGAAAACAGACATGGTTTTCTGTGGCTGTTTAACCCTTGATATTTTGATTGTATCTATTGATTAGGAGTCTTTGTGAACTAAATTGGAACCACTCCTGCAGCCAGTAAGAGTCAACTCCATCCCATCCTACCTGACCTGTGCTGGCTTGTTAATTAACTTCTCAGAGGTAGTTCTAACCTTCATAAACATGACAGAACTTGATTTAAATGTCCACCTTGCCTCTCAATCCCTTAGGAAAATCTTCGTATTTCTGATGATACAGCACAACATGGACTTAGCAGTGTATGTAATGAAAGGAGATTTTCAAAATCAGCCATATGCCATCACTTCAAAAGCTCTCAGCAGGAGTGTAATTAGGATTTGAGGTACACTGAGGACCTGTCAGATTCACTAGCTACCCATGACCCCTGCAGGCATGTCTCTGCCCACTGTGAAGCTCCTTTTCCTAGCGTTTGGCCTTCCTTACCTGCCGGTTCTGAAACCTCTCATTGCCCTTTAGACAATCTTCCTTGTTGACAAACATCCCTTCCCGGCTCTGGAGCTCTCGCTGGCAACAAGCCTCCGGTATCGCCTTTTCCGAAGAGGAGTGTGGAAGATGAGGAATAGCTTCAAAATCTTCTGGTCCATTCACTCCACAGCAGGCAAACTGGGGAGAGGCACAGAGAAGAAAGGAAGACAGAATTGACACTTTTCCCTGAAAGCAGACATGAGAAGTCTAAGACCTGTTCTCACAGGGATTGAAGCTTTAGTCAAAGCAGAGACAAAACAACCATTGTTTCCAAAGAAGCGGATTGTGCTTGTACACTGGAGCTTCTGTTTCATTGAAGTCTTTATGAAGTCCCACTGTTTCTATGTCATACTGTAGATTCTGAGGTACTACTGGGAATATTGCTGCAAACTACACAGGGCTTTGGGGCATATCCAGAAGGACTTGCTTGAGATCATCCAGCAGTACAATCCAGGCTCCCAACCACCCTTTCTCTCCATAGCTAATGGCTAGGATTGTTGCTACTCAAAGGCATTGCTAGGTGATTTGAGTAAGGTCCCTCTTTAGGATTCCAGTCAAATGCTTTTTAAGGATTCAAGTCATATTCTGACTCCATCTCCTTTCAGTCAGCAAAAGGAAATGTCTTTATTAAAGTCCTGAATCAGCATGAAGGGCAGCAATCATCCTTTCCTTTTAAGATTAAAATCGACTTTTCATCTGCAGAAGCTGACATCCTACTTTTCACTCCTGAAGGGATACACCGTGGGGTGTACAGAGCACTAACACATGTACACAGACACACACACAGACACACACACACACACACACAGACCGACCTTCTTGTGGTAGCTAACAACAACTGCAGCTCCAATGACAGTCGACCTGTAACCTGCCCAATTAGGGATGTAATAACAAAGTCCATTTTGATGCCTAAAATTTCTATAGGGAAAATATATCATTAGGCACACTCCTAAGCTGCTATTGTTAATTTCCTTAACAATAAAATTGGTTTTTTGAGTTTTTGGCTGGGAATAATTCTGAAGCAGTCTGCAAGGTGAAAGGCCCAGAGCAAATGCAGTAATACCCAGTTGCAGACACCTCCTGCTCTCTGTGCCCAATATTTGAAAACTGAGGGTACTCCAATGCCTCAGGCTTTGGCAAATCAGGTGACCCTGATGCAATCAATAGTGTCTCCATCTCAGGACTGATGGCAGCTCCATTTAAGGACTGACTGCCAGCCAAAGTCTCACTTCCCTTCAGCCACAAGCCCTGGTGCTCAGCTGGACACAACAAGATGGTTGAAGCACAATGACCCTGGCAGAGCTGGGGGTGTGGGCTGAGCAACGTGTTAGTGGCCACTGACCATGGGCAGAATGGGACTGGTGCAGTCTGACTTACTGTGATCATAACAGAGTTCCAGGTGGAGGAGAAGACATCTGTGTCATTGTTCCTCTGGTAATGCTTCTTCAGCTCCTTGGTGAAAAACTCTCTGGTCAGCTGAAATGCACAGACAGGTGGAAATGTAAAGGCTGTTGCCAGCACCTTTCCTAAATGTTTCTCAAAGCTCCCTTCTGTGAATGCTGAGGATTCTTTGGTTTTTTGGGTTTGTTCTTTTTTTTGCAAACCTCGGAGGAGAAACATGTGAAAAGCCATTGGCTGAGTCATATTTCTGTAGAGGGTAAAGGGTACCTATGTAATAAAACTGTCCCTCATTAAAATCAGGGACTATATCTATACTTCTAAAATAATGTTTACACTTAAATGTTTGTTGGTTTTAGTTTTTGTTGGGCTTAGTTTTGGTTTTTGTTTGTTTGTTTGGTTTTTTGTTGTTGTTGTTTTTGGTTTTGTTTTTGTTTTTGTTTTTTCAGCACTATTTGAAAGTATTTAATAAATTGAAACAGGCCTAAACCAGATTTTAGCAAGATTGTCAAATCCACACCCAAACTGTATTTTCACTTGCTGTGCTTCATGAGGTCTGCAAGCAAAGCATGATTTTCCCCTCCACTTTTTTAGTCAAACCAGTTAACTTCCTACTAACAACAGGGGAACTGCTCTGAATTTACTTCAACATGTGAGAAGGCAGAATGATGCCTTAACATGAAACTTTCTGGAAATGAAGAAGAAGTAAAAAAAAATAATGAATAGGAAGTAGCCAAGTCTGCTTATTAATCAGAAAAAAACACTATTTGCTTGGCAATGCTTTTGATTATCTAAACATGCATGAAGAAAAAATCCTCTTTATATTTGTGTTTAGACAATGTAAACATTTTTCCAAAGGTCAACAATATAAATTACTGGAATTTCATTTACCCCTGTTTATATTTACAGTAAAACAGAATAAATGAACAAACAACTTGTTTCAGAGTCTTCTCGAGAAGTTAGACACCTTGAAATTACATTACTTAGGATGACTCTCTGGAGGAATAGTAAACATACAATCCTAATAATCTTGTTAAACTGAATATCCTAGTTCAATCTTGCTGCCTTTCTGTCACTTCAGGACAAAAACTTCAAGAAATCCTCTTTCATGTTCCCAAAAGGTCTGGACTTGTGTGGTCCCTTCTCCAAATCGTCTTGTGATTTGTGATCCACACAGGCAAAATCTTCTGCCACTGCAAAAGCCACAGGGAAGGGGGCTGGGCTTGGCTGGCTGCAGCACTGCTGTGATGTTGCATATTTGTAGGATCAGGAATTAAGCTTCCTGAAAAATACCCTTTTTATTCCCCCCTGTTGTTCACACAGCACTGCTGACGCAGTAACAGAGACTGCTACAAGCTGGTTTCAGGTTCTTGATATGCAACGTGAAATATCTCACATACACATACATATGGATGAGCTCTATGGGTGGGCACAGAAGCACAAGCACTGTTTGTTTCATTTGTCTCACAAAATGTAAAGACAAAAAAAAAAAGTCACTCTCTGTAGTGACTTTTAAAAAGACCCTGGATACCACCTAATATTCGCTTCTCTTTCACAAATATAAACAAAGGCCAAATATAATTACTACATCAGTACTGGGTAAAACTTTGTCACAAATACTTGAATCATGCAATTAGCTCAATCTCACTACCTTTAATTAGTTATGCTGTTAAATTCCTAAATTACTTTTTGGGGGACAGATATTAACTCATTTTTTTCCTTCTGAATATTAAAATAGCAGAGGACATGGCATTTTTCGTTTGGGAATTTGTGAGGATAGAAGATGCTGAAATATGCCCTGGGTCTTCTCCTTTCCTTCCCTTTCTCTGGGTACTTTATCCACGCAACATCCAACCCTGCAGACAGCAGCACATTTTTCTGATGCTGGCCTGTTCCTGAAGCACAGACTTTGAAACTGATATTACCGCTGGTAATAATCCCAGCCGGCTGCCTTTGTTGGGGTCTAAAACAAAAGAGTAATTTAAATATCAAGTGAAACCTTTATTTTGACAGCAGCAATCCCAGAGGAAATCGTTCAGAGTTTGTGTGTGATTTTTACAACACTTGGCCTAAAACAAAGCCTAGTGCTGGAAGAGTACATTTGCCAGGAAAATAACTGATTCCATTTTGTTGGTCTTAAACTGCTTATCCTGACCATCTCAAGTTCAGAAGAATGGGGAAAAAAAAAATGTTCTTCTTTTAAAAAATTGCTGACGAGAGGATGAAATAAGACAGTCCTACTGCCATGGCCCTCCTCTTGCTGAAATGAGTACCAGCCCTGATGAGGTCAGTGCACATTGGCTTTTTATGGCAAGAACCATTCAGAAGGGAGCAAAGGACCTACTGATAAAAACTAGAGCTTCACACACACTTTGCCAACACCGTTGTGGCAGCCACAGCCATGAACAACAAGGAGCTGCTCAGCTGTGCTTTGGGCGGGGCACCTCCAATGCAGCACATGCGTGCATACATTTACATGGCAGTAAATGCAGTGAGACTGTTTTGTCACACTGGTTCAAAAAATAGCTTTGCTGGGATTAGTGCAGCCAGATAAAAGGGGTTTAGAGAAAGGAGGGCATTTCTGCACAGCACAAGCATGCTAGCACTGCCCAGGGGGGTCACAGCCCTCTCATGCTGCACTGTGCTCAAGGATACTGAATGCTGTGCAAGAAGCTGCCTTCGTGGTGCTTGCGTGGGAAACAGGACACACTCCTACCCAGCTACATCTGCCTGGAGCATTCTGATGTGTCTGGCACTGTACAGGACATGGAGGTACAGTCACCAGGGCTGCACTTCCCACTCCTACAGTGCCTTCCACCTGAGAGACCTCTGTCTGCTCAGCTGAGGAAGGTTCATGTTCCTTAGCTTTTGCCTCACGTCTGAGGAAACAGAGGCACCAGCAACCAAGGTGACTTGCTTATTAGGTGTTAGAATGGGCTAAAAATCCAAACATCCAGGTGCCATCCAAAGCCCTGCCACTGGACTCTTCTGTTCCCTACCATGATGCTTCCTTGCTTGCTAAGACAGTTCACTAAGAATCAAATATCCCTCCAGGGTTTTTCCCACACAGACCTCTGAAGGGCATATAAAGAGCCATTCCTATTGCTCTTTCACAGGCTTTCTCTAGTGTTCATGAAAGTCATTATTTTATGGGGGAACTTCTAAATGAAAAAGGGTTCTCCACCCCCAAAACCTCCTTTTCAAAGGAAGAGAAACACTGGTAATACCATGGCTGATTAACAGCAGCCTTCCTCTTCAGAAACTGCTTTTAGATAGCTCTTTGGAAGTGCAGCTGGACTTACAGGTCACAGCAGCTCACCTTCATGAACACCACCTTCACCCATCCCACCACCTTGCTCTGCTCCACTGGCTCTTCCTCTCATGTCAAATCTCAACAGAAAACATCTCTTTTCTCCCTTATTTTTGTCTCTTGATTTCTCTCACTCCCTTAGCCATTAATAATTTAATCCCACTGAGTGTTTAGGAGCTGGTTTGGATGTAGAACTATACAAGAGAAAGCCACACTGAACATTATCTGTAAAGCAAACAGATAAAGTGTATCTTTTGTCTCATTTTACATATCCAGAGAGGCCACAGCCAAATGGAATGGTGCAACAACGATCCCACTCGGTAAGCTTTGAAGAAATTCAGATTGGCTAACTGTGCATTTGCCACCACATACCCTGAAGGTAATTTATTTTGAAAGGAACAGAAAAGGACATCTGATCTTGACCTTAATTTGCTACTCTTAAGAATTCTTCCCACCATGGGGTCAATGAAAGACCACCTCTGTCTATCCATCTAGGTCACCCTAACCCAAAGGTGGCAGCAAAACTGGCCACAAGGAGCTTCCAAGCCAGACAAGCTACCACCACAATATACAGCAACACCGAAACAAGGGCTGTTTTTTCAGAAGAAGCCTGAGGAGTGAACAAACCACAAGAACTCACAGATCGAGTTTGACTTCTGCACAGAGCCATCTCCAGCTATGCTGGGATCTGACGTTCTTCATTCCTCCCCATTTAAGCCCTTCCTGTCAATCATTCTGACAGAGTGGGAAGCTGGTGACACAAACAAGGAGACAAGCTCAAGAAAGATAGAAGTTTGTTCCCCTGCAAGTTTTATCTCATAAAACATTGCCAGATGCCACAGAAGTCTAGAATAACCACTGTGACCTTATCTTGCAAGAAAACGTGACCTTACGTGTCCCGTGGCTCCCGTGGGAGTGGAAGGTACTGATGCTTTGCCCAGAAGCAAGCTGTAAGTGAGGAGGACATGCCAGAAGTGCAGTCACCCCACACCCAGGACTTGCAGCAAGCCTGGACACTTTCTTGTACCTTTTACAGGTTTCCCACAGAGAAGGGGGGAGGTGGGAGGCACCAGCTGACAGCTGTTTGCCCAGGCCCTGCTCTCCAGGGACCGTGTTCTGTCCCTGTCACAAAGCACATACCTGGGTCTGCAGGGCAGTTTCTGTGTGTGCGATCTGCCCCTTGTGCTGAACCAAAGGAATTCTCTAAAACTTCATAACAGCAAAGCTGTAATGACAAGAGGACACCAGACTGCCCATACTGCAAGATGTTTATAGGTGTTTCCATAAGGGCATGGTCTCAAAGCCTAAACTGGAATGGGGCACCCGTTCTGTGTGCAGTGTGCCATCCCTTCCCCACTGCCCTCAGATCTGAGGCAAAGACAAAAGACCACCAACTCATAAATAGAAAAGAAGTCCTCTCACTGCCTCCCCCCAAGCCCATCCTACTATACAACCACACTGTCTTGCTGTGAGCTTCCTAAGTTTTGATTCTTTTCTATCAAAAGCTTTTTAAAATGAATAAAATTAAAAGTATATCCTGGTTTAAGAAAATCATCATTACACATGGCTCTTATTTGTTCATGCCACATTTCTCTCACGTTCAGTACAGCAAATGTGCTGTACATTCTCTTGCTATGAACAGAGGCAAAATACACAAAATAAATACAAACAGTCACTAGTGACTACCTCTACCAGCCAATGTTTTTTCACAGCCATCACTCAGAGAAGGATGGAGCTGCTTTGGTCAGGCTCTCCTTTGCACATGTGTGAACGTGAAAAAAAAATGCACAGACCTTTGCTGTTCAGAGAGAGAAATGACACTGTGGTTACTACTACTGCAGTAAAAGTTTACCACTAGCACAGGGGAGGGATAATGGCCATATCATAATATTCATTGCAGAAGAATAGAGAAAGGCTACGTCCTATGAAGCTTTGGAGGGAAGGACAAAACTAAGCAGGACAATAAGTAGGTGGAGATTTGCTTAGGGCAGGTCAGGGAGGATGTCTTACAAGCAGCATTGGGAGGAATCTGATGAGCAGCAGAACATGGAAGATCAAGAATGAATACGGTTAGAAGATTCCTAAGAGATTTTTGCACTGCAGAGCAAGCATTGGCTCTGTCTGGAAAACAGGAGTTTACAACAATTAATATTAAACACACGTTATATTGAAAAAGGAAAATAGTTGCCTTTAATCATAACGTGACTTTATTATAAAACTTCTCTCTGATGGAATGTGCAGCTGGTTTGGCTGCAAGAGCGTCAGGAAGGCTTTAAAAGACTCTAAAAACTTCAGGAATAAGTGTGTCCCCATAAACTCTGCATCCTGCACTAACCAGGTTCCTTAGAATTCCCTGATGTGCTGGCAGCTCTGCAGACAGGGTAGTAACGAACCAGGTTTTGCTGATATTTGAAACAGTCACAGTACAGACAAATCAGCCACCATCCAACACCCTGCTCCAGCTGTGTATGACCCCACTGTGCTCCAGAAACTGCCCACCATCGGATACTTACATTTTCTCTGAATATAAAAGCCAGGATTGCAGCTGAAAGCTCCGCCAGGAAGATCAACAAAATAAACATGAAGAACTGGAAGAGAGAAGACAAAAACCACAAACATAACATTAGATGTGCACCATAGGCAGTAGGAATACAGGGCTTTGCTAATCACCAAAGAGATGGAAAAAATAACTAAGGAAACTTTTTTTTACCCCCTGACAATTAAGAAGCTGTATGAGACAGTCACTTCAAGCACACACATTTCCTCTGACCTCATCACAGGACATGGCAGCTTGTGACACTTCTGCCTGGTTCTAGTGAGTTGTCCTGGTTTAAGGCGTATAAGGTTACAGAACCTGTAGTATCCCCTGATAAATCCGCACCAGGTCAAAACAGTAAAGTCTTCTTTGATGGAAAAGTTATGTAATTATGGACATGCTCACACAGGTTAAACTGTCCAGACACAAGTATAGGTATCACATGTAAATGCACACACACCCCTGATCGCAGCACAAACACAATTTTACTGTAATGTAATCACAGCTTATTTTGTGTGGAAGGAGGAATTGGGATATACCCTCAAATTTTTATACCTATGACCTAAAATGGACTGTTTTCACTTCAGGAAAAAATTAGCCTTGGTTAATATCCCTTCCACACTATGGGGGTGCACTGACTTAAGCACTAACCACAAAGGACCTCTACAGAAAGTTGATAACACACCATAATAATTTAATTTGATTATGCAAGTATCATCCCTGTCTTGTATGGTATCTAAAGTGTGCATATTCACATCCTTAAAATAAGGGCATGCTGCAGACTTGACAGAAAGCACAGCCTGCACATTAAGTGATAGTAAAAGGGAAACAGGCCTCCAGGTTGAAGTAAAACTCTTACACTTATGTCATCATAGTTTTAGGAAAAGGGAAGGAAAGCAAAACAGAGAGGCACATGGCTGTTCAATCTAGGCTGGAATTATATTTCATCCTGTTATCTTTTCAACCTTCTGCTGCTTCAATCTAAAAGTTTGGTTTTCAGTCTTACCAAAGGCACCTTGTTTTGGTGAGGTTACCAAGCCTGAGTGATCCACTGTGCCTTCAGCCCCCACCTCACAGAAGTAAATCAGATGCACGTCAGAGGTCTCATCCCCAGAGACTGACATCCTGCTGTGAGGGTGCTGTTCCTGGGACCTTGTCTGCCCAGAGCACTCAGGTACTCAGCAGTGTTTCCAGCCCAGGATGAGTGATGGGACTCCTCAAATTCTGCCTGTTCTTGTGACCAGTTCTCAGTGACACTGATGCCTCGTGCTAATTTGATGCTGCTTCAGTCATTATGAAACACTAAAAAGAACAGACAGGGATGTGTCCTTTAACATCCTTAAAACAGGGAATGTTGGTGCTGAGGAAGAGCTATAGGAATGGAGCAGAAAGTTGGGCTAGATTCACACTCTCTCCCTAAATGGTATTTATTTCCATTCTCGTAGACAAATCATGGACTTGAATAACCATAAGTCTGACCAAGGTGGATATTTTTTATGTTCCTATTGCCATAAAGAGAAATTACCATTTGAATCAGCCTGTCTAAAATTCAAACAGCCCAAGAATTTGCCCACAGACTTTGAGATTATTTTACAGAACTAAGTAAACGTTAAGACATTAACTCAGATTTTGGCATTGTGTGAGAAAGGCGAAAGTGAACAGAGAACCCTGTAAGACCACATCATATGGAGGGTAATAAACTTGGTACATGTTAACAATGAAGGTAGATGAAGCAACAAGTAAAAATAAACACAGGAGAAGTCTGGATTTTTTTTTTTTTGGGTGTGTGTGTGTGAGAAGTTTATAGAAGGTCTTTCTGAAACAGAAAACAGGCAGACAGGGTCAGAAGTACTATTGTGATCCCCAAGCAATGATTTATAAACAGTGTCTGAAAGGCTGTGCATTGTGCACTTCAATAATGGAGAGAGAATTCAAACTATCTGCTTGGAATGGGCAAAATGTTGTTTTGTTGTCAATTATCAGAGCTGTAAGTGATTTTTCCCCGCTGGAAAAGCACATGCACCACCCTATCACATTTGTCTTCCTGCTTCTGCAGTGGAAACAAAAGAAAAGGACTCAAATGACAAAACAAGAAAAGTCAGATGAGCAGGGATTTTGGTTTTTAACAGCATACTGTTACTTGATTTTGCTGAACTAGTTAACTCTCTAATTTATTCTTACTTCTGGAGTTTTCTGTGTGGCTTCTTTTTTTCCTGCTCGGAGACTGTTTTAATTTCACCACAGGAGGGCAAAGAACAAGTGATGAGAATGAACGACACTTTGCAAATTCACATCATCATCCATCAAGGGATCTCAGCATCATCACTAAGGTCTAAGGTGGTGATCAAGTGATTAATCCCATCACCCTGCTAATTGCATTTCATTTACTGATTACTGGGGGGCACACGTTCACCCAAGCTCCAGCACAGGTCTGTGCAGAAGTGGAAGCAGTCATTCCCAGATTATCTGTGATAAGCGTCATTATCATTCCCAAACTGATTTACACTTACATTGTGCATTCTGCATTACAGATTTGTAAGTTACAGTAGAAAAAAACCCACAAGCAGCCATTAGGGTTGATGAGAAAAAGATGGATCATCAGTGTTTCAGAACTTGCTCCCATTCTGCATTTGAAGGAGAGTAAAAATCTGCTTAATGTGTTTTCCTTCCAAAAATTAAATTGATTGCTGATATGCGAGAGCACAAAGGAGCCAGCTGGTTAATGCACGGGACACAGTAACCTCACATTCAGATTCAAGCTTGATACTTGACATTTGAACATGGATACTCCCCACATCCAAGGTGAACATGCTGAGAAATGGGATCTCATACTGGTCAAAAATCTTGCCTCAGCTCCAGGTGATGGTTACAGGAGTTTTCACAGAAGCACTCTATCAGAAGTTTCCACAAATAATTGCTTTGCGTTTATTTTTCGTAACTCATCCAATGTTCCAGTTTCAGAACTGTTGTTCCAAAAAGAGCATCAACAGTCTTCAACTCAAAGGACCTGCATTTTCATGATGAGAAGTTTGAGGGCCTACTACAACCATTTTACAGGCATGTAAAACAGGATGTCTGCATTTGAAATTGAGCCAAATGAAGCTAACACGGGCTTTTCTTTTAAGGAAGCTCAGTTCAGTCCCTTGGTGCAATGTTGTATGTTCAATAGTACTTTGGATTCTGATTTTTACAGTGTTTTACAGTCAGAGGACCTTCAGGACAAGTTATTCAATGTCTGATTTGCAGGCCACTGTTCGTTCCTTTGTTTGGTGAGCCAAGTCCAAATGCCAGGAAATCTAGAAATGCTTCACAGCCTTGTGCTTAATGCAACATGTTAGGTTCCATAGTGATGGGGTTATTTTTTACCAAAAGACAAGCAGCTTAACGAAAAATAAAAGTCTTTGCAAACACTGAAACCAGAAACTAGAGAACATGCATCTGTCTTGTCCATTCTATCTTCTGTTTACATTTGGACTAAAAGCTTCAGGCATATATTATGCATCACTGTGAAATCTCACTCAAGCAGCTCTCTGGCTCATCAATTCTTTAACAACTTTGTAAGTGGACTTGATTTGATCTAGCAACTTCTCCCCAGGTAGCACCCCCACAAAAACTTCCACTCTCTGTTTTGCAAGTGTTCCCAGTCTCTCTGGCATACAGTCATGAATCTTTTGCCTATTCAGTGTCTAAATCTTGCTCCTATCAGACTTTGGGTTTCACAGATGTTTTAAGATTGATTTTAACATCAGCTGGTGTGGACCCAAAAAAGAAGTTAGAAACATATTTCTTCTCCCTTAGTATCAGCACAGGTCCTCATCCAAGTGCTTCACACTGCTGAACATGAGATGGCTGGCTGTTTAGCTGAGCTGGTGTTGATACAAAAAGCCCTTGAAGATCTGACTGATCAAAATGGAATGATAATTCCTTATCTAGTAGTTACTTTTAGAGTTTCTCCTAGCCTAGGGCATTACTGCTTGCTCATATTTTTCTCACATTTCATTCAAAATAAAATAATAATAAAGTTAAATAAATAAAGCAGCAGGGCTCAGAACTCTCTCTAGGAGTAAAGAAAGTAACAACCACAAAATTGAGTGTACTGGAGTATAACTAAAACACATGGAGGAACATTCAAACCTGTCAATGATGTTAAATCAGGAAAGAACATGGCCCAGAGCTCCCTTTCTCCAGCCAGGCCACCAGTCTGTATGCAGCAGACTGAAAATATTGCTCTCCTATTCAATTACACCAACATTTCTCATCAAACTTCACTTTTAGTTTCTTAATCATACAAGAACAGGCTTGGAAGTAACTTCAGGCTCATTGGGCCTCATCCTTTCCATTTTATTAGGTTCCTCTGAGCAGATCTCCACAGACTTCACAGGTGATACGTTTGTTTTTCAGATTTACTTCTGAGATGAATCACAGAAATCAAACCCAGAGTGGCTTCCCCAAAAGGGCTCTCCTTTGCAGGCTATGAACTCAAGGCCTATGGGAGCCAAGGGCCAGAGAGAATTTATCTCAGTGAAGCCACGCTCACCTGTAGGAAAAGATGGGTTTGCACTCAAGAAAGAGGACTTTCCTGTCCTGTTTAGAGACAAGCCTTTTTTGAACCATGAAGCAGCTGTGCAAGGCACAATCTTAACAAAATACACTAAGATCAAGATAAAAAACAACAGCAACAACCCCCCCCCCCAAAAAAAACAAACAAAAAACCAAAAAACCAAACCAAAACCCACAGCAAACCCAAAGTGCCATCAGACTCATTGGGATAAAAAAAAGATCATATTTCATAAAAAAAAAAAGGTCTTTGTCTTTCAATACATAACTGGCAATGCTTTCCAGTAGAAGATAATGGCTGGAAATCCTTCAGTATCAGAACTTGGGAGGAGTGAGGGGCAAGGGCAAAAGTGACTTATTTTAGCACTTTGTAATTACTGATGACCATCATGGGCTGAAATTTAATCCTGTCATTCAGGGGAAAATTTGTCCAAAAGCAACAAATGTGGTTCATTTTAGGAGCAGAGTGGGCTTTATCAGGGAGTGACCAGCTGTTGAGAGCAGCAATGACAGCAATGATGCTGTTCTGGGCTGGGCCTTTCTGCTGGCCTGGAGGGGCTCCCTTGCACAAGGGCTGTGCTCCAGTGTTCCCTCCTTTGTTGTGAACCCCCGAGGAATGAATCTACAAGTGGAGAGTAGGCAAGACAGGACCATTTTTGGTCACTTTATAAATGTAGAAAAAAGACCAAATGACCAAATGGGGTCAATTAGAATGAAAGCTTAAAAAGGTCAAAATACACTCCCAGACTGGGCTCAAATCTATATAGGTAAAAAAGCAAATTATCTGTATTTCTAGCAGTGTGTAAAAGTATCCTAAGCCTACTTACCACCTGAAGGAATAATGGCTACAACAACAGACACCCATTCCTGCACTTATCCCAGCAGCATCTATCCAGTCACCCCTATGGGGAGCAGCAAGAGGCCAACAGGAATTGCAAGGGCACTTACAAATAGCAGGAGGCATTTGTTCTCACGGATGGCACCACAGCAGCCGAGGAAGCCCAGCAGGAAGAGCATTGCCCCCATGGCCAGCATGATGTAGGCTCCCGTGAAGAGCAGGGGGTTGGCAGCCACTATCTCTCGAAAACCCGTGGGATCCACAATGACCCAGATTCCGAGTCCCAGCAGGCATGCTCCTCCCAGCTGTCACAGCACAAGGACAGGAGAGAGAGAGGGAGACAGGTCAGCACAAAGCAACTGCTGCAGAAGAACTGGATTCATTGCTATCTTTTGATCAAAGATGTCAATTTGGAGAATCTGTGCTTCTCCAAGGCATGGATTCTCTGCTGTGCAGGTGACTTCTGACATGCTGCTCTTAGTATCTCTTGCTCAACAAATGAATCATTTGCAGCAAAAGCACCTTTCTTGCTTGACACATCACCCTACTAACTGTTTACTCCCTCCCTACTGCTGAAAGACAGTCTTGATCTGCTGCCACATCTGTAGAGGACAGCCCAGTGAAGGGGCTCACATGAACCATACCTGCCACAGAGGCCAAGGTGGCTGGGCACTCTCTGCCTTCCTTTCAAAAACAGCTAAGAATGACTCCACATGTGGTAGGAAAAGGACTGGTTTTGAGTGAAAACCTCAGCTGGGCACCCAGGACTAGAAAACAATTTCTTCTGCCGTTCAAGGATGAACCATGTGCACCATTAGTTACAGCTTTCCCTGTGGTTTCCCCTGTCAAGGACAGCAATAACTCAGGCAACAGTGACCACTGTGCTGCCTTGCTGAACGTCTGAGCATCTTTGGATGCTGCAAAACGCTCAGTGATTGCTAGTGCAAAGCAGAGGGGATATTCTGCTTTATATTCTGCAACATTCTGTATTGTGGCAACTTCACCACACTAGAGCCTATCCTGCTGGGCAACAGCAGGCTGCTGGAAACAGGGGGATCCAGAAAAGAAAGTGAATTCCAAATACTTACAAATATAAAGAAATTGAAAAGAAACATCAGGTATTTCATGCAGCTCAGACAGTCTCCCTCCATGGTCTTCAGGCTCCTTTGTCCAATTCCTCCTGCAAAACAACAGCACTTTCTTAGCATGCTCATTTTTATTGGAATGACACAATGCTGTCTCCAATCTATTTGTATTTTCCCCAAGACCCTGTGGAGTTCATTATACAGAAGAGCTTTTTCCTTACCTGAACAGGGAACATAGCACAGGCTAGTAAGAGATAATGATTGCTGCTTGGTCCCTTTGCGCTTTTAAAGGTCTGAAGGTGAATACAGAAGTGAAAGGGAAGGTTGCAGGAGAGGAAAGGTCTAGCTTTACTTGCAGAGTGAGATACTGGGGAAAAAATATCCCTCTGCACATGAAGAATTTTTTTTTTTCCACTCCTTAAAGCTTGTCAAGTCTAAGATTCACTGAATGTACCTGTCTATTTCACACTGAGAAAAGGTCATATTGAAACAGGAGCCAGAACAAGCTGTGCCCACTTAGAAGACACACAAAAAGCATTTGGGACAGTTATCTTCATACCAGCTTCCTCTACAGAATGAACAGCACACAAACGTGGGCAACAGCTGCAGGGAAACTTGTAGACATTTGGGCTTGGAATGACAGCAGTGCACGGACATGGTAGGGCCCAAGGAGGACGTCCTCACACGGTTACTCAGCCTGGGGCACAGCACCTGCTTGCCATGCAGTGTGAGATGTGCCTGTGCCAGTGAAATCCTGCTGCTCTATGCCCCACCCTGCAGAGGTCTTTTGCAAGAGGAACCCATGGGTCAGTGTTGGAAAGCTTTTGAGGTCAAGAAAAAATGGCAAGGAACCTTAACCAGTTCTGAAACTCAGTGTCTGATTTAGACAACAAACTGCTTGGCCAGTGCTTCCATTGGAAAAGCAGCAATAAATCCTGACCAGGTGAGGCTGCACTGGAGGAAAGTTCCTGCTTGCTGTTTAATGAAGTGACTATGCATCCAAACATGGCAGTATATCACCAAGTACCATAGAGGGACAGACAAATAAATACATGAAATAGTAAAACTTCCAGTGAAACAATGCAGCCATGGCACTGTGCACAGATGGATCTGTACATTTGCAGACACAGAGGCACAGGTTTGCTTGGCTCCCTGGAGGAGCCTTCCCAAAGCCCACATGTTTCTTAATGCATCTCATTCCCTTTCTCCACTGCAAATGCCATTCCCTAACAGACGTGTACCTAATGATATGCTACGCTAGCAAAGTCCATTTAATTCACTTAAAAGAAAAAAACTGAAATTATCCAAGATTTTCACCAGGCCAGAAATAAAACTGCCTTTCACTCCATTGTTTTTGTTAAACCACAAAATCTGTGAGTGCTGTAGAGCCTCACGAGGTGCTTTCCTCTGTGACCATAGGAACTGCTCTGCTTTAGCCTAAGAGCTGAGAAAACCCATGGCAGGCAGAGCTCCCAGCACGGGGCTGCCTGAGGTGAGAGCCAGATTTTTGTTACACAGTGTGTGTTTGGTATCCTGCTTTCACTTGATTTAAAGTCAAATCAATTCCTTCTTTGTGACAAAACAGGCTGAGATGCAAATGGTATGACACACAGAAGCTCATGTGGACAATCAATTGCTTTCCCTCTGCAGCTGCCTGTACCTGGGGCAGGACAGCAGTGTGCCTCTGCTGGCTGGGTGCTGCCCAGGGAACCCCCTTTGCTAGAGGAAACCTGAGAAGATCCACCTTGCTTCTGGAGAAACACAAACCTGAATCAAAATCTGAGAACAAGGGCAAGATTTTTTCTTCACAAAGTTTATTTTCTTGTACCCCTGATACATAATTGTTCTGCCCAGAGAGATTTGAAGACAGATGGTGACTGCAGGAAATGGGGAGGGCACAGAGCTCTGATGTGGGGCTGCAGAAAATGCCCACAGCTTCCTGACACTGTTTAAAGCCATGTCTGGAAATCTGACAGAGAAAAGGGATCTTGAGGTCCAGCAGGCTAAGGAGCTGGGCAGAGAATTCTTCAGTTTCATGGGAAAGGTGAGCCTTCAGCTCCACTAATATATGAGTTGGACACTAGAGAGGGATATGAAAATACAGACAAATCAATAGGGTACTGGGATTTCAAGAGTCCCACAATTAGTGTTACCTCAGTGTTCCCATCATCAGACTAAAAATTCATGCTCCAATGAAAAAAAGGATGGTTAAATCTTAGTATATTAGGCAAAGTCTTAAAGTTATCTCAGAAATTCCAAAGTTCTGTTGCCTTGAGCACTCACCTGTGTGACCCATATAATAGTTGACTTTGTCAAAAATAAAAAAGAAAACCCAAAAACAGTTTAGCCTTGTTGTGACACTATACATAATTCACACACCCCACTACAGTCACCCACATGAAAAACAATGCCTGTGGTCCAAGAAGCAGCAGCTCCCAAGCCTAACACTGTCTTCCTGCTTTGTAGCATTGATAAATCATGTTCATGCCTTACTTTCCTTTCCATGTCTGGGACTGCTTCCTCTGTAAGGTGAGCAAGCTCCCTTGGAACTGCTCCGATCTACAGGAGCTGAATACAGGTTTACTTTTATTTTCAAAGACAAACTCAGGCTATGATTCTTTGCATCTCTCCTGCCTGCCCAGACACTCAGTATGTTAAAATGTTTTCCAGGCATAACTAGAGAAGGGAGATTGTAAATCCATTGAGCAATCAGATCCTGAAAACTTCACTGTCTGGAAGAACCAGTCAGTTGCAATAACCTGGGAGTAGCACGAGCACATCCACGCTAAGCTTTGACAAACAAGGGCTCCCTTCTTTACTTGGGCAAGAAATTGTCCCCAACAGTGGCACTGGGCTCAGATTTGTAATTCCTAAACTCACTACACTTTACGCAACAAAGCCATAACTAAGGTTGCAAAGCCATGCAACCTTACTCATAGTGCTGTGCTTTAGATCAAGACCACACCTGCTGGGGCTTTCAGATTCCAAACTTCTTCCACTCGGGATGTGCAAATGGAACTCAGGGGCAATAATGTGAGGTCTGGGCTGGGAAAGCCAAGAACAAACCCTATCAGACTTTCCACATCAGAGGAACTCAATGCAAGCTTCCAAAAAATGCCAACCCACTGAGCTGATCTGAGAAACAGGAGCTCTGAGCAGCTGTTGCACTGGTGGAACTTAGAACTTGGAGAGACCCACAGATATCAGCACAACACACACTTTCCAGTTTCTACTGGGTACCCAGATTTCCTAACAGCTCATGCAAGGTCACCATTTGGATCCTGTGACTGCACTGATTCAAACAGGGCAAATCAAGCAAAAGCATGATCTGATCTCTTATGAGGCACTTAAAACTGTTTGGTGTCAGAGCTGGGGCACTCTAGCATACAGTACCATCTAGTTCCTACTTGCAGTGGTGCTCCAGACTTTGAAGACTATGCAAGTAATGCTGTTTACAAACAACGCAAGCAAAATGCAAATAATATGACTTACAAATAACATAATTATCAATGCATTTGTGCCAACTACTGCCTTGCTAATTAGCTGTATGTACCTGGAGTCCCTGATGACGGACTTCAAGGCTGAAATAACTAACATTAAAGGGCAGTCCTGACCCACAGAGACAGGCTTTCCTTCTACTTTTCTTTTTAAGCCATACCCACAAAGAGCAAATTATCTGAGTTACTCCTACTACACATTGATACAAGTGTGATAAAAACTGAATGCATATGTCTTAATCTACCTTTTAAAAATACCTTCGCTCCCCTCCTCTAGACCCCAAATCTGTGAGAGATTAAGTTCTCTGCAGGAGACATTTAATGCTAAGCAAACATTAACAGTCAGAACTGCAGAAGACAGTGGCTGACAGATGCTCTCCCTGGCTTGTCCCATCTCAGACCTGTGAGACATATGAGATGCATTTGTTTTTGTCTGAAATGTAGCTATAAATATTCAGCTTTTTCTTAGGCACGTTATTCTACATTTCTCTCTCCCCTGTATCCCCCATGAATTTCATTTTGCAAAGGGATGGGGAGGCTAAATATCCCTAGCAGTGTAGCCAGAAAACAGCCCAGCTGCTGTAATCAGTTAGGAATAAAGTCTAGTTTTCTAAGGCAATGCATTTTTTTGCTCTCCAGCCACTTCCTTCCTTCTGTCATTTGCTTTGCATGCCTTGCAGCTGCCTTGAACTTCATATTTCTAAAGGCAGATGCCCAACCACACCCCTCCAAAAGGCCTCCAATTTTCTCTTTGCTGCCACTGACATTTCCCTCAACCCCCAGATCCGTTTAACACAGGACTGAAACTCATAGATTCACTTAGATTGCTTCTTTACCTTTGCTTTGAAGAAGGAATCACTGAAAAACTCAGGTTGGACAGGACCTCTGGATGCCACTGAGTACAAGCACCCACTGCCTCCAACCTGGGCCAATTCCAAATCTGATCCAACTGCAAAGTTAGAGCATGCTGCTTAGGGTCACATTAGTTAAGTTTTGAATATCTCCAAGGACTGAGATTCCCTAGTCTCCCTGCACACTTCTGCCAGGGTTTGATGACTCTCCTTGGTAAAAAGACTTTTCCAAACAGCTCTCCAAGGGGTGTCTGAGCTACCCGGTGGCAAATGGAACAAGAGCAGCTCATGGATGTGCCAGTCTATCAGAACTGTCAGGAGCACCTCATCTTCACCAATCTCAATCCTCACACCTTCTGTATTTTATCACTCCTACCCTCTACTACAAACAAGTGTGTGAACCCTTTTCCTCGCCCATCCCTAACAGGTCACTGCAGACAATTCGTGTTTCAGTATAGAAATTCAGACACATTGACTGATTGCTCATCACAGTCTCCCCATCTGAAGTACTTGATAGAAAACACAGAATAACTGAGATTGAGAGAGGTGTCTACAGGTCCTCTTGCCCTCATGCAAATCACTTTTTCAGTCCCTGCTCTTCTATCACATGACCCATGTATATCTTCTTTCAACATAAATATCTGTTTGCTGTCAATATGCATGAGGAACTTGTCCACTGAACTGTTGCTTCTTCTAAAATGTAAGAACCTGTTCTGCAGTACTTCCTACAATATATGAGCCTGCGTCTTGAGCAGGAAATGATGCCAACTCACACCTACATTCTTAGCCATACACAATGTACCAAGTAAAAGCAGAAGATGTGTTTGAAGTTCTCCAGAACCAGTGCCAGGTAGCCCTTAAAGGCATTACAAAACATGGACTAGATTCTTTCAAGTAAATGTCCTGATTTCTAGAGGCTGTCCCAGATAAGATGTCACTGGGAACATCCCTGAAGCTCTAAGCTGCGCCAGTGGCAAAGGACCACCATCACTTGGGATTGCTCCATTGTGTCCTCTCCCCAGCAAGGGGGCAGGTCACCCTTTGGCTTGCAGGCATGGAGACTTGGCTCAGCATGCTTGCCTTCCTTCCCAAGTACACCTCTAGTAAGAGGATTTCTGTGTTCACTCTCTGCAAGCAATATTCAACTTTACACCAAAGTGGAGGGATCTCCTTAGAGAACATATTTAACAAGAAGGGCCCTCCAGAAAATCCTCTCAGAGCATTATTTTTGCACAGCCTGCTCCTCTAGATACAACAGAGATTAGGAGCAGTTTCATAAGGAGTTTGATAAGGAAGGATGTCATTCTGCAGGACCTTACTGGTGATACAGTGGCAGATGAGCTGTGTATTTCCTACCGCCTCCAGCACACCATAGCTACCCTTAAGCTGCCCCAACAGAGATACAGAGAAGGTACCTGGCATGCAGAAAGAGCAAGCCATTAACAGCACTCACCTTTACTAATCTTGGGACTTGAAGCACAGTGTCTCTTCCAGTGTTTAATTGTCTGTGTGTCCCATGTATCTCCTTCTATCCAAGCTTGTCCTCTAAGAGAAAAATACGCAATTACTGAAGAAGCCAATAAAATGCAATCATGTTAAATACACAATTTATTAAAACACACCATCCTGATGAACGTGCTCAGTCTAATTGCCACCTTAATTTAGTGTACATTAGCACTAATGAAGAGCTTTTAATACCCAGTGAGGGATTCCTCAGAATCTCTTTAACAATCTTTGGGGTGTTTTAAATGCCCACAGACCACACGTAAATCTATAGTCCCATTACACATGCACTTCATACCACAAGAGGACTAGATTAATACCAGCTGCACCTTCAATATTTTATAGGAGGTTTAGACAAACTTTAATCTGCTGTGACTTTACAGCCCATTTACTGGGAAAATGGAAAAGGCAGGAAGGAAGATGGAATGCATCTTTGGGAAGCCCAGCCATTAGGAGCAGCAGCGTGAAATGTTGGGTGCTATCCGTCGTTCTTCCAGCCAGCTGTCACACCAAGTTGAACAAACTATTTCCTCTCCCTCATTGTGACTGCCTGGGAAACAACAACAGAGAGGGACAGCAAAGCCACAGCCCTCTCCACCTAAAAGCATTAGATATATGGGTGGGATTTGGGTGCAGACTGCCACTGTCCTCAAGGAAACAATCACAATTTTCTCAGTAACTTTTAATTTCTGCCCACACAATGCTAATGACAGCCTTTGACTAGGCAAAAATGAGGTGAGACTACAGACTGATGTGCAAGGCACACATGTTTGACTCTTGCTTTCTCAGGGCATCTGCTCCTAGATTGCTTTTTCCACCTACCTGACACAGTCCTAACCCCATACTGCAGGGCCTGTGGGGAAGGGGCAGTTTTTAACCCTTCAAAGAGCACCCCATGCCATAAGAGCCCAATATTCACATGGGGCTGAGCACTGTGACTCACTCACTCATCCTTCAAAAATGGTTTTGGCATACTTGCAGCTTTGCTGGAGCTGCTGCTTCCCTTTGAGGCACCAGCTAAGTCACCTGGGTCTCCTCCTGCTTTCTCACTGCCAGCATTTCATCATGATTTCTGGAGTGGGTGCATTTAACATGTTTCCCACAAACGTTTGTAAATGCGCCTTTGAAAATTGCCTGCCATTAAGACCTCTGTGAGTAAAAGTCTATCGTTTTGTTGGCAGGAAGTGAACAAGGAGTTTCAAGGTGGCTGAAACTATTAAAATATAAAACATACTGTGAATATTCATACACCTTTTGTTTTGCATTAATCCCTCACATTTAATGTCCTTCCTCTGTCACCGTAAACCTACATCTCTAGATGAAGAACAGGGATGGCTTCCCCTTTGGAATCTGGAGGGTACAAGCACCTCTTGCCAATCCACCTGTCTCTGCTGTGAAGTGCTGAAGGCATGAGCCGAGCAGCGGCTGAACTGCCCTACTTGACAGTGCTGGGTGCAAGGGCTGCTCCGGATCAGTACAGCTTTTCCACCAGTGTCAAAGTTCAGAGGCTGCTGTGTGACTGCCTGGGAGATGGCTGCAGCAGGTCCAGCAGGTCTGAAGAGAGTGTACATCTAGGACAAGGGACAGTGCCCTACAGCAGAAAGCCCCTCTTTGGCCATCAGAGCCCAGTGCTCTGACTTCACGTGCTTCATCCTGCGTTTTGCAAGTGTGATTGAGAGACAATTTCGTTGGTTGTCCTGTCCTGTGATGCCACTGTCTTGGGAAAGATGCTGCCAAGAGAAGACGGTTCTAACTTTAAAGCAGAGATGACACTGTGCTATATAAACCTATCATTAAGAAAATAACCAGAATGATAGGATTCCTGCTGCTACTGTGTGTGCATATAATTACATTCCTACAAGCCCTCAGAGGTCTGCGTGGGAGAAGAATTTATTTTTTTATCCATCATAAGTCACAATATTTTAAAGAAATTACAGCATCCCAGAGAAGAAGAGTTTAAATGCTTCAGTAGGTACTAGCAGGTACTGTGTCAGAAGGGATGAAAAACTGCATTTAGTGCCAAAGAGCAGCAACGTTCCACCTGACTCTTGCCTGAAAGGGGAGGACGTCCCTGCCAAACAGATTCTCTTTGGTTAATAGCTACGATTTTGTCATTAGGGAGAATTGCACAAACTGCAAGCCCACCATGCCTAATTGTGACTCCAGCAAGCTGAGGCCTTTAATTACAGTCGCTGGAGAAACACAATGGGAGCTGGAGAGACAGCTGAGGCTAAGCCTCATTCTTGGGCCAGCCAGCTATGGCTGGCACATTGTCCACAGCCACCACATCAACTCTCCTTGCTGAGCATTGGCTTCTCTTCACATTGACGTTGCAGCCCTTTGAGGAACCCGCTTTGATGAAGGAAAAGTGACTAAACATGTGCCTCCTGCTGGTGTCATGCTGCAAGAAAGACAGCTGGAGCTCCAGAGCAAAGAGGGATGGGACAGAGAGGGGCTGAAACAGACAACAGGCAGCAACTGAAACAAGAAATTAATGGAGTGTAAGATGGAGAAGGCCTGTCTTTGTTAGAAATCCAACCTCTTGACTAGGAAGGGCCACCAGATGAACTCCTTAAAACTGTTGTGTTTCACAAGGGCTTCTAGCTACTGCCAGTCCTCTGCACTCACATTTGCAGGGTTGAGAGGCACTCAAACACATGCTAGCCCATATGTTCAAACAAAGGAGAAGCTGAAGACAGAAGTCATGTCCTGTTGGATCTCTGTGTCAGGTCAGTGCTTTCACAGTGAAGGGTGAGGAGAAACATCTCTGTGAAAGCTGGATCAGAATAATTTCATTCCCTTGCAGTGGCTTCAGAAAAAAGGTGAGACCCTTTTTGATTTAGAACTGGACCTTGGCACAAGCTGCCAGCCCTATGTGTTATCCTGTAACTATTGCTCCTACATAAATAACTAATTGTTGTGGAATTTCATAGCACTTGTGCAGCAGAATCGTTGCCATGACACAACTACGTTACTGCAGGTAAATCCAATTAGATCCCAAAGTGCACTGTGTAACTGTAATCAGTCCCTGTGGAGCAGCGAGGAGGGGACCTGCACAAAGCCATGCAACTGGATACTAAATTACAGTCAATCTACCTCCTCTTTAGTTGCATTAAAATGCTAATATCTCAGGAGCATGGGCCCATTTACCACCGATGACTGCCTTGCTTTGCAACACTGGAGTGAATGAGGCTGTTGCACTGCCTCAGAGCATTTAATTCCTCAGTACAGTTGAGTGAGCAAAGCCCTTAGGGGCATCTTATACCTTCAAACAGTAACCTGATTGGCTTTTATAACACTAAAAGCATATGAGGCTTGTGACAGTGTTTAAATGAATCAGAGCTGCCTCCAAAACTACCCTAAGTTTCCTACACAAGCAGAGCAACCGGGTCCCATCTCATCCCGATTGCTTTTAACAAGAACATGTTTCTGCCACTAAAAGTCTGTGTGTGTAAGAGCACATCAGTGTCACACAGGAGGAAAAAGAGGGCTGGACTGAAACCCCTAAATTTTCAAATAAGAAACACCAGCTTTGCAACAAAACTACTAATACAACTCTTACCCTCTGTTTTATATTTGCAACTTTGCACAATGTGTGCATAGAATACATGAGATCATATGGAGGTAAAATCTCCCACACGTGCACAGCCATTCAGAATGGAAATTCAGAAGTCCCAGAGCAAAACCAGTTCTAAATGCTGTAACATTTTGAAAAGTGCTAGATTATGTGTTTGAAGTGCCAGCATGGCTTCAGGCCACAGACCACTCCGTTTCAGCTGGTGCAAATGTGCACACTGCACCGTTCAAAACATGAACTCCTTGCTCACTTTGGCCCCTTCCCAAGGAAAGTTCCCTAGGTAATCACATCTGGCTCTCGTACAGCTTCTCACACACAGGCACCTGCCATCTCAGAAAAGAAGATCCTGCATACAGAACTAAAACATCTGAGAGCCTGCAATTCTTTTAAGTTCTGTTCCTTTATTAAAAAGCCCTCAGATAGCTCACAAGTGTACTTTCCCTTGTATTAACTGCAGTACAGTGGAACTATATGGTACCAATTTTCTGCCTTTCTAAACAGATGACCCAGAGATTATATGCACTGATAATATAACAACATTAACTTTGTTTATTAGATGAGAAAATCAGGGCTAAAAAGGGAACGGACGTGCTAAACCTGCTGACCCCCAATATAACTCTCTGCTCACTAGTCTGTGCTGAGACCAGTCCCAAACCCATGAAAAAGCTGACCACTTCTGGCTGACAAGTTGCACTCTGTCAGGCATCTTCTGTCCCAGAAAGCTGTTAGTTAGCAAACCAAAAGGGAGGCAGCTAACTCTGGCCTCCTATTCCTGAAAGTATTTCCCTTCCGGATGGAATAAATGCCACCCTCCTGAGTGGGTCATGGAGTTTGCAACACAAGCCAAGTGACATTATCCACTGTCGTGTCAGATACTGTCGCGTGTTGAAACACTCCATACACTTGCACTCCAGACGCTGAGGGGATTTAACACAAAGCCTAAATGCCTGCCACATTTTCCCTGAGCCTGACACATCTCACCTTTACAGCTGGCTCCTCGGTGCTCTTTGCTGTGCTCTTTTCCTACAGCCCTGCCTTGTTTGCAGCAAGGGCCTCGGCAGTTTGTGGCATTCGTGACGGTTTTGAGAGATGCAGGAATAAACCTCAGGAACACTGGACAGTTGCTGTGGCAACCTTGTCCTCCTCAGACCATGATTATTAATATTTTAAGAATTTTCCTGATACTTTGCGGGCTTCAGGGAAACAAGGCAAAGGAGAAAAATAATTTTAAAGTAAGGATGTTACCAAAAGGGATTGCTATAAGCCACTGGGTTTTGTCCTATCAAAAAGATGATGGTGTTGATGGCCTTAGCTAGGAAAAGAAGCCGTGACTGTATAAGCAGAGGCAAGGGGCCATGGGTAAGGGAATTTGAAATCCCTGCTTGGATCATCTGTTCTAACACAGAATGGAGTTGCAGATCAATAGGTTAACTTCTTTTTATTGTGTTTATTCTCAGTGTTTTCTCATAAGGAAGAAGTGTGGAAAAAACTAAGCCAATATTTAGGAATATTTAATTGGGGAAGCAATAACTTTAATTCTTTGAATGCATTAACTATTGTACCAAAAAAAAGAAAGCAAACAACAACAACAAGACCCAAACAAACAATCCCCCCACAAAACCAGACAGAACCCCTCCCAAACTCCGGAAAGCTAGCAAATTCTCTGTTCAAGGTAACTGCCTACACAGATATAAAAACAAAATCAGTCAGTTTAGTCAGGTTTAGCCAGTCTGAAAAAACAAAGGTTAGGAAAAAGAGCCTGTAAGAAAAGCAGATCCTAAATGAGGAATCTCAGTAATACTAAATAACCCAGAAAATAATATTTCTGGAAATCTGAGAAGTCACATTATTTATCTGCTTCTGGTCATCTGTTAAATGTTTTTAACAAGAAGAAAAATAATGCATCCCAAATTGTTATGGATTCTAAACACAATAGGATATTATAGGAAATACATACATGTCACAAGCTATAGGTGTGATTTGTGCAGGAAAACTTGAAGGCAGCACAAGACATAAGAAATGGCCTAGGGAAGAGAGGTAGACCTGAAGTCTAAGTTACCCTGCTTGTAATCAAACTGATAGACCTCTCATAAATATTTCATGTGCAAATCCAAACTGACTTTCGCTGTAATCAGCACCTTTAACTTACTCTAACACGTAAAATTGCAGCTAATGTGGTTTGAAAGGTAAATGTGACTGATCTAAACCACACCTGTCCCAATTAAGGTGTGAACACCCAACCATTCAACATCTTTTGCTATGTGTATTTTTAATTTCAGATTGAGAGAGAACCATGGCCACAGCCCACAAGAGGGCTTCAGATGTTCTGCAGGAAAATAAATGAGAGTTAATAAATCCCATAATCTTGGCATACGTGTTTCTAAATGTTCTCTCTTCCTCCATACAGTCTAAGTGCTTCAGCAACCATCAGGTTCCAGGCAGACAAAAGACCCCAAGCACAATTCATACGTAGATGACAGGAGTAGAGGGACTAAGTGAGATATGAGCCGGGACTCAAAGGCTGGCTCCCAGCTGCTTTTGCTCTCCCAATGGATAACAGACACTGCATCAATACACACAATGTCATGCCAGTGAGTTTGCTACTCTCTTAACGCCTCCTTTTTCTCTCCATCTAACTTATTTTGAAAGCATGCAGTTCACTGTCCCTTTCTCCTTTCTCTTTTGTCCTTACTCATGGCATGGGAAACATGAAAGACAGCATGGCTGGTTATTGTTAATGCATTTGAAAGTGCAGACCTTTAGGAGGCGGTTATTCTGGATCATGCCACGGTTTTCCTTGTTATTTGCACAGGCAGCTAATGATCATCCTAATAGCTTCTCTCTCTGAAGTCGTAATAAGCTTACAAATGAACCCATTCAGCACATATTAAAAAGCAAGGGATGCTCCTTTGATTACAGCCTTTATGGCAATCTCCGAATATTTGTTTTGTTGCTGCACAGCCGCAATTAGGACATGCTGCTGGGAGCCGGCTCAGCTGCCGGAGCAGCGGGCTTTGGAGACACCTCCAGTGCCATAGCAACACAGCCACCTCTCCCAGCAGCAGACACAGGGAGCCTGGCAGCCCTTCAGCCCAGGCAAGCTGCTTCAGCTCTTGCAGAAATTAAGAAATAAAAGGTGCCTAATTAAACTTCCTCTGCTGAGGCCTCAGCTGCGTTTGCGAAGCGGCGCGGCCGGCCCGGTGTGCAGCTCTCGCCAAGGCGCCGTCCTGCTGCAGCCACCACGGCCCTGCCACCAGCGCGGCGTGGGTCACACAGCCCCTGAGACGTGCCTGCACGCCCCACTCGGCGTCTGGAGGCTTCTCACTGCAGGACAACTGCACAACAAGGGGACACATGTTGGGGAGACCTGAGCAGGCAGGAGCTTTACGTTGCTGAGGTGCCAACATGGGGGAAATGCCTTCCATGGCCACCTATAACTCTTCCTCATCCTTAATCTCATCCTTCCACACGTGGGAGGGGAACCAAATAACCTCATGGAAATCTCCTTACCACTGAACTGCTCAGAGGTTGATCTAAATCCCACTTATATTGGTGACAGACTTAAACTTCTCCAACGGGGGCAGGGCAGGGGGAATTAAAGGATGTAAAAAACCTGCAAAATTTGGGTTCTAGTTTTCATTAAGATTTGATCAAGCATTCCACAACAGCTAAAAGACTGTACCTTTTTTCCCCTAAAGGAAACACTATAACAACATACCCTCTTTCCCCAAATATCCCTGTTCCCTAAGCACAGTGTAGAAGTCTTAAGTGGAGAGACTTGTGGAGTAATTTATTTTTTGCAAACAAAATCAGCAGCTTACGTGCTGATGACATGGATCCAGAGGCTTTCAGACAGCCTCAGTGGGGTGACTTTCGCCCCACAGAAAGTATAACATCTCCTCTCACAAAGCTGGGACTCTAAACAAACCTCTTCTACTTTGCCTGAAAGCCAAGACCTTTGTATGGAACAGATATTTTCTAAATCTCCAGGAGACTGGCTGAGGTTAAAGCAGGTCAAACCATGTAATACAGATATCTTTGTGTTGATACTACCCACGGTGCCTATTAGGAAGGCCACAATTGTAAGAAACCTTTTCTCATCAAGGATATTTAATACAGTGCCAGAGAGTCTCCCCAGGCAGTCTTTGTTTTAAGGTTTGTGAGCTTTGGGGGGAAAGGATTGTGTCTCTGATTGTGAAGTAGGTTTTTAGCTCTATTGTAGTCTAAATAACACATTAGAGCAGCACTGGAAACTTCACTGCCAGCATAGCTTGCAAGAGGCCTGGGTATAGCCTGGGGCAAAACCTGGAGCACCATCAATCATCCAGACACATAAAAACTGGCATGAACTCACAGGGCATCGTAGGGACTCTCTCAAAACTGAAGCAGCAAATTTCAGCAGGAAATTCCATTTCCTATGGAAATACTCTTGTTGCTTTTACTCAGCCTTCGGTTCTATTTTACCCACTGGAAGTCAGGACTAAGAAACTAAAGACACGAAACCTTTTCTAATTCAAATCAGAAGGGCTGGAATAATTACAAATGCATCAGTGAATGATGAAGGCACAAGCTGATCCCATGGCCTTAAAACTGTACAAAAATCAATTTGTAGATGGACTGATGAGCACCTTCCTCTTCCCACCCAAAAGAAGCACAAACACAGTCTGACCCGACCTGGCAATTCTGATTTTGAAAGTCTAGGCAACCTTCTGAGGGAGGACAACAAAACCAGATCTCTTATGAGGAACAGGACTCCACAGGCTAATTTTCACGTCAGTCAGGACTGGGGTTAATTCTGAATGCAAAATCACACCAGTTTTCAGTGGCTGGAGCTCACTATACTCACTATACTCATTATACTCTTTTGGGTTTGTTTTTCTTTTTTATGTCTCTTTTGATCAGCATGCAATTTGAAAGAAATGCTGCATTTCAGCTAAAACCCTCATATTTTAGAAGTACCAAAATGAGATTTGCAGAGCAAAGAGCCAGAGCAGCCCAGATTAAGGCTGAGGAAACATAGGAAACAACAGGATGTTCAAGATATCCTCAGCCTGGAGAGACAACCCTTTGAGGACAATCTCTCAGTTAGGCTGCAGAGTTGCTCTGCATAAAGGACAAGAAAAGCTGTCTCAAGAAACACAGCATTTAACAGCTTCTTCTCCCATCCTTGCTGTCAGCATGGGGAGAAGAATCTTTCTGAAAACATTGTGGAGTCTTGCCGTGAAAATACCTTTGACAATAAATTTTATGGCAAATTTCATTACAAGATTTGTGGTTACCATTCCTCATATCTGATGCACAAACCACCTTGCATCAGAGCATTATTACCATTTAAGCCTTAGATTGCTTTCCACATTAGTCTGAAAGCCCTTTATGAAGCTGTGTCCTCTATAAAGCCGATGTGGCTTTGCTCCAGGATACCCAGCAAGTGTCCTGGGCAGCTTCTGTGGTCTCCTGTCTAGTGCTCAAACCACTTTTATAGTTCCAGTTCTGCTAACATCTCTCACAGAAACTCACAGGCATTAGCAAGTCACTTCAAGCTGGTGTTCATCATCGTCCCCTACCGCCTGTATTTAATGTAATTAACAGCAACACTTATCTGTCACCCATGGAGTTTCAGAGATTTACTTCGGTATCCTATTAGAGTGCCAGGCTGCCTGCACTGAAAACAGGAAAAAATGTACCCAGAAGACAGTATTCAAAATATTGTCATTTTTAGATGAAAATGAGTATTTTGAGCTACTGACAGTATTTTTTAAAACTGTTCAAGTACAGAAACCCCAGGTGGAGTCCTTCATATGGACCAAAAAATGTCAGATGGTTAGTACTCCATGTTCCTCTCAACAATGTGCTCAAAACTGTAGAAATATCCATTTAGAGCTGGTGTCTCCAAGAGTGCTCTCCTGCAGCCCTCAAACAGACAAGCCCTTTAAGTTTCCTCTACATGTTCACACCAGGAAATTTCTGACTAGGAGAATCCCAATTCAGTGATCTTCTGATGAAGACACAGGCAAGCTTTGCCATCTTAGAAGTGGACGCTGTCCACAACACAGCTGAGGTGCCTCACCAACCAGCACCACCAGGGCTCCCAGACAGTGAGAGGCTGGACCACAGGGGTTGTGGGTTGGAGGGGAACAGCATCCTGGTTACAGTCTAAAGGGCCACTGCCAACAAAATGGACTTTGAAACTCCACGTTCAGCACCACAACCCACACACCACCCTCCCTGTTGTTCCCCATTGACAGTGGTGTGAACCAGCTCTTCCAGGGGGCCAGCAGAGACATGAGAGCTTTCAGGGCACTTGAGATCAAGGATCAGTATCCTGGAGGCCCCAGCTGCTAATAAGGCATGGGAACTGGATGTGGGGACATTTTTGGAAAATGTTGTTCCTTCAGAAGTACCTCAGGAACTAAAGTTTTCCAGTCAGCACAGTGTCAATCAGGAATTTGAAGCAGGCACTTCCAATAATCTCACACCCCTAGCAGAAAAGCTGCAGGGCAAAACTTCCCCCAGTGAGGGATCACCTATTTGCATGGCTTGGAAAAACAGGTTTGTTCATATATCTTTTGAATGAAACACATTAATCTGAACACAGGATGCATTAATGTCAATTGGCCTTCCAGTACTTCTGTTTACTTGCACCAGCCTCCTCCAGCTCACACTTAACCTCCATCCTTTCAAGCTGTGCACCCAGGTGCTCTAGAGGTGAGTGCAGCGTGACTCTGATGAGATGGAAGATGAAGTACCAGAGATGCACAGAGAAATATCAGAGGCAGGAGATGTGCTTAGGGATCTATCATTTCAATAGGTTGTGCTCCTTTTCTGAGCCTGCACACTCCCTATGGGCAAGGGGAAAGCAGGTGATGATGATGGCCCACTGTGGAAAACCCTGCAGAATTGCTTTGACCCGGTTTGTCCTTCACCAGTTTTGCTGTTTAAATGCTGCAACTCATTGGAGCTGGGCACACCTTGTCAGCAGAGCCAAGTTCTCCCCTTTCAGCCCCTTGAACCCCAGAAGGGTGAGCACACAGAGACGTGCAAACTTTCCCCAAAGTTTTGCAGCTGCTGAAACAAGCATGGGCTCACCTTGCCCTGGTTGACGGAACCATTCCCCCTCCTCTCCTCCAAGTAGGGGCTTGATTGTATTTCTCTTCCTCATCCATTCCACTCCTCCTAATTTTGAGAGGCTCTATTTTACCTTTTATTTCCTAAGTTTCCCTCTCTTCTGCAATGCACAGTGTTGACACTGTTAGCTGTGCCATATATCTCATACCATAATAATCTTTTTTGTCATCTCACTTTTGCATAGCAGTTGTCATTTAGAAAATCTGATTTTGCTCAGAAGCATCCAAACAAATCTGTGAGTCAAAAAGAATGAGAGAACAAAAGCGAGTGCCAAGTAAGCTCCCATTTAAGCACTTTACATATCCTGTATGAAATACCAACTCCTAAAATTCATTTTTTGGTGAGATGACATCTCATATAATATGCTATCTTTCCATTATCCCAGGGTCATGCTGCTCAGGTATCTCAGCTAATACTTATCTGCTGCTTTCCCTGCTATCCTGGGAAGATTACAAATGAATTATGTGACTCCAAAGCCTTTTGGAGTAAAAGCCAGGATATCCTTCTGATAAAAAATCGTAGTCAGAGGTGACCAGATAACTACAGCCTATCAGTACCAACCCAGGGAATTCATTTCTGCAAATCCATGGTATAGATTACTAAATCTATACCAAACACCCAGAATAATGATTTTCTCACTACTTAAACTTTGCTATTGGCTCAGTAAATCTGAAATTTGTCCTTTCAACTGAACCATTACTTGGTCCTGAGATTTAAAAAAAAAAAATCATCCTAGGATGGGATATTCCTGTAATGTCAGATCTCATCCAACCATTTAATTAAAAAAAATTGATGGGTGTGGTATAAGCTATTAACCTACGAAATAAACTGATTTTAGTTAAGGCACAGATGTGCAAGGTTTTGGCTGAAGATTTTAAATATCTGTTTTAAGAAGTATGATACATTAGATGAGTCATAGGCAAGATAGGGAGGAATTTACTTTACCCATTCATTTTTTAAGGACTGAAAATGCAGGATTTAGTTCATGAAGGCAGGTTTAAGTTACCACCTGTGGTTATTACCCCAGTTTTGCTTGGAGACCTGCATTTTACAGCCTAGCTGTAGTGACTCATATAATCAAGGGAATTCGCCTGGGGCAAAGGGTGCTTAACCTCGGTGGGTTTGGCAATATCTCTAGTCAGACTGTGTTTCATTTTCCCAACCACACAAGCAGACCATGGCCTCATCAGGGAAGCAGCTTCTGCTCCAAGCAAGGACACATTTTTCTAGCTGAAATAAAATGATATGTCATGACTCTGTTCCCTTTACAGCATCAGTTTCTTTCCTAGTGTACCTGAAGGCTTAGTGAGCAATTTAATAGAAATTTTATAATGTGAGTGCTTTTCTCTTTTTAAAAGATGATGTATCTATCTTTTTTGTTAGAAGATCTAAATGGAGCTACACCAGAAAAAAACAATTCTTTCCCAAAAACTGGAGTAAGCCATATTGTAGTAGGGAATATTGCTACTTTAACTGTACAGCTAAGAGTTCAGTTAGCAACCCTGCATAACATAGGACAAGGTTTCTTAGCATCTGTCCACTTCATACCATGTACAAGAGCTCCTAAGTCAATAAGCTCACTCCAAACCCTGAAGAAAAATACCATCAGCCTTTTAGCAAACCTTTTTTGCTCCACTGTTTTAAATAGAGGCACTTTAGGCTTTACATGGCCACTAAAAAAAGGCCCATGTAGGTCTGACCTGTGAACGCATTAGTGTACATATTAAAGAAAGAAAGTAGTATTAATTACAAAGCTGAACAAATTCTGTGACCACCACAAAAGGAAACAGGCTCTTGTAACTACACAACTGGACACAGAGACAGAAATATTAAGAAAATACACCAAACAATAGGTAAAATCAAAGTCTACCAACTTTTCCCCAGCTCATCCTCCAAGTAAACATGAGTGGAGACCAACTTCCCACTCGGCCCCAGAAGTCAAGTGCCTTGTCCCACCCCCAGATGAGCCCCACGTGTGAGTGGTAGGATCCTCAGCCAGCACTCACTGTGGGCACTTTCTGCAAAAGGGCAAATGTGGCACATGGGCCAAACACAGATGTGCTTATGCTTGGAAGTGCTTCAGGAAAAATGAGAAAGCCACGGAGCTGGAGAGCCGGGGTAGCACTGCTTTATGGCTTTTCTCTTAGGAACACACTGCACCCATTCACACCTGTGACATGTTTCCTTAGAACATGAAGCTCGGCTGAAACCCAAGTGACGTTGTACAGAGCGGACAAAGAAACTTCCAAAGCATGTTCAGGGTGCCTTACACTGGCATCTATCCAATGTACCGTTTACAGGGCACCACCCTGCAGGAAGGCAGCCACTGGCATTTTTACTGACAAATGTAGTGTCTGTAGTTCAGAAGCAGAGAGATATGTACATACTTTTGTGTTTATTTTTAGCATTATGCAATACACCAGGGAAGGATGGCATTTTTTTGTCAAGGACACACCACAACTTATCCTTTCTCATCTCAAAGCTCTAATGTTACTTCCCAAATCAGTTGATAGCATATTCAGTCAATCTAGCGACAGGAACTTCTTCCCACATGGTTCCATTGTCCAACAAGCACCTGGGACATACAAGTTGTAGGTAGTAAGGTTGCAACTATGCAGTATTCAAAGGGGCACTGCAGTGACAACCCCAGACCTACGTAATAGACTTTTCTGGAAAAAAAAATGCACTTTTTGTCCAGTACAGTACCTGAGACCACCACGTTTGTCCATGGCAAAGGAAACGGACTGCAGAGGAGAACACCCTATCCTAACAAGTGGGACACCACCCAAGGCAGGCTCAGGGCTCTCAGGGAGGGTTCCAGGTCTCTGAGTCAGTCCTGAAAAGACAGTTTCCATGAGGACACTGACCTGCTGGGCAGAGGTTAGCAGCAGGGAAGTGTCATCATTCACAACAGCAGGGTAATAAGACACCCTCTACATTTTGCAGCCTCAATCCTTCAGCAACACTGGTTTTCAAAATACCAAAGATACCAGGTGAAAGGGAAAGGTCTTTTTTGTGTTTACAGCTTCAAACAATAGCACAGTAATAGGAGCTTTACAGACCTTGGCTATTACATGACCTACTCAAGCACTCAGGCCCTGAGCTCTTTGTCACAAGGTCTCCCTTCAGAACAAAGCCAAGTCCTTTCAGCTCCACTTAAGTGACTCTACTAGCATTGATTAAAAAGACAGTAAAAGGGACAGCAAATGGTTTGCTAATAAAGACTGATTCTGAAGTACACTATGGATAAAGGAGAGGTAGCATAATTACATTAGTAAAGGTAACTGAGGTCACTGCCACATTGCTGCTCACTCTTTAATTTAAGCAAATATAGTGTAAGGTGGCCATAATTGGAGAGAGAGAAAAAAAAAGACAGGAGAAACTGTTCTGCTTTTGGACGAATCTGACTGCATGATTATAGGATGTTGGTTATGTCTGAGAGGGAGCTACTGAATATTTAACCTTAGAAATGGGAGCTTGGTTGTCTCTTGTCCTGTTAACATCCACACATATCTTCCATTAGGTCTAATTAGGGCTAACAGGGTGTTCACTGAGTATTTCCATAATTAATGTTAATAGTAGTTACAGGCAAATGTTGATAGAAGATGAAATGCCAAGGTTCTTCTCCAGGGTTAAATACTCAGCAGCCTGTCTGTCTTTCATTTCCATTTCCTCCTGTAACGGCTCTTTAATCCATTGCACGGAACCCAGACAGCCTAACACACCCAGTCTTGCAACAAGAGACCCGTGCAGCCGTAAGTAACAGCACATGCTGTTATTTATACAAAATATAAACACAGACACACAATACTTGACACGTATTAGGCTGGTTCATGTCTGTATGCTCACCGCCCTACAGATATTCCGACAACGTCCTAACAGCACATCCTTTTTCCTTCCAGATGCCCAGGCTTCAAAGGAAGCAATATTATTTCTATCATATATTAAGATAAGTAATTTTTAATTAACAAACCAAAGAGCAAGCAGATCATAGAAACACCTCAATTACCCTTATTAATGCCATTATGCCACCTTTAGTTGATAGACTGTACTATATTCCCAAATCAGACGTTATTAACAAACCATTAAATTTGTAAATGAGAACAGAATAATTATCAGCCATAATCAGAACAGCTATAATAATGCACCTTCTATTGTGCTTCTGGGTCAAGCCCTGAGCAGTAGCTCATGGAAAAAGTGTTAGCAGACTGCTTCCAGCCAGGGGTCACTTGCTAGCACAAAGTCTCACTCTCTGCTCTCCTATCCCATCATAAGTGGAGAATATTCATCAAACATGTGCAATTCTGTGGCTGAGTAGATTTATAAAGTGCCTTTAGTTGGGAATGTATTTACAAAGCCTCAGAGAACCAGAGTAGTACTCTGCTGTTTCCCCAGGAGCTGCAGATATTATTTCTAGAAATCTTAGGACGTTGTTTGCTAGGGATGTCTCAAAGAGGCAAAAAGCATCAGAAGAGGAGTGATGGGACAGCCTGTGCAGGCAGCCAGGAGGGGAGGAAGGACCAGGACAATGTCCCACTGGAGCTGGCTGTTGGAGCCAGACAAGGAGCTGTGCTTGTGGAAAATGTGACTCAGGCATCTGAACCCTCCCTGAGCCCCAGTGCTGGCAGCCAGTGGTCCTCGAGCACTTTGGGGCAGCTCCAGGAACAAAACACATGCAGACACGAGTCCCACAGAGAGGAATAGGTGCTCTCCACAGGGTGAGGAAGCAAATCAATTTGTATGTTTATCAACTCACCTATACTGGCCCCAAGTTGCACTAAAGACAGCTCCCATGACTCGTCTTAAATCAGAACTGGAGATGTTTTGGCTTTGCTATGTAAAAACAAACCTTTTTTTGCCTGCTTTGTTTTCTGCCCTAGGGAATTAGTGACTCAAGCAGGATGCTCAGGACTCAGTGGGATTTATTTTTCATCATGTTTAAGGAAGATTTTCTTCTACTAGGCATGCAGGCTTATTAATGCAGCTCCACTCAGTACTAGACTTTAAATAAATAATTTTGCCACTCCATTTCTCTTCGTAAGTCTGTGGGTTGAACATGGGGAAGTTACTGTTCAGGAAAGCAAGGGATATGAAGCACAGAAGGCACTATCCTGAGGCATGCTGGCTCTCTGCAATGGGGTCAGAACCAGCTACCCTTCTGATGCATCCCCCTTTGCCATTCCTTTCTCAGCCTTTCTGACAAGGAGGAGGATCTCACACAGGGCAGGTCCCACTCCGGGCACCCTCACATTGCTCTTTTTGTGGCACTCAGTCCCTGTACCACAGCCCTCCCCTTCTGGTTCCACATTTCACCCAGTCTCCTCTGAGAATACACCCATGATTTGCATTGAAGCACCCACTTCACTGCTGGATCCTCAGACCAAGAAACTTTGTGAAAGAGGAAAGTGTCTGTAGGGTAAAAACCTTCCCATTTTCTTGGCTGGGTCTGATTTGCCAGAGGTGCTTTGCTGTATCCACACAACTTTTCTTGGAAAAGGAACAGAGAGTATTCTTTTCCAGAGCTATAGGGCCAGCAAATATTTTAGCTATAGGCAATCTGACCAAACACAATGTTTCTTCCCAAATAATGGGTTGCTTTCAATATATTTTGAATATTCATGATATGCTTTTTCTCACAATTACCCCAAACAGAGGAAATATATTTAACAGTAGCAGAACCAAGAATGGCCAGAGCTCTGTATTACCTGCTATAACACTAGTCCCTTTTCCAGCCTGCTCATATTCTTGACATGTAGAAATGCAGAGTGAAAAAGAAAGTGTAGTCAGTAAAAATAACACTTGTAAAATTGTATTTTAAAATCAGAGTGTTGTAAAGCAGCAGCTACAAAATGAGCTGAAATCCTAAGCAATGACTTGTCTAGACATTTTTATAAGAGTTGCAATGAATGTTGAGTAAGTGTGCAAGGAAATCTGAGTTGATTGAAACATCTGACTACTCTGTATTTTAACTGGATGGCTGGTGCTGCTTCAGTATCTTGGCAGCAGGACGAGAAGGATATTAAATAGGGAGCAGGAGGGGATCAGCCAAGAACAGTGATAGGGTAGTTCATCTCCTCTTCATTATTACTTAACTTAGTGAGAATGTTCTCTGATTGTGTTGGATATCCAGCTAATTTTCTCCATGTCTCTGCAAAGCACAAACCCACGTTGGCAATATAGGTAGCACAAGGAGATGAATCATGTCTGAAGGAATTTGCTCTCACTGGATTTTTTTCTTTTTTCTCAGCACAAACAGCAACAGAAAAAGGTTTGAACTGAATATTTTCTGTAAGACAACTTAGCCAGAATCTGAAAATATGAACTCTGAGATGTATTTTCTAACTTGAAATCATTCTGATGCCAACTCACTTTCACATATCATTCTGCATGATGGAATATCATGGAATTTCTGAGAGCATGTTGCACCTTCCATATGAAGCCTAAGCCTGGGCTGAGAATTTCTTTCAGTTTGGGAAGAGACATTTACTGCTTGAATTTGTTTTAAAACTCAAAGCCAGATATTTTGTGATATTTTGTGGATCTAGGATGGAACTTTTAATCAAAACAAGATAGACTGTTTGAACTAGCCAGAGGTGTGGTCAGTGGGGCGTTAATGTGGAACACAGAAGATTCAGGCTGACATTCCTGGTCTTCCCAGTTGTCATCAGGGAACGCAGGCAACCTACTAGCCAGGCTATTGACTTAAAATTAGATTAAATTAATTTTAATTAATTAATGAAATTAATTAAAATTAGACACGATTTTTCTGCACAACCCTAACTTAAAGATGTTGCAATGTACTACACAGATTAAAGTTTCTTGTCTTTCAATTCTGGCACTGTCCTTGCTCAAAAGGCCACTTGGAATTCCATTGTGTATAAGTTAGGAAGCATTTGGGGAATTCAGGATCAGTAATAGTAATCCAGTGAATAGTATATAAAAGAACTAACTAATTAGATCTTCACATCTTCTACAGACCACTCTGACCAGACATTGAGAGTTATTCTCCAACTCCAGTGTACTGACAAATCCATGCTATAAGAGGCAGAATCAAAACCAGCTGCAGACCTACTGACATATCAGAAAAAGCAGAAAATTTCTCTGGGACATGGAGCCCAACTATCCCCTCAGAACTACGCACCAGGGTAACGGTGTCATTTTTTGCCCTACCAGATCTGTCTCTGGCAAAGCCCTGTGTCTGTGCAGCCCCTTTGCTGTCCCACTGCAATGGGGTGACTGCTGGAGCTCTCCTCCCACTGACCAGCCTCAGCTCCCTTTGCAGGGAAAGGGCACATGACAGCCAGCAGCCCAGGCTGGCTTAAGAACCAAAAGCAACCACCGAAGTCATCTACATCCAGGAGCCACAAAAATATACTTATTTTCTTCCTCTCTCTAAAATAAAATAAACCTCGATTATAATCATCCTAACCATAACACTTCAGTTTGCAAACACTCTCAAAGCTGCAGTGGGCAATAAATCAGACACATCACTTTCAGCAATTCATCTCTGGAGTTGGTTGCTACATGGCTGTAATATATAAAGAGGCTTTTTCCTGGTGATCCTCAGAGCCAAGATTCTTTTTGTCGGCTCTTCTTTAAACAAACACTCCTGTAAATTGCAGTTGAATCTAAATTTATCATTCCATCCTAATTATTTTCCTCTAATCAGTGGTTTGAGGGTGACTTTGGTTCTGATAGGCCGATACATTGTCATACTAATTTAAAAAAATCAATTCAGTTAAGCCAACTCCAAATGTATGCGCATGATATCTCTGCTGCAAACTCATCATCAGCACGTAAGTCACACTGAAGGCAACCAAGACCTTTTGTTTTCAGGCAAATTTTCTCAAAAGAGCAACAATAAAAATCAGTAAGGGACAAAAGAAACTTCTGCAACATCATGAAAGGCCAGCAAAATGCACTGAGGCTCTGTCAAAACACATCTGTGACATCCCATCCCTTCCACATCACTCAGAGGGATATGAGAGAATTTTCAATAAAGCAGCAGAAGGTGAAGGTTTATACATCTTTGATGTCCCACAGCTGGAGGGAAAGACAACAGTTTACTAATCCTGTACCATTTCCCTTTCATTAGTTTAAGTTTTCAATTTTGTGTGGTGCTAAATTTAGAAGGAGGGGTTAATTGTTTAACCTCAGAAAAATAATTATGCTTCTTTTAGCGCTGCCTTGAAAGAATTCATATTTTTAGTTGCCCAAAGGATTTAAAGCTCAATGCAATGATAAACTCTTTAACAGACTGTACCTGTGGATTCACTAAACAGAAATCTGAGACTAGACTAAGTTTTATAGATTTTGGACCTGCCTAGCTGTGTTGTGGGAAAAACTTCCCAACATTTATTTAAAGCAAAACTGGAAATCAGGTTTGTTTTTTTTATTTCTGTTTTGTTTTGGGTTTGTTTTTTTTTTTTAATCCAGTGTTTCAATACTGCACATGTTCAATTTAATTTCTATTCCAGTTACTACTGTCACTTGGCTGGAAGAAGAGGTGGTGTGGCATAGCTAAGTCTCTGGTTTAGAACTTTCAAACAATTTTTCAATCCTAATTTCTTGCAGTTCCGTAACTATTTGTCCTCCTATATGTTGTGATCTATGGGTTTTTTTCCCCAGTAGAGGTAGTTGAGTAGTGATAATTCCTTACACTCTCAACAAAACTGGTGTTCAGCCCAGCCTTGTCATTCACACAGATCTGTGTACAGAGGTAAGAATTTCAATCTCCATTCTGGCCACTGTCTTTTCAAGTTCATTGATACTAATATAGTTCCCAAAAATGTTACTCCACTCTGCACTTCATCAGGAAGCAGAGTGAACATTCACTCCTCCCATTTCAATTTTCCAGCAATTACACAGGCCTTTCTATTGTACATATTTTTATTTTCTAGTAAAAAAAAAAATCAGGGAAGAGAAAGGGGTGTGGTTTCCTTTTTAAACAGCAAAATTTATATGGTGTACAGTGCTTAATCCAAGAGGTTGCTGGGACATTAATACTAAAATTTGATTAGGAGATGGAATTTTATTGATACCCCTGGTGAGCATATACTTGGTTTATCTAGGTAAATAATCTGGTAAAACACCTAATGAATTTATTTATGAAGACGGGAGGAAGAGACAATAAATAATATATATGACAAAACCCCTGTACCAAGTATACCAATTTAATGTCTAACTTCACCTTCAGCAGAGAGAAAAGGGTTTCTCATTTCTACTTACAATAGACATTAGACTTCTGTGAATAGGTATTTACTGACAATCAGGAGCTTTGTGCACAAATTTTCATACATATATTTGTATGTATGTATGTATATATATTTATACACACACACAGAGCCAAGACAAAGCATATTCACCTCCAGCCAAGCCTTTCAATAGTCACCTCACAAGGAGTCTCAGGGAGCCCCATCTCTCATCCTCTGACACTCTTCATACATGTGTAAATAGAAACACAAAGCGTGGACTGCAACATCAGAACAATACGCTTGTGTCGTCAATCATTTGCACTTGTTTTGCAGAGATGCAAATACCTTCATAAATAAGATTTTTCTGAAGACCTAGGAAAAATTGCTCCACATTTTGTGACCTTCTACTGTTTGTCTTGAAACCCTTCAGGTTTTCAGACTTCTAAGAGTTTTGTTTTTAATGTTAGTTCAAAGTTTGGTGCTGTCCTCCTCCAACAACAAACACGAGCCAATCTTCAATGTGACTTTGCTCAGGTGTTCATCTCCCTGACACACACACTTCATTATACTAATTTGTTTTCACATATTAAAGTTGAATGCACATATTCTCAGATCAGGCAGTATTTCTGTCATGAAAATTGACTGTGCTTTGAGCAAGAAGACCCTGATTCGTTATTTGAGATCTTTCATGCTCTCTCAGTCTAAAGGTTAATTACCACTACTGACACAGTTCCTGAGTGCTGTTTGAAACAGCACAACACTCTACAGATGTATACAGCAAAACCCATAGCATTACAATATGAAATAGCCCAAATTTAAACTAGCTGAGCTTCAAAATTGTTTTTGACTGCTCTCAGTTAGTGAAGTTTATAGACTTTTACACATGTGCTCTACAACAGGGCATCCCCCTAACGATGAGCTTTCACGTGCTCAGCAAAGGAGAAAGGAGTTGGTTTTTGCCCTACAGTCAGCAGTCCCCTCTGAACACAAGAATAATGCATGACTTGGCCAGTCGCTGTCACCAAGCAGTGATGTGTATGATCTGCAAAGAGCATTTTCATGTTTAAGATGAAATAATTTATTTTTAAATATTCAGCAGTCAGTGCCTTCTTCAGTATTGTACTCACAAGGTCTCAAGTCCCAGGCTGTGATTCCACGTTGCCAGGAAGGCTACTTGTCAGCAGTTGTAGTGTGAGCAACAGCAGGAGGCTCAGAAGAAGCGAGTGGAATAAAGTGCACATGCCGGAGACAGCACAGTGGCTGCTTTGCTAAGTGGCACGAAGCGCTCCACCCTGCGGGAGCCCTCACATCTCTGCGCCGAGCAGCTGGGTTGCACTTTTCTCCCATCAATAATAACGATAAATAATAATAACAGAGGCAAAGGAAAAGGAAGCTCTGAGTTTACAGGCTGTGTCAGGTGGACTTTGTGCTCCTGCTGCCAAGTGCACAGGGATTACTTTGCCCACCTCTCCCCCCACAACCTCAGCTTTTGCAGGGCTGGCTGGGGGGCTGAGATGCAGGACTGCCCTGTATCCAGGCAACAGGCATCCCTGAGGCTCTGCAAACCTCTGCAACGCACAGGAGAGGCTGGGACAGGTACCTCCCCAGATTTCATGGAGTGTGGGATAGAAGGAGCTTTTCCAGTCTCAAAGAATAAAGGCAGAGAGTAAAACAGTCAAACTACTTTCTGTCAATGAAAGCGCGTTCCAAATTCTCCCTGGGGCTGCCTGCTTTCCCAGCACTGCTCACTGGGAAGGTGCAAAACTTGCTGTGACCTTCTCTTTTCTTTCTCAGTGCTCTGTCTGTTCTCACCCAGGTACCCCTCTTCCTACTGCAGGAATTCTCCAGATCTACTAGCCACCTGTAGGCAGCAGTCTCTATTCCTGGAGCCACGTCTTGGCCCGGCAAAACCTACCAGTGTCATGATTAATGGACACGCACCCACATCACCAGGCTTCAGAGATGGTTTGTGGGAGGAAAAGATCAGTTGAGAACAGGTGATTCATCAATCCTTATATTCACAAGAAGTCCTTTATCGGTAAAGGGACAAACTGGTAGGGCCAGGGAGGTATGTGGGAGTATGTACACTGACTCCAGTGGCATTCAGACTTCATACACAGTGCCTTGGGCAGGTTGACTCATGATGTACTGTTCCACTCAGTTTCCAGCTTCAGCTGATGTTGGCAGAAACTGGGACAGTCTGATGGAGATTTCATATTTGAGGAAAGACTAAAGAACACTGTGAGCTAAGAAAGTTATAGACACAAAGCTGGTCCCCAATCATCTTCCATTCTCAGATAATCTACAGGCCACTGATATCCAAAACATGAACTGCAGAGGATGAACTTATTTGACAAAGAACTGGAAATATGGTCACAGAGCTTCTGTAGTGTTCAGCTGCCTTCCAAACAATTCTTCAAGCTGCCATATGGGCATTATGTAATTGCAAGGTACACAGGGAAGAACAGTCATGAATAGAAAAAAAGTATGACAAATTGCTGCATGAAGATGCTCTGATCCAAACCAGGCTTAATTCAAAGAAACTTTGTGTCTAGGATGAAAAAGGGGTCACAATGGCCCTTTCCTACCTTGATGCTGTGTCAGCATTTGAGGTTCTTAGCCATAAACATAATTTGTGACACAACAACACTGCACAGCAAACACCACAGGTAGCCTACCCTTCCTCATCATCCCAGCACTAATACACTATCCAGTCAGGATTTTACCTTCATTCACCGTGACTAGAAACATTAAACAAACACTACCCCCAGAGCTGTATGAAAAGATAAAATCAGGAGCACTCTTCAGAGCTTGGGAATTCTCATGACTCCTGCTGCAATCTCAGCTCCCAGCACATACCTTTCCTTGTCTCTTACCAACTTTTACAGCCTCACTGTCTTGGCAAATAGCTTATTTTCCTTCTAGCACTGACAGCTGTTATTGTAGGAGACAGCACTGTATAAAGTTACTCATTAAGGGAGGTAAAGAACTACCTCCCTTCAACTCCAGCTGAACTCTGGGGAAAAAATAAGTACAGTCCTTCTTTTCTCCTTTGTGAGCAATGACATGGAACATCAGAAAATACTGGCCTAAGTGCACGTTGTACAGGAGTCCTCAAGGAGATTAACCCAGGGCATGCAATTCCCATCCTTTGCAGTACAGGGTGTATCTTCCCAGCCAGCTACACCAATTTTACAACAATTTGCTTAAGTCAGAAGGGTGAGGTGGGACCTATGTACCAGGTGTCCTGGATTTCAATCTGAGCTCATCCACTGACAGAGAAAGGGCAAAGCTTTCTATCTTTTAAATCAGAACAGCTTTCCCCCAAATTCTTACTCACATAAAGACTGTCTTGAATCATATAAATCTTTTTTACATCTTTCCCTTCCCAACATGTCTATTTTGCAACGCTGCCTCAGCAAAAGCAAGAAGAGTTGCAGCAAAGAATCTGGAGGTGTGGTAAGTGGAATGACAGAAGAAGGATAGATAAAGGGGCAGGACAGTGATATGGCACCACTGTAAAGCTGAAGCACAGGGATCCTTTCTGAGATAAGGTGTGCTCCAGATCAGAGGTGGCAGCAAAGATCCAAGGGGGCAACTTAATCTTGCGTTAGGAAACCACTGAGATCTTCAGAGCACACTTCAGCAAAGCACTACCACCACTGTCTTCTTCAGGACCTACAACTTAAAATACCTGTTTAAGTGCTTTGGAGAAAAGAGTCCAGATGCTTTCACCCATTACAAAACCAACACTTGTGCCTGGTGCTAGATTGTGCAAATCGATCCCTCATTCAGAGATTAAAAACAAAATGAGCAGCACTGAAAGACCCATCAGAAGAGCTCTGATTGAGAAGAAATCCAGAGCAATGCTGATTGATTACTCCCAGAGTGTCTTTCCCCAAAGCAATAATGAAGTACGTGCCTGGGACGGAAGCCCTGAGCACTGGAAACATTTGAACAGCCCGCCTGCACCCACAGACCTCCCTGCCTGAGGAGCATATTTAAAACAGTTCTGCAAAGCACCGTGGCCAGGGTCTCTCCTGAAAAAAAACAAACATTCCCTTCCCTTCCATTCTCATCCCCTTTAAATCAAGCTCAAACCCCAAATCTGGGAGCACCTCTGCTATGTGTATAATGGTATCTGTCCAACATTCCTCAGTTACAGAATCACTTGGGATGGGGAGGAGAGTGCTGCTCATCCTGGGCAGGCATATTACAAGGGATACAAGGAAGACAAACAATGCCCTTTGGAGGTTTCAAATAGAGCCTGCTGCTGGTGCTGAAGGCAGTTATTTTAATCCTCAGCTGCAAGTCATTGGGACACAATAAAAGAGAATTAGCAAAGAAAACACTTAATGATAACAATGAGCATTCATGCCTTATGCCTTGACTTTCAGCTGAGAGTATTCAGTAATTCAGAGGTGGATGAGAAAATAGGAACAGGAAAACCTAGAGCAGACTCCCTGCCACTAAGAGTGGCAAAAGCAACTCATCAGCACAAGGAAGAGTAATGCCCTAATCGTCATTTTCCTGCCAGACAAGGCCCAAACTCTTTCAGAAATGGAGCACAAAAAGAAATTTTATATTAACAAAAACAAACAAACAAAACTTACTCTGTGTCAGTATAGCCAGAAAGAACATAGCAAGATGATCAAAAGATTCTGTTGTTTGGATGACAAAAAGAAAAAAATTGAAAAACCAAACCAGATGGGAAGAATTGCTTCAGTTTGAACTAGCAGAGATTTCTTCTAAAACAAAAAAATACAAAGGTATTTCTTCACATTAATTCCCCAAAGTTTTGCTTAATCTAAGAAGAAATTTTATTTTTTTACATTTTCTAACTTAAAAACATCAACTACCCCAAACAAAACACCACACAAAACCTCTTCTTATAAAATGCTTGGATCTAATTTTAATAGGAAAATGTATGTTACATTTTTAGATGTTAAAAAGATCAGCTTCGGCATTTCTAAACAACAAATATATTGCATTAAAAAAATCTGGAAGTAAATACTTTAATGTTTATATATATATGTATGTATGTCCCCTACTGTTGATTGAAACTAATTACTTAATTTTAACTGGATTTTATGAAGATGTACAATCTCTGTAAAGATTCTTGGGTATAAAATTTTGTGTCATTTTTGTCTGTCATAAAAATTGTCTAGTACAGAGATGTGATTCACAGACTTGATATGCACAGCTGATTTTCTATTCACAGGAAAAGAACCATCATAACACTAGACTTTTCATCAAACTTCATTACTACTGATCAATAGAAAAAACACATAGCAAAAGACCAAGACCCCAAGCAGCTCAGGCAGTAGCTTGGGATTAGCTTTGTACACCTAACACTCAGGACTATTGAGTATCCTTGGGGATTTATATTGCTAGTCCTAAATATCTGGGTTTCTACTTAGCTAGTTAGGAGTTTTCCAAATGAGTTCTTTCTAACTACATCTTGGGAAAAAAAAAGAAATCAAAACAGAAACCATTTCATCGCTGCTTTTTAGAAGTCACCATCACTTATCCCCATTTCCTGAGATGACTTATGGAATACACACAACTTTATCCACTGCGTGGTCATACTAAGTCTCCAGGAGAGTCAGAGCTTTGCTGTACTGATCTTCAGGTATTTTAAACAACCATAAATTGTGCTCATGTGAGTAGTCTGTACTTACAGTCTTTGCTTTGAACACTGGCTTTTGGCAGAAGGACCCAGAATAGCAGAATGCCAACTCCTGGTTCCAATCAGCTCAGAGAGACTTTGGCCTTCAGTGCTGCTACCAGATAACATACAGAACTGGGAGATGGAAAGGGAAATGGAAAAGCAAAGGCAGTCCTGGCAAATAATTACACTTTCCAGTAACGTGATCCATACATGAATCCAACTCACAGGCCAATAACTTGCGATAAACTTATAGCTCCATTCTGAGAGCTGAGCACTTTAGCATGGGGAGGGGGAAAAGAACAAACTCTTTCCTTCTTGTTAACTGAATCCTTGTGGGAGAAGTAGTGTTAAAGTTGAGGATATTATTTTTAGCTTTCTTGGAATGTACTCTTGGATATACTTTGCAGCCAGAAATGTTATAAATGGTCCAGGTCAGTTCGAGGAGTCAGTGACAAATTCTGCCTTGCCAAACATGTCCTCTGTAGTGCACTGGGTGTCCGTCTTTCCCAGACAGCAGCAAGAACACCCAAGCCTGATAACCCTGCTGCAGAGCATTTAGAAACCAGTGGGTTGGATAGCCACAAACTAACATCCTGTCATTAACAGCCACCAGGGAAAAGTGCCAGAAGCAGTTCAAGGTGGCAATTACACAAAGCCAGTTGACAGGAAAAGCTTCCTCCTACCCTCTTGGGCTCAGGGGCTGGTTCCTGCCATGCTGCAGGGAGGGACTGAGCCTGTTAAACCTCCTAGATACTTGAAAACGTCAAGACAGTGCTACAAGTCCATCTGAAAACTAGCACTTCGTTAGTGATTGGGCATTTGAAAATAAACCTTTCACAGATGATTAAAAAAGGAATTTTATGTTGCTTAAACATACTTCTTTGAAATATATTTATATTTGCACCTGCTGCTGGGGGTGTTGGTCCATTCATACACGTGCTGTACTCCATGTTTTCAGGAAAGGAAGAGCTGCAGACAGTCACACATTCAGCTCAAGACCTCCATATGCTGGGCACTGGAAGCTAAAACACAGGCAGAGCACTGCCATTATAACCCCCTCCATCTCATCCAGCCACAAAATGCCTGCCTGTCCTCTCGACCTCAGCTCTCCTGACACGTGCTTCTGAGGAGGACAGCCCCAAATGTCCAGCAAAAGCATGGCCAAGGCTGCTCCTTCTTTCTTATCTGCCAACAACTGTCAACAAATGTAACGTCTGCCGAGGATGCGACTCCCATCCCTTAGAAGGTAACCGGGGCATGAGTCATCTTACAGAGGACAAGCCAGACATTAGATTATCATCTCCACTATCTTTACTGTGCACAAGCCTGGCCAGCAGCTGACCTGCGTGCCAGCTCCTCTCTCAAAAGAGCTCTCAAGATTTTGCACTAACTAGATGCACCAATGCAAGCAAGCAAGAAATCTCAGCTTCAAAATGGGTCAGGGCACTCAATAGTAATAATAAGCTTTTCATGCTCTGCAAGTTTCAAATCCAACTAGTTTTCAATTTATTTCCTTTTTAATGTAAGACGCATAGAAAATTTTTGATATGCAGTTTAACAAGTGAGGGAAGGGAATTTATGGATTACTTCTTTCATTTTTACTTCCCTTCCTTGTTCCTGTTTTGTCACAGAAAGGAGGTACAACAGGGAAAAACATGAAGATAAACTCTCCAGAATTAAAACCTTTTCATCATGAGATTTCTCTGAAAAGGAATGCAAAGTGCCAGTGGAAACTAGAAAGCTAGTTTCTACACAAAATAAAATACATTTCCTACAAGAAAAAGCTTATCAGCTGTTTTAGCATCTTTATATAGATGAGGAAGGAAGACAGAGGAATCAAGCTGCTTCCCACTGCCAGTATGCAGTCTAGGCACAGAGCTAATAATTGAATGCAAAATTCCCCAAACCCACTTCACTTCTTAGAGGGTAATACTATCCTTATTACTGATTTTCGTAGTTATCACCTTTCACTGATCCCAGCTCTTGCTCATAAGCCCAAGAATAAAAGCTTCAAATACATGCACATATACCCCTCTTATGTATCTGTTTCCTGAGAAATCTCTACAGTGAGAGAATAGTTCTAGCAGCTTTTCAACTAAGACCCCAGCTCGGCTCAATAGCTTTCAAAATGCACAAATCAAAACCGAATGTACTTTTGTAGGTCTCAAAATAAGCAATGCAAAACCTTCACTGCCATTTTCAGTGACACTCTATCTCAGCCACCCTTCCTAGGACGTGGCACAGCAATGAAAGGCAGCTCTGCTTTCCTATCCTGTCACATTGGGTAAACCTCATTGTCCCTTGACAAAGCACTTCACCTATGATAGAGTTAGTTTAAAAAGCTTTAAATTACTCTGGGATTAGGTCTAAGTGACAGGAACTGTTAGAGATATATTTCTAATGACAATTTCTGTCCTCTTCCATCATGATCGTTTCCATGTTACACAAGCTCCCAACTTCACAGGGAAACAGGTGCAGCCCAAACCGGTCTGCCCATGCACCACAGTTAGCATCAGAAGGATTAGCTCCAAGTCTATGGGGCAATACCCCTGCAAAGGTCAATCCACTGCTGGCAGAATCAGCTCTAGCGACATTTGGGTCCTCTAGAGCCATCAGAGACAGAAGTGGCAAACACGTGCCACGCTGTCAGCAGCCACTTAAAGCCTGAGGAGCACCTCCTGCAGCAGAAGAGCTGAAACCTCCCCCTATCCCAGCTGAGATCCCAAGTGCTGCTCCTCAGAGAAGGCACTCGGGATGCGTGGCTGACCTGGCACTCACCCTTGATGCTCCTCTCTCCCTTGTTAGCGCGCGCAAAACAAACGTCCGCCACCGCAGCTCCTGGGACAGCTATAATGCCAGCAGGCTGCAACCAAAACACCTGGCCTGGGAGTTTGCAGGGAGCTTGGAACAACGGCTGCTGGGCCAGGAGCATCCCATTTATCTGTGCAGCGCTAACTCAGAGGTCCCGTGCCAGCCTTGTACCTGTCAGAAGTCGTTTGCCGCTTCACTGGTAATTGGAGAACCGAGCACTTGGGGCGTTGCCTCGTTCCGCACCACTCGCTGTGATATCTCCTCTTGATACCACAGTGGACAGCATTTAGGAGGCACCAAATCACTCTCCATGAAGAAAAAGCTATGTGAGCACATTCCCCTGCTGTACTGGTGCCAGCTCTAGCTCAGAGGAAAGTAAAGCCCATCTCTAGTATAAGTACGATTTATCATAGAGGAAGATTCTCTTGGAGACTAATTTTGTAGATATTTGAGAGTAGCACAGCTTCTCCAAACAATTTAATTCACAGTCAAAAGAAAAATTAAAGAAAATGAGAACTTTCTCACTACAACATCGGACTTTTTTGGTCAATGCAGCTTCCATTTACAGGCTTATTTAAAAAACACCAAACCTTTAAAAAGTCCTTACTCCATTCTCACAAAACTACAGTTTCTTTAAAAGTTGTCAAACTGTTCGACATTTTAATAATGAAAAAAGTGTATATTGTCAATGCACACAGAGATGATCATCATAATAATATTGAACTATTAATATTCTGCTGAAAAATATGTTTATGGAAAGTCCTTTCCCTTTTTCCACTTCTGTAATCACCCCTCAGCATAACACAGATTGCGTATTGTGACATGATTGTGGTAAATGGACCTCAAAATTTGTTGCTTCTTCTTTCTAAGAAGGAATTGGGGTTTTTGTACTTTAATTTTTAACAAGTTTGCAACATTATCAGTTGTTGAACAGATTTTTATGGGGACAATCAGCAGAGCATCACAAGGAATCAGAAGTGATGACAACTGTAGAAAGCACAACTAAAAACTGCATCCCAATTCAAGAGGCTACAAGAGGATACAAAGGAAGAGTGCCCAAATCTTATGCTCACATGTACGAGCACATATTCATTCCTCTCCAAGAGGTATCTTTTTCCCAGGTTCCAAACCTATGCTTTTCCCACTCCAGGCTCTGCCTCTGCTTTCTGGAGTCAGGGCATCCAGCCTTTTTTGGGCTCATGTTGGTCCAGACGTTCCTTTGTAGAAGTCGCTAAGTGGATATGTTTGAAGTACAGACTTATTTCCAAAAAGCAAGCAGTTTCTGTTCATCAACAAGTGACAGCTGTACCAGGAAAAGACCCCAAACTTCAGGAGTTCTTCTCCTGAGCTGGTGCAGGTCTGACAGAACTTTAGCTACCTACAGAACTTTAGCCCCCGAAATACTGCTGCTCGCAGCCTTGCTTTCTGCAGGTTTGAACATTTCATCTGCCTGCTGGGATGACTGGGTGTGGTCATCCCCAGCAGTGGGCTCGGTCATCCCACAGAGATGGTGCCTGCCACTCACTCAGCACTGCAGCTGCAAACATATAGGAATAAAAGGTAGATCGTGAATGAAAAGGGACACAGAAGGGTGCTCTGTGCCTCTGGCCCATGGCCTGAGCATCCTCTTAAGCAAGGAAAAAAGGGCGAGAAAACAATCACTATTACTCGTTATTACTCAGTTCAAGTTGCAGGAAAATGCAACATCCTCTCCTCCTGTCATAGCAGCTGCACCTCATCATTTGCCATTTTGTTGCTTTGCCTCATCACCTGAACTGAAATAACAGAGACAAAGTAAATCTTTTGCACAGTCCAAGATGCTATACCGCGTGTACCACGGGCTACCATTTTCCTTTTGCCTAGAGCTTGCACCAAAACAGAACAACTTTCAGCAAGGGCGGGGGGGAAAGCAACCGTAAGAAATCAATTCTTAGAAAGAATGTAACATTATGCCATTTCCCTTATATGGCCACTGGTATCCCATGTGGAGGCACAAACAATAGCCAGCTTGGCAGGGGGTGGAATAAGAAGATGACTTGGAGGAAAAAAATTATATATATATATATATATACATATTCCCTGCTGGCCCTCACCCTCCATTTCCTCTTGGATTTCTTTGTGACAGCACTGAAAGGGGTCAATAGCTCCCAGCTTGAGACATGCAGCTTTTGAAAGGACTATCACCAGCATCTGTATTTAAAGCATGCCTTTTACTTCACGGCCCCCCAGCTAATGCAAAGCTTTTAAAAAGCGAGCAGCAAGATAAACTTTCAGGGTAAAGCAAAAGGGAAGGGAAGGGGAGAGGAGAAACAGTGCCTATCTGCTTTGGGCTCACTGACACTTTCACTGGAATAAAGCTTGACTGGCAAAGCAGGGACAGGGAACATAAGCTGCAGATGATCCAGAGTGCCACGGATCATTACCCCTGGCTTTAGTCTCCACCTCCCCATCCTTTAAAGCACGTTATGAAACCACAGGAAGCAGCCAAGCACCAAACTGGAAAGGAGTTTCAAGTGATTAAAAACAATGGGAAAATTAGCACTGGACTCACTGAGCGCATAAAAGCTTTGCAATCTTCAGTGTTTAAGAATTTTGTATCTGACAAACACAGGCAACTTAGACAACTTTTAATAAGCTTAATTAACTTATCTTGATAATGAAAGACTGGACCAATGGCTAAGATTATATGTAGGCTCTGTCTTTGAAGAAATACCCAGAAAAGCTATGGCATGTTAGAGCCAGGATTTATTGAGAAGGAGAAGGAACAGGATTGTAACCTCTTCCTTTAGTGCCAGAGGACAGAGCCCATGTGGAAGGCTGGTACAGACCCCGTTTTTCAGGACCCCCAGGCTCCATTTCACAATGAAGCCTCATTCAAACATCCAATGGCAATTATATTGCAGTTGCTTTCTGCATTAGGGTGTTGTTTTTAACACACTTTGTAAGTGGATGAATCCACATGTCCACACAAGGAATTTGTACAGCTCAGCTGTTGCTGTACTCTCCAGGTGTAACCCAGGCATCTGCATTCTGGCATTCATCTGCTTTAGGAACTAACTGTTCTCCCTAATAAAACTTTTCCAAATTTGAGAGAAAACAAACAAACAAACAAGCTAAATACAAAAACAAACAAAAAAACCAGGTGAAATGTCACAGAAATATGCTCTACTTTGTATTAACTTAATACAACCAGCTCTGATTTTCCAGCTCAAATTTATCTCATTATTTAACTGGAGTCTTTCAGTAAACATTAGAAGAAGCCCACACCATTCATCTAAGACAAGCCTGAAATTCACAGATGGAAGGGTGCAGTGGTACCAGCAGCACCATACACAGCAAAAAGGTATTTTATCCTAACAAATTGTCTGGGAGAAAAGCCAAAGAGACCAGAGAATGCTCCAGAAGCACAGAAGTAAATTGCCTCTTCGAGTCCCTAGCACTGGCAGCATATGACTTTGCATTTCACTTTAGTTCCCAATCATACTATCTTTCTCACAGGCATTCAAATACATTAGTCTGTGCCTTATCAGATCCCGAATTACGATTGTAGGAAAGCTCCTCAGTCTGAGAAATGTAGTTCAGAGACATTTATGGGGCTGTAATGAGTACTGACAGATAAGCCACACTCATGCAAACACGCTGGCAACTGATGTCTGGTTTAACACAATACAGCCCTAAGCCTTCATAATACAGCATAGGAAACAGAATCCTCCCATCACCTACTACTAATTGCATCTGCAGCGGTCAGGGGCTGCAAGAGAAGTAAGCAGATTAATTCTATTAGTCTGTGCAATAGTATCCCAAGGGGACAAGGGAAAATCCCATCATTTAAATCAGGGCTGGTAGACGCTGCTGGGAACGATGTTACATACTAGTAGGGGATTAAGAGTTTGGACTAAAGGGCTTCATTTCTTCTAGATCTGGTTTCCATGAGTCATAGCAATTGGAACTGCAAGGCTTTTGTGTTTGTTTTTTTTCACTTACAGTTGACCTGATACATCTTTCCCAGTTGAAAACAACATTATTAAATTAATTTCTTGTTAAACCCCTTCTCCACATCACGCATTCCTTTTTTCCTTTTTCTTAAAAAGTTTTCTGCTTAAATTAAGGTATTTCCAACACAAAATTATTTTAGAACACAAGATCTAAGTATTGCCTTATTAATACCTTGTATACAACATTTTTCTTTTTTCAGCATACTCCTCCCACGCTTTTAACCTATATTTATCTCAACCATATGGGCAGTCTGGATCCTCTGAAAGTACATTTTTGCTGAGAAATGTTCCCCATGCTGCAAATACACTGTAAGGTTTCGTGCCTACAGACATGGCAGGCAGTGGTGACAAAGCCCCTCTTGAGCCAAATGAATGGAAAAAGTCATTTGCTCAACCCAGTGCAGGTGAGCCAGAGCATCAGAAGTACTGTCTGCCTTACCTGTGTGCCGCTTTGAGGGGACAGACTTTCAGGGAAATACTTGTTCTCCTCAAGAGGTAAGGCTGTACTGAGTATGCATCAGTCAGGATCCTTGCTTCAGGTCTCTAGCACTGTGGTTGAGGCTGGTCAACCTGTCAGAAAGAGCAAGGAAAATACATAAGACACATACTGGACCTGAGGAGAAGACTGCCACCTTGTTTTACTTCCTCCTGCTTAGGTAAAGACCAGCTCTTTCTTGTACACCTGAAGGAAATGAGGGGAAGCATCTCTCAGTGACCCTGAAGACCCTGTCACAGTCAGGACTAAAGGCAAAATCTTCTTCCTTAGTTTCCAGTTCATTAGGCTGACCAGAAAAGGGCTTTGACCAGAAGGTAGGAGGAGGACAGGACTATTTCCAGCAGAATAAGAAAGAAGCAACAGAATTGCTCTGCATCTTCCCCTCTTGCTCCTCTGCACAGCAGGAAGAGGTGCTGTGAGTCCCCAAGAGGCAAGCTCCAGAACGGAGGATGGAGTAGTGTGTGATAAAACATAGGTAGTTAAGTGTTTAACACACACACACACACACCCTTTCTGTATTGTAGGCAACAAACATGCAGACATCTGCTCACTCACTGGACAGATGTTAAAGTACCACTTATTCTGAATGGAGTGAGCCAGAAATATTGAGGATGAAAAAGAAGGCAAGGTGATGGAGCTAAGAGGCAGGTAAGGGTCGGAGGAGGACACCAACAGGTGCTCAAGGGGTGAAAGCAACAAGGCAAGCAAAAGAAGGTAAATCAGAGCCTGCAGAAAGGCACAGAAGGCCAGTGGGAGAGGAGAAGGGATCATGCCAGGTTGTGTCTGTTTTCTGCTTGCAGAAATCAGCCAGACACGGGGCACAGAGATGGAGCCATCACTTTAACTGAGCAATCGTCCCATAACAGCTCCTCTCTGGAGAACAGCAGTGAGTCTGGATCTCATTCTCCCTGACAGCTTCAGCTCAGATATGAAGATGGCGCCACGTAAATCCATTTCATGGTATTAATTCCCTCCTCTCTAGTCTACCTTGCTGCTTTGCTTTCTTTTGAAGCCCAAATCCTCTGCCCTGCCCAGCCACTACAGATCTCAGGGCCAATACCAACTGTCCCTATGAAACCTCAGGTAGCATCTCCGACCCCTCTGCATCACACAGTGCTTAGCGCCTCCTTCAGGATCAAGATGAAAAGCTGGGAGAGAAGGTCTTGTCACAGCAACCCCACCCAGCAGCGCCGTAAGACACTGAGACAGGGCTGCAGCAGGACGTGTCAAGCTCCCCTTCTCTGTCATGCTGTCTGAAGATGACAGCCATACCGAGCTGAGCTGCCATTTGTCAATCCAGGGATTACAAAGCCACCTACGAGCCGGCTGGAAAGTGCCAATGTCACACCAGACCACATGAAAGGAAATTCCTCCCACGCACAGGGTATCAGCCCTCAGTCAGCAGCTCCCTGCTCCCCAGCGCAGAGGTGTTATTTCACACTTCCCCAGGATGAGAGAGAGGGATTAGTGGGAACACAGGGGCATTGGTGAGAAGTGCTCTGCACCCTGGACATTCATCTTACACCAACAGTGGGGCACATGGTCTAGTGAGCAGAGCAAGGGCCCACCAAATGGTACTTGGGCAGATGTTCTCCACACCTGTGTCTTCATTGGACTCTTTCAGCACTTTCAGCTGTGGTTCATCCTCCCATGGGTGTTTATTTACAAGACTCCTCTCTGCTCTGTACAACCTGGCATTCCAAATACCCACATACCAGCCACATCCTGGTTGCTTTGAAGGGGAAGGGCAAATATTAAAGAGGTGCAAGTGCTTGTAGAAAACGCACATCCATACCCTTCTGCACAGGACAAAGTGCCTGCTGCCTAACAAAAACATATCCTATTGAACACAGTCCTAGTCCTGTCAGACATAAAGTACTGGATATTGATTCCCAGCCTTTGAAGATAGTGAGGGGAAAAAAAAGTTTATTCAAGTTTGTAAAGTGATCTGAAACCACAGCATGGAAAACGTCACAGGCAGGCATACAGAGAGTCATCAAAACTTTGATTCAGTGGCATCTTTAGTAGCAATTTTCCCTTTCCATTATGGAAGAACAGTCCTGTCCATGTAGGCAAACCCCATTCATCCCCAATTACTATTCCAGCTGATGCAGCACTGATCAGAAGCACAGGGCTCTAATATACTTAGGGTCACTAATAATGTATTTTATCTTCTGTGTATGCTTGCTCAGATGAGAGATTTTAATCATCTCTATTCAAGGAACATGAAGAAACACAAGATCAGGTCATATAAATCCTCCCGTGCAGTGGAGGATCATGCCTCTCCTCTCCACCCTGCTTTGTTTATATGCAATCAAATTGAAAGTGTCTCAGGCAGCAGGAATATTCTCCTTTCTCTCAGCAGACTCCAGAAAAGTCTGATAGAGAGCTGTCTTAAAGACTTGTTGCATGCATAAAGAGTCTGTCTGGTTTGTTTTTTTAGAAAACGTGATTCCTTAGTATCTCACCAGAGCAAAAGCAGTAGCGTGTGAGAAATAAAGAAAATAAAAAGCAGGTTTCTTCTCCAAGGTTGATGCAGAGGGAGAGAGATGGACAGCAGCACTAGAGGATCCTCTAGCCTCCAGGTGAGTTTTCAATAGAGTAGGCCCAGTGGACTATGCATCATCTGGGCTCAATACATTTTTAATATGAAAACAAAAATAAACAAAAGCTTAATGTGGAATTTCTCCCGGTTGTTGCCCTGGTCTTACATTCTCTCTAATCAGTGCTGGCTGCTACCAGAGACAAGACCCTGGATTAGACATGACCTGACCTGGACTAGCAGCTCACTGGTGCTGCTCCCACACCACTGCACTGAGCCCCACACCCCTGGGGCTTTAGACTCCGCAGCTCCTGAGTTTGATTTAACTGACTCTACTGGAATGTAGTTTCTAAAAAAACTTTTCTTTTAAATCCTACCCTCATCACAGCTTTCTCCCCACCTCAATGTTTCTATGCTTTGGAGCCCCAGTGGTGGTATATTTTGCAAATGACTTTTTTTCCTCCTTGTGTACTTGTACAACCACACACATGGGTTGTATAAAGCCACTTAATCAAGCATGAGCAACAAGAGTTTGCACTACATACTGACACAGACATCAGGAGGAGCACAAAGCATTCCCGTTTCACATTTTATGCATCAGAAACAACACCAAAACAGATGTAAAGCAAGCCAATTCCTCATTACTTAACACAACACAAATCTTTGTGCATTAAATACAAGCGAAAGGGAGCTGTGGAGTTGGCATTAGCTTGACAGATGTTGAGATGAGCTGCACCAGAACTGAGTATCTCAGCCTGAAACAGTGCATGTTAAAAAGGCGTCTGCTTATTGTTTGATATGTGTATTTATTTACATAGACAGCTTGCTGACATGCTGACATGAAAGGTTGGGGAGGGTGGTGTAGGCTGGCATTTTAAACTCTCAGCAGGCATTCAGCAAGTGGTTTGCTATCCTTTGGTCATGTCACGAGCTTCCATTTTATTGCTGAGTGGTAGCAAAAGGGGGGAGCAGGGAAGGAACCAGGATCCCCTCCACTGTGCAGACTTAACTCCCCTCCAGGAGCTTGCCCTTAGCACGCAAGGCACCTTTTCCAAGCTCAGCCTCCACAAGCATGTTGCCCCTAGGGCACACCCTCCAATTTCTAGGGCCTCTGTGCCTTTGATACAGACATGAGAAGAGTCTCTGAAAAGCAAGTCAAGCACATCTCCTTGAGCATAAAAAGAGATTTTCTTTAACAAGAAAGAAAATAATTAAGTGGGTAAAATCCCACAGGTTGGAACAGCAGCGGAGGAATTATCTTTCTATCAGGTTGGTAATGAGGACTAAAAAACCTCACACAAACATTAACAGCTTCATATGGGCTCATTGGCATTTCAGATCAGATGTGAGATTTGGCATTCCCAGGAGCACCAGATGCAACTCCAGTTACAGACCAGACTATGGGCAAATGCATTTTGCCCTTGCTGAAAACAGTCTTGTCAAAATGTCTGAAAATTAAAGGTACATATGTATCTGCACAATACATTTTTTCCCACAGAAATTACGGCCAGGGAGAGTGTAGGTCACAACATCCAATCCCTCAGGTTGATGTGAGTCACCTCTGAAACCTGAGTTTAGATATATGTGTGCATGAGAGTTCTTCAACATGCTGTGGGGAGCAGCCAGCACACATCTGGGTGCACATCAACACTGATTGATCAGACACTGGCCAAATCCACCACCTCTACCCCACTGAATTCACAGAATCATAGAATCTGCTGAGTCCTCCGGGACCCCTCAGGATCATGGAGTTCAACTCCTAGCCCCATGCAGGACATCTCAAGAGTCAAATCATGTGCCTGAGAGTGTTGTCCAAATGCTTCTCAAACTCTGTCAGGCTGGTGCTGTGACCACTTCCCTGGGGAGCCTGTTCCAGTGCCCAACCACCCTCTGGGTGAAGAACCCTTTCCTAATACCCAGCCTAAACCTCCTCTGACTCAGCTTCATGCTGTGTCCTTGGGTCCTGCCCCTGGCCACAAGGGAACAGAGATCAGTCCTGCCCCCCCACTTCTCCTTGTGAGGAATGAGGTTTCCCCTCTGCCTCTTCTCCAGGCTGAACCAATCAAGTGACCTCAGCTGCTCCTCTTACAGCTTCCCCTCCAGACCCTTCACCACCCTCATGGCCTTCCTTTGGACACTCTCTAATAGTTTTGTGCCTTCCTTATATTGTGGCACCCAAAACTGCACACAGGGCTCGAGGTGAGGCACAGAGCAGAGCAGGACAATCCCCTCCCTTGCCCAGCTGGTGATGCTGGGCCTGATGCACCCCTGGACATGCTTGGCCCTCCTGGCTGCCAGGGCACTGCTGACTCATAATCTACTTTCTGTCAACCAGGACCCCCATGTCCCTTTCCTGTAGCACTGCTCTCCAGCCTTTTGTTCCCCAGTCTGTCCACACATACAGGTTTGCCCCATCCCAGGTGCAGAAGCCACTTGTGAAACTTCATATGGTTGGTGAATGCCCATCTCTCTAACCTGTCGTGTCTCTCTACAGGGCCTCTCTGTCTGAGGGAGTCAACAGCTCCTCCCAATTTAATGCTGTTGTCAGACTTACGTAGTATTCCTTCAAGTCCTGCGTTCAAGCTCTTAATGAAGATGTTGAGGAGAACTGGGCCAGAGATGGAGCCCTGTGGAACCCCCCCAGTGACCAAATGCTGGTCTGATGTCACCCTATCCCCTCTAAGTCTTTGTGCCTGACCTGTGAGAGCCAGTTGCTCACCCATTATAGGATGTGTTTATCCAGCTGTGTGTGGATGTTTTGTCCAGAAGGATAATGTGAGAGTACCCAAAGCTTTGCTGAAGTCCAAAAATATTACATCTGCTGTCTTTCCTAGACCAGCTGGGTTGGTTACTGTGTCATAAGAGAAAATGAGGTTTGACAAGCACCACTTTCCCCTCATGAAGCTGTGCTGGCTGTGACCGGTGACTGTGTTGTCCTCCAGGACTTTCCCCACCAACACTGCTGGCTGCTTAACTGTTTACACTCACAGTTACTATTTAAGGCTAACTAAAATAACAGATTTTTTTACCCATACCCTGAAATGGAAAAACTACCTGATCTGGGACCAATGACAAGAATGTCAATTATGTTCATGATAACCAGTGCAATAGGGGACCCTACCACAAAGAAGCCACGTAGCCTACTGAGCACCATGCTGAACTGTCACAAACTATTCAAAGCTACATTTCAGAAATAGTTTAACTTCCCTGGCAACTAAGGCAAAGGAATTTGTCCCCTCCCCCCAAAAAAGAAAGAAAAAAACAAGTGAACCACTGACCATCTTTCCCCAACATGCCTTTGCACCTCTTGCTGTCCCTTTGTTACTGTTCATATCACAAGAGTCCCTAGAGGTCCTGCAGAACCAAGCTTCTTCCTGTGTGCAGCATAAAAGAGCTCCCTGCCCAAAAAGCTAGCTGACTAAACAAATAAAAAGCAGGAGAAAAAAAAAACAGTATTTCACTTGTCACAAATGGGAAGCAGAAATCCAAGGAGATATTGGTGGTAAAGATCAGGCAAGAAGCCAGTGAATGAACTGGGAAGAGAATATCTTTGGTCTCAAGCTTACTCCTTCAATGTGGAGATCACTGTTTCTTCCTTTCTTGTCCTTCTGTTTTTCCCTGAAATTTGTTCCTTTTACAGCTTGTAAAGTTCATCCTTAGAAGCGAAGTTGGCAGGCTACAGATGCTTCTCATTTTCCTGGGGAGGAGATTTAGGGATTCTGATGTAAATAAGCACAAGGAGTTCTTAGCTGGAACCCAAATGTTGCCCCAAAGAGGCCAAATGCCCCCCGTTTAAATGAACAAGTGCTGGCAGGTGGTGTTTTGTGAAGTTTTTCTATATACGTAATCATGGGGCCTTCAACTCACTGACTCAGGACCACTCTAGTGCAGGTACTTCCAAGGCAGATGTTTCATATATTACCCATCCACATCAGTCAATACACATGACAACCCTACCAGACGAAAAAATTATTTTGAAATTGCATGGAAATGAAAGATATCTCTTTCGAATGTTTCACTAATTAGCCAGACTTACCAAAGGCTAGGGATAATGGAGTATTTCCTCCATTATCTGCCTCTGTGTCTGCCTCTTATTAATTCAAATGCCCTCTTTGCCCTAAACCTACTGGAAGAAGAAACCAACTGCACTTCTGAGCAATGGAATTAAATTACCTGCCCCAAGGAAGCAGGTTGCCTAACAGAAGCATCTGCAATATTAATAGCTACTTCAAATAATTTTAAGTCATCATTTAACAACCATCACTACTTCCTCAGGTTTTCTTGAGTTTGAAATATCTGTAGTGCATAAACAACAGTCAATCTAACTGTTTTTCCAGTCATTTTTTCTTGTTTGACTCAGAAATTATGCTTTCTGTCAGCCTGAATTGTTAATTTAAGTTTGCTATTGCTGCTCTCTCCTCTTTCCTTGCATAAAGGAGTGGTTGATCCCTGGGATACTGCAGCACAGCACTTGGATTTTCACACTCAAGCTGTCACTCTATTATCTCTGACAATCTGGCAGTTTTCTATCCTACTTTTTAAAGGCTCTCATCTATCTCTTGTAGCTTTTTCCTCAGATTCACCTGGGAAGGCACACTGACAATTTTGGGCAGGGTGTTCCCAGAATTACAGGAGCATCTAAGGGGAGAGAAAAAACAGACATTCAAGGCAGCACTCACTGTATGTGCAGCAAGGGTCTATGTCTATTATAGCAATTCAAACATCTGCTGGTAATGAGGTTAGTTTGGAAAGGCTTTGATTCCTGCCTAGGGAATTTAGTGTCGTTTGCTTGCTCCATGAGAATGCCGTGGGCTTCCTCATGCAGTGTTAGATACTTTCCAACTCCAAATATACTTTCATGTATTACAGGGTTTTATGTATAATACATGTGTGTGTGACTCTGGTCCTTCAAAAGATTTCCCAGTGAAAAAGCTCATACAGAATGGAGCACTTCATGGAGTTGTATAGCTCTTCAACTCTCCTTTGGAATGCGTCATTAGTTCTGCATAACTGGTATCTCTGTTTTATCTTCTTCAGATCCCCTTTCTTTAAACAAACTCCAGATTCCCCTACACCCAAAAAAATGTCTCCTAAGTCCTGATTGTTTTTCTTGAAACACACAATAATTTTAAAGGGCTTAGCAGGAGTATTTCATGAGGAAAAAGCACACAAAACTCAATAATCAAGTGATAAAGGCCAAAGAGAAAGTCACAGTGAGTTATGGAAAAGGACATGCAATGTTGTTCCATTATCCTCTTGAAATGAAGAGTTAAATCTTGCAAAATTCCATTCCAGTGCCTGCTACTCCGCCTAAATCCTCCTGACCACAGCAACAAAGCCATTATATAGCACACGTCTTGGCATTTTCATCATGTTCCGAACATCTAGCACATGGTTCAAAGGTTTTGGTGCTTCAAAGTAATGAAACTTGTGATGAGCACATGAAATCAGATTGCTACGTGTGAAGAGAAAAGAAAGCTGATTTTCCAAGACATGGGGGGAACCACCCTCTTCCCTCAAATCCTTCTCTACATTCCCCACTGAGCAGGTCAGGTCTCCTTGCCCACATGTTGCATAATTTCTGCGTCACCTCAGTGCCCAACCTCATGCTGTTCTTAACTGCTTCTTCCTAGAAGAACTTCCTAGAGTTAGAGGTAGCTCTGGCTGTGCAAAGGTACAAATAAGCCACAATAAAGTTTTGATTTTTGCAAATTACTGAACCTCTGAATAAAGGCTACCTTGGAAGGGTACAGTGCAAATACACCCCCTGTCTAAGTCAAATTAAAGCAAATTTAAAAATTATCAGTGAGTGAACTTCCTTGGAACATGCAAGCCAGCAAAGTCACACACCACACATGGAAGTACAGTTTGACAGGCTTGGATGGAAATCATGCTGTCATTCAGCAATAGGGCTGTCCATGGCAGAAAATTGAGTAAAGGCAGAGCTGGGCCCTACAGAAATAGCTACTAAATATTCAAGTGCCAAGAATCAGATGCCAAAATGTAAATACTATTAACAACTTAAACCTTAAAAGCGTCAAAAGGGTTTGCTCTGTCTGTACAACAGAGAGGCACCTATTAATGACAGAAAGCCTCTAACTGGAAGGAGCTAAAAACATACAAAGTCAGCCAAACAAAGAGCAGCACAAGATAAAGAACTCTAAGTTAACAGCAGGCAAAGACATCCATCCATCCTATTCTTCTCCCAGAACACAAAAATAACAAATTGTCATAAGAGCTGTGTTTTTCTTTTTCCCTTCTACTCTCTGTATGTTAAAAAAATACAAATCGAAACCCCAAACAAACACGAAAAGCTTTCTGATCACCAATCTTTCAGGAAAGAACAAATCTGACAGAATTTTTTCCTGGAATTCAGCGCTAAAAATGGTCAAAACTTCAAAACTTTTCAATGGTCCAAAAGAAACATGATGTAAATGTATTAGCAACTCCAGCTCCAGGGATGAGATAATTGTTTCTTTAGCTAAGGCTCAATTGTATGAGCACCTTATAGCCATTTTGTGTTGCATGGTATTCAGCAGAATTACACCACATCAGAATGGACTGACTAGGGAGAAGGCAGGTACCAATTTCATGCTGGTACTTTCTGGTGATGGTGCTTTTAAGAACTCATACCAGCTTTCATTACTAGGGCATGTTCCCTATTGGCAAATGTTTTTCATCAGCAGCTTTCCCCCAAACCCATCCCACTGTTTTTTCTCTTCTGTCCTCTCATTCAGCTGCTTAAAGAGCTAGTAATCAAAAACAGTGTAGCATAATGGAAGTTACAAGTATGGAGCTGCTCATGCAGTTTAGATCAAGGACAATTGTTGTTATTATATGGCATAATACTCTGGAGATTCTGCAACAACTCTGGATGAGTCCCAAAGGATCTCCCAGAACTGGAGAAATGGGATGCCACCCCTCTGAAAGCTGCAGTAATCAAGCTCTTTGGCTCATTTCACAGTGTGTCAGCAAAGAAACATCTCTCCCTAGCTTTCCCAGTTATTAATACAGTTATTAAAATGTGAGACAATATTTTCTGTTGTAAAAACACTGTATTGTTGGAGAATATCCTTTTGGAGGGCTCAGGCAATTATAGAAGGAGCAATTCTGAGCCTCGAATACAAGAGAAGGAGGGATGCCAAGGGAAACTACAATTCCATTGAAATAGAGGGCAAAACTCTGTGTCTGCAATAGGCCCCTAAACATATCCCAAACAGATGTGTAGAGGCCAGCTTCACAACGTTTTAGAAGTGGTCAGTGGTTTGGGGATGCATCTGTACAAATATCTCAGTCTGGGTGTTCAAGCCTCCTGAGGCAAGAAATACTCAGCTGTTTCTGAAAAACCTGGGCCTCTGGAAGTGTTTCAAATGAAACCAAAACAATCTGTCCCACTCTCAAAACTTTAGATGTCACTGACATAAATGGTGAGACTTCTGCCTTGTTCATTAGCCCACAATTCTAGAAGTGTTCCCAAAATGCTGCACGTGCGGATATGCCTGTCTTGCCAAGCCTGGTCATGTAATAGTTTATAGAAGACAAAATGCAACTTTTTACCAGCCTGAGCAATAAAGAGGTTTCCTCCTGGCAAGTGGGACCCAAACCTTTTCAGGTTTGCACCTGACAAGGGGGACCCAAGGCTATTCTTTCCAACCAAGACTCTGCATTCTGTTTTTTCTACTACAGAACCGCTTGCAAAGATATGTCTTGAAAATAACCATGGCCTTATCTTTTGCCTGGCCCTCCCCCATGCTTTTTTCTACAATTTCAGCTTCAATTTTTTTTCAGCATTTCAACAAAGGGCACATCTGCAGTTCAGCGTTTTGCACCAGCCTAGAAACAGGGAAACTGAGAGACAGGGAGAAAGAAAAGACCAACAGTACTTGCAAAACAGTGTGGAAAAGACAGTGTGAACTAATGTAAGCCTGTTGGCCTTACAATTGGCAACAAAAGCTTTTACTAGTACTTAGCTTTTACCTGCAGCATTCCACAAGAATCTAGAGGAGGCAACATCCCAACTAATTAGGTAGGCATTGCCATCAGGAAAACATGACAAGGAAACAACTGCACGAAAACTCTCTGCTGCATTATTTGTCTTGGTCTCTTGGGCCACACAAGCACACAAAAAGGCTTCCAGATGAGCTGTGGTGTAGTTCCTAAGACAGCTGCTCTGGATGGACAGCTGTATTCCATTTTGGGTGAAGCTAGATGTTTAAAGGCCCTCAGAAAGCAGCTCTTAGCTGCAAGATGCCCAAGAGAGCTCCTGCAAAGGGAAACTTTTGTTCCCTTTTACTCACCTGCTGCTTATATGTGGTGATACCTTAAGTCAGCCCTAATGTCTGGCTATCAGCTGGCAAGATACAGCAGTCAAGATACAGAGCTCAAGGTAGGACCATGGAGGGGCTCTCTATCAGAGAAATGCTTTTTGGCACATGGAAAGTGAGCCCAGCAACTGGGACAAAGGACAAAGCCTCGGGAGGCTGTGAAACCTCGCTCTTTCACACCGTTGGTGCAATCAAGATTTACAGCCTTTGAAAGGTTTCTCAACACTTGCACAGCTCCAGCCCACCCAGGCAAATTATCAGACAACTCTTCCAAGGCACAAGCACGTCAGACTCAAGACAGTAACAAGAGGTGTAGCGTGCATATCCCTCAGCTAAGTACACCTCGGAGTGAGCTTGCCAGAGTGTTTACATGCTGCTAAAGCATTCAGAACACACCATCTCCTAGCTACAGCAGAAACCAGCTGCATTTAAATTAAAAGCAGGTGGGAAGGAGAGCTAAGGTTCAGGCAACAGCTGCCATCCCAGGTAAAAGCAGTCAGAGCAATGCTAGGGCACAAGTGTCTACAACTAAAGGCTTCTTTCTGTCTTGGGCCTCACCTCAGGAGCAAGACAGGGGGAGGAAGCACTTGGATCACTTTGGGCTTGGCTTTCTCAGTGTCTCCTCTGAACAGCTGCCACAGTGTCCTGCTGGAACCCAGGGCCAGCTGAGTCAGGGATCCCCTTTGACTGTCCTGTCTCCACAGCTCCCTCTCAATGCAGTGGACTCCTGTACCTGGGGTTAACTGGAAACAAAGAAAGTCAAACAAAATAATTTATGTCAGCTCTGCCAAATGAGCTGCCAACCAGTAAGACAAGAAAGCCCTCACTAAAAGCAATCACAAGATGCAGGAACTACTCTCAGTGCACAGTTAATCCTCCACAGGGCCCTTCTCCATAAGCAGATCTGTCCAGAGCACTGCAACCAGGAATTCCAAGCCAGACAAGAAGCTTTTCAAGGCAGACATTAAACATTCATTTGTAATAAACACCCTCATGAGCCCCAGGGACCAGTGAGAGGTGTAGGGAAACACAGCAAACAGAATCCAGAGAAGCCAGATGCCTTGCACTGTGGTTATTTGAATATGTGAAGAAAATTAATAGAAGTGTTTTCAGAACGGTCCAAGTGCTAAGAAACAGCAATGAAATTTTTTAGTTTGGACACCTTAGTTCTTCAAGGACAGTTTCCCCTTATCTCTGAACAGCAAGAGTTCTCACTGTTATTTTAGAAATGTGTACAAGAATTTCAAACATGCTCTCTGCTTTCCTTGGACTGAAATGTCTACACACTTGCAATCATTTTATCTCTACAGAGCAAGGGGCAGCTGGGGACAGCAGGGGAAAAAGGGATCTGTGGCACCACCAACCAAACACTGGGACTCATAAGAGCAGCTGGCTATTGCTCATTTAGTGGCTCTGGCTTGTCCAGTTAGTGTTGGATTTTATTTGTCTATTGATTTTATATTCATGGCACTGTGGTTTTAAACAAAACTGCGGCGTTCTAGCAACATATAACAGGAAAAGTCTTGCAAAATCAGATGGAAGGACACGTAAAAGGCACTCTGCAAGCATCACTGAGGGTGAAGGTCACCATATGCAGTTTCCACAGGAAATGCTTATAACTCAATAATATATATGTATAAATTTTTCATAAAATTACTTAATTTCACATAGGCCAAAAATAAATATTTCAATTATTAATATTTTGAGATCATAGAAAGAAGATGGGCAAACACAGTGAAATTAATAAAAATGCAGCTGAGCCCATAGCTGAAGCTTTACAGCAAATTTGTTCATTTATGGTAATGTCCACTGTGCATTAGCATTTCCATAAATACTCCGTAAATAAGATTAAAAGGGATTGTTTCAGTTTCTGCTGATAATCAAGTGCTAAAGAATGTCTGCAGAATAAGAATTTTGTAATTCAATGCAAATATTCGTGCAAGAAGCTAGATCCTATGAATTACATGCATTTAGTCAGGGAGCAGAAATACTATTGTGTGACCTATATGTCAAAATACGAACTGAATCGTGCAGCTGGAAGCTGAACACTTGAATACCAGCCACTGAATACTAAAAAGGAGTTGCTTGTAAACAATCAGCAAACCAAGGAGCAATCTATGAATAATTTCAAATAACTCACGCAGTTGAAAAGTCAGTAAGTTATTTGTAGACAATTTGTTAATAGAATTCACATAAAAATGTATTTTAAAATTTCTATAAATTATCGTGTAGATATCAAAAGAGCATTTATGATTCATCATGAAAAGATATAAGTAATTATACCAGGGGTTGAAAAGGCATTTTCTTTCTTGTGTTATATTCTGTAACCAATAAGGTGCATTAGAATAATACTTTTAGCTATAATTCTGCTGATCCCCAAGGCATAAGCCATTAGTGTGTGATGGAGGTACGATGATAAAACTTGATGGCTGAGTAATCTGATTCGCTCTCACCAAATTTGAGCAAAATCTGACGTCAATGAATCTGTACTTGAATGTACTAATGTCATTATTCAATCTCATTCCTGCAGGTGACCATACCAGATAACAATTTCATTCTCTTGATTTCGAGAAGAGCAGTGACCTGTGATTCAATACACAGCACAGCCCTCTTTAATCCTTTAAAAATTTGAAGCACCTTATTTGCCACCATTGTGAAGCTGGGGAAAAGAAAGACACGAGCCCTCCTAGCGATGTATTTTACAAGAGGACAGGGATCTCAAGATGTACGTGACAGCTATAAAAAGATGGGTGACCTTCCTGCACTGCTAAATCAATTATTTGTTGAATTTACCACAATACTGCATGCAGAGGCAGCAAGAAGTCACCAACAAGCCTCAGTCCCCCGGGTTCACAGCAGCAGTTCTAGATGGAAAATCCATGAGCCTCCCAGTTCATGAGGAAAACAGCAGGTTATGGAATACAAGGAAAGCTGGCCCCGTTCAACCTAATGGGATCTACTCCAGGAGCAAAAGGAAATGCATTTTTAGAAGAGTCTTATTCTGAAGGAAAATTCCTGGAGCCACAGATCTTGTAAAAACACTAGATTTCCTTAACCTCAGAAATAAAATGGCAGGAGCCAATGTTGCTGCAGAAATTTTGCAACATTTTAAAACTATTTTACCATTCTGCTTCTGTCTTTGATTTTGCGCTTCATTTGATCTCCCTTTGGTTATTACACCAGTTCCTCTGCTGCTATAACAATGGAGATCAGTACGTGACATCCTTTGTTTCTCACAGAAGCCTTTGCTTCCTTCCTCTTGACCTGAAATTAGGACCACTGCAGTGGATGGTCCGAGAGGAATGAATCATCTCAACTAAATAACCCAGTTTGCTAAATCACAGAAACCAGAGCAGCAGAAGGGAAGCAACCTCCCTCCCACAGAATCTGAGGGTTTTGTGATTCTACATTGGGTCACGTACCTTCATTCTTCTGGGGTTCTACCACCTGCCCCTCCTAAAAAGTTTAGATCCCTCCTTATTACACCTCGGCAGTGTAACATATCTCTGAAGCCTTCCATGAATTGCACATTTGGGGAACTGTTAACCATGAGACTTGTTGCGTTTCCTGTATGTTTTACAAGTGGTCTCAAACACTTGTACCGTTTCCTTCAAGTCAGGAACTAGACCAGATGAAGAACTTGCTCTCAGGTGTATCCTGATATCTCCCAAAAAGCAGGAGGGCAACCTAAGTAAACTTTTTGCTAAATACTGCTTTTCCCTGCAGTTGTACCTCTCCTTGTCTGCATGAGTTTTACTGGCAGTAAATGTTATAACAAGGACAGATTACAGCTTGCATTACCACATCAGTGGAGTATAATGAAGCCTTCAAACAAGACTGATGTATTTGGAATTGAGAGCGAGACAAAGTAATTGAAAAGGACAGGAGAGTTCTCACAAGTACACTACGTGTTTGATTTGGATTCCAGTATTTTGGAAGTGGCTCTAGCACGGTTGTCTAGTCAAGATTAATCACACTTCTGCCAGCACTCAGCCAGGCTTCTGTGATGTCCCTTCCCTGGACACTCTCCTCCTGTTTGGGTCAGCAGTTAGAGGAAATCATAGGAAAATAAGCACCTCCTTTGGGGCTGTATTTAAACAAACAGACAGCTCCTCCTGAACAAATGCCACTGTCATAAAGAAGACATCCAAATCATTTTTCAACATTTCACAATGTGTTTAAGGAGGAGAGATGCTGTCAAGCTGAAAAACTCAGGCAGCAGGCCATTAGGAACCAGCCACACCTCTTGGGGTGACTGACTTTAACTCTTTTGTGTACAGTTCTTGCCCTCCTGCCTCTCGGGATAAAGTAGCAGTGTAGCTGTTTCACACCCCCCAGCTCCAGAGGCTGGGCAGAGTTTACCCAGGAACCCTTGGAGCTCTCCCAGCCCAGGCAGGGCTACAGGCAAGAAAGATTGCAACCTCATCCTCCTCTAAACTGTGGAACTTTGCTGTCATGAGAACACCAAGCCAATACACCACAATTTTGGGGCCTCACAGAAAATGCATCTTTTAAAAATGAATAAAACATCTTTCTTACTTCTAAAAAGGAGCTGTAACACCACCATAAAAAGCAAGTAATTCTCAAAAACTTTACTCTGTCCTAGAGAAACAAACAATTTTATTATCTCTTCTCTCACTAATGTGCCCCTAACCTATCCCAGCTTCACAACTACATTTTCTCCAACAGATGGTCTAAGTGATTAACATAACTTTGCTAAACTTGGAGAAAGTGTTCTCAACATGTATTTATTTAGTTTCAAAGACTGATGCTTCTATTTCAGATATGAGAAACCACATTTACATGTTTAAAAGCCTGCCTCTCCCAACAGTATCAACAGACCTAATAAAAGATCCAACCTACTTTCCCCGTCAACCTTATCCAAGAAACTGACACTGATAGTTGTGTTGCAGTACTGCTCTTCCCACTGAATCTGCTTACATGTCTCTGTCGCTCTGTGTTCATATTTCAGTCAATAAAGGATGAAACACTAAAAGTAGCAGCTTCCCCCTTGAAGCATACCAAAGCATTTTCTTGCTGTAGCATTTGTATTCGCTACCAGTACAGGTAGGATTGTGTCTTCCTCCTCTTAGGCCAAGTGCTCAGGGAGGAAGAGATCAGCGGGAGCCGAGCTTGCACTCACAAGCATGAGGCCTTTCTTTCAAGTCCTTTGTACAGTATTTATAAAGTACCGATGGAAACTGAGGGTGGCAGCTGGTTAACATCCTCTAACACCACTACAGAACGGTTTTATCCACAAGTTAGCGAGAGCCTCATAATTAATTGAGGCTGCAGAAGGAATGCAGGCAGACTGACTAATTACCTCCAGTACTCTGGCTAAGACCCTTGCTGTTGGAACACGTGTTAGGGGATCTCTAGTGCTCGCAAGCAGTCAGGATCTCTGTTTCATGTCTGCACGAAAGATGCATTTCCAAATACCCAACAGAGCTCCCTCAGCCAGAGCTTTCACTCTGTGCTGTATTGCTACAGCCATCACTTTCCTTGCTGTGCCTTGCCCAGCACAGCCGTGCTCAGAGCTGACACCCGCTCCTAGCAACTCTAAGATTCACCTGATACGTACTGACCAGCAGGAGAATTCCAGTGTGAATAGAAGGCAGCAGAAAATCATGCCAGAATTGCCACTGCCAGCCCTCCGAGCTGGACATTTACTTGGAAACAATCAGAAAATCATCCTTGCACTGAGAACCTTGTAAGGTTCAGCAAAGTGAGCACAAGGCAAGTGGAGCAGGAATACAAAAAAACCCCAAATCACATCTTTCAGTGGAGGGAAAAAAGATAGCACAATTTAAAACAAATTTTAATACAGCATTGGCCAAAATGCCTGCTAAGGGTACTTATGCGATAAATCAGCTTCTGATTTCTGCTTAACCTTGTGACCTTTTAAATCTGTACGTGGAAAACTCTCTGGTTAGGAAAAAAGTAAAAGGAGAGATCAAGTTAAATAGTTGACCTGGTAAATATGCAAGAGGCTTAAAAACTACCAGCCTCATTTCCCCAGATTAATCTGCAGTGCAAATGTAAAGATGGTAATGATTTATTTCTCACCCCTCAGCACCAACTCCCTCTTGGTCTCTTTAAGACAGAAAAATTAATAATAATAATAATGATAATAGTAATAACAAATTTATGTGTTCTTTTCATCAACAACTCGGAGCTCTCATTTCTGACTCGGTATTAAAACATCAAAAACAAACTCCCCAGCCCCCATCCCACTGCGTGATCAGTGATTCTTTGCCACTTACAGGAGACCTAAAGAGACGCTTATTACATTTATTATGTTACAGTCACCAGCACAAATTCTTTTCAAAACGTAGCAATCCTGTCCACGTGACACGTAACTCCCCAGTAGGTCCGTTTGTAGTCAGGTTAATAACCTTCATATTATGTAGGTAAAGGAAGATTAACTCTGAATATGTTGAAACCAAATTTATAGTATTATACCTCTTCCTTTTGTTCAGTTCTAGGCCCTGCTGGCCTCTACGTAGGACTTGACAAATCTCATTTGACATTGCTGGCAAATGCTTCTTGATTGAGCATTTGGGATCAAAGAGGGTCTTCTCATTTCCTCCCACTGCAGCTCTGCTGGCCTAGTCTCACCTTAATTTGTCTTACTAGTCCAGCAGAAACAGCTAGCAAGCAAGCGAAAATAATTCCTTTCCCACTAGAAATTCAGCTCTCAAATTTTTATTCTAAGTTCTGTGTTTTATCCACACTGACTTTAGAGCAAAATACCATATTTTCAGAACATAATACCCTATTTCCAAACTTCAACAGGCACCAGAACACCTATAAGCTCATAAAATCCTCAGTATAAGATGGAAGAAGAAACTCTAAATGTTACTTGGCATTCTTAACAAAAGGTAGGTGTTCTTTCCCTCCTGTTCTCCATCCTGAAACAGCACCCAGCAGATGTGCAAGCACAGCTTGTTCTGCCCAAGCCAGGAAACCCTCAGAGCAGTGGCCTCCCCTTTGAACCCAAGCAGCAAAAATTCTCACTAGGTATCAACAAGGTAAGGAATAGGAGCAGCCACCTCCCTCCCCCAGGCAAGGATAAGCCAAGTGATCCAGCTGGGCTGTCCAGCAAAACATTCCCATCACATCTTTGCTCCAGCTTGTTCTCCTCTGTTCTGGGGCTGTTCTGTGGAGAGGCTTTTGTGCTGATAACGTGCAACATCCAGGTGCAGGCAAGAGCAACAGGGCTCATTCAGCACAGTGCAGGGACACCAGGAGATGGTTGGGGAGGAAAAGAAACAAGAGATAAGAGAAGAAGGCAGCAAGTCCTGAAACTCTGAAGTGCTTTAACCTAATGAGGATTTTATAGACAGCAGCTATGAACCTGCTCAAAATCATAAACATCTGAATGGAAAACATGCTGCCAAATCCCACCTGCCACCACGTGCAGAGCTACCAATCACTCCTCCCCAAAGGAAACGGGAGCCTTGTGTTTCAGGGAGTCAATCCTGTTTCCAAAATGGAACACTGATAATAAACAGCTGATAATAAACAGAACCCCAAATAGCCATGAAACACAGAGCCACAGAAACACAGATACAGAGTCAAACTTCCAGCTCTTTACTTGACAGTGGCTGCCAAGGACAAATCCTTGCTTTGAGTAGGGAATAGACTGCAAATGCAGCCAGGGTATCATTTTTATTGGGTGCTGTCAGGAGTTTTGAGCTGGATTAGGCAGAATCCCTAATCCTTTTCCTCCATCCTCTCTAGTCAGATCCTGGACTGCCAGAGATCCATTTTCAAGGATGTCTAAATGAGATCTGAGAGGTGGAAGTAGAACTTCCTTACCCTAGTCACCTCCTTAGATGACAGGATGTAAATTCACTGGTCCCCAGAGATGGACCAGATGAGCACTGTTGTCTGACACAGGCATAACAGCAGGACTTGTGTGGGCTAGAAAAACAGAGGCCTAGGTAACAGGAAAGAAGGCTTTGCAAGAAACCTTCACTTTCTGATCTTCAGATGTCGAACAGGCTCAAAATCCTGTCACGCTCCACCCCCTTCAAAACAAAGCAAGCTGGAAGGAGAGGTTGGTTATTTGTTTGTTTTAGTGATTGCCTTTTTTTCCAATCACAAGCCTAACTGATATTTTCTAGCCAGAAGTTCTTCTCAGGTTAAAACAAAGAAACATGCTCAAAGCATTAAACCTCTAATCTTACAGAGTTTAGATTTTAACATTTGGACTTCATGGAAATGACACAGAAAAGAGCATATCCTCCTAGACCTCAAAATAATTAGGAAGAAAAGACTCAGGCATTTAGGCAAAATGTGTATTGCTGGCTCAAACTAAACTGAATAATCAGCAGAGCTCCTAACCCCAGGCTGGCTGGAGGCCTGGCTTCCCCTAGCTTAGGCACTAACTGTAGTCACTCATTATTATTCAGCACTGGCTCAGCACAGACAATACACACACTTAGCATTGTAAAAAAGCAAAGGAATGTACTCTTCCTGCCTCAGTAGATTTATTTTCTAAGACCATCAATCTCCTCCTGACACTTGGTACACGTGGCAATCAGCAGATAGATAACTGTCAAAGCACTGTATCCTTTTTACCTTTCTTATACCAAAAAGAACACAGCTACATTTGGTGACTCTTTTATCAAAGCAAAGCTGGTCAAAACATTTTGAATTCAAACGTCCTCTCAAAACGAGAGAGGAAAAAAACACCCCGTGGTAATCTCTCCTGGTTTTCAACTCACTCTACCTGAAAAGCAGCTTTGAAGAAAATAGTGTTCAAAGAATATTTGGAGCTAACAGAGCACAGCTTATGAGGAGCCAGCAGAGCTCGAAGCATTCTGATTCTCACTTGGTAAGGAGGAGCCTGTTTTAACGTGATTGCTACAAAAGCAGAGACAGAAAACCCTCTGCAGGGCTGCCATGAGGCACTCCAAACTTGGTAATTTAGTTGCGAAAGTATTATAATTAAGGGGATATGATTAGGTAAATGGCAGGAAACTTTGTGCTGAGTTAGCCAAGGCAGTGACCTTTACCTGCCGAGCCCGAGCCCTGCTGAACTGCAGCCTCATACCTGATTGACACCCATGTGCCAGATGGGTCCCCAAGGCAGCCAGCAATCGCAGTGACTTGCTCCACTTTGTGGGCCACACCAGTGCCAAGCCATGCTGCAAAAAGCAAACTTCACGCTCCTTGGCCACAGATGAGGATGAGCTAAAGCCTTCATCTGATAGGGTAGATAGGAATCCACAGACCTGGGTTTTTTCCTCCAAGATATTAAGTCTGCGATAATGTGCACACCAGAATGAATGCAAGGGGAAATCTACCCCAAGGGAAGTGCTTTAAACATTACTGAAAGGAAACCTGCCTCAATTCCCACTTAAGGGAGCTGGAGGAAGCAGAGACCCATCCATGTATGGAGCCACAGCAACTGACTCCATTGCTACAATTTTTTCCAAAGCTTCCTTGGTTGTAACAATCAGATCTATCTTTTATGGATATAATTTTTGGATGCCCAGACCACAGCTGCAAACATCCATCAGTATGGTGGTGTCAGAATGCAAACAGCCTCCTGTTGCCCCTGAACACAAAGGCTTTTTTCACCAGCAATTTTTCCCACCCCATGGGAATCATTCAGGTGTAGCTAACAGCTACACTGAATCAACATGGCTGTAAACCCAACATATTTAAATTCCTCAGTTTCTGAGGCAAAACATCTAATGACTTCATTTCATGGAGAGCAGAAAGGGGTAGCAGAGTAACTAAAAACAAAACATCCTGCAATGCAAGGAGACTGCTATCCCCCGTTGGTCTTTGTTCAAATACCTAGTGTAAAGGAGAGCCCAGATCAAAGAAAAGAGAGAGACATAGGTCTGGATGAAGTCCACTGGAAAGCCTGAAGTTTTTACTCTCTCACAAGACACTGGATTTACTCCATGGGCAATTCCTTCTTTCTCTCCTCTCCTTCATCTCGTATGTTGCCTCTAAATTTGAAAGACTGCCCGGCCTCTCCTGTGGCTTTATGCCACTTCACCCTAGCCAGCTTAGGCAGAACTGAGTTGAGTTTGATGCCTCCTCTCCCAGCACAAGCACCTTGGGTGCTGCCGGGCACTTTAGAGAGGCTGGGGAGAGCGGCTTCTGGGAAAAGACTATGCCCTTTGGAGCCTGTGGGCAGCCACATCAATGTGACACCGCACCAGTGGGAAATTGTCAATTTAAAAGTTAATGAGAGACATAGCCCAGCCCTGGCACACTCCACAGGTGCAGTCAAAGGGGAGATAGGCAGTAGTCGAGCAGGTATACATTGTGTTCCCTATTTCTACCTTCCTCTAGGCAGCAAAAGAAGAGACTCCCGGGTCTCTGCCGCACCCATCTCTCTGCAGAGGAAATACCAGCGGGTGCTGCCTGAGCCCAGCCGCAGCCATCAGCAGTCACCAGCCCAGCACAGAGCTGAGTTTAAGGCTACATTCAAACTGTGATTTCGGGTTTACATTTGAGCCCCTGCACTCTGGACAGCAGACACAGGCGAGCCTCTGGATGCCGAGTCACGCAGGGAGGCGGCGGAGGAAGGGCTGAGGGCTGCCGGCCAGGCTCCATCCCCGGGGCCTCAAGCCCCAGCTCTGACGTAGAGCTCCATTGTGAACGGAGATCTCGGGGGAAATGCTCGCATCCGGGCAAACATCCCTTTAGAAACTCCGAACCAATGACTAAGCCCTTGCCTTTCTGAGCAGGCTGAAGTACACAAAGTTAGAGTCCCAACTGGCAGCGTAGCCCTTATTGACCATCATGCCCAATGCAAGGACAGCTACCCTCTAAAGATGCCTTGAACTGAGTGTCTGCACAAGGTGAGCCTCCTTTCCATCTCCAACTCAACATCCTCCAACTCACTGAGCTGAGCCAAGCACACCAGAAGCCAGGGTGGCAAATGACAGCATTATGCATCAGAACACGAATTATGTAAAATTACACACACAAACACACAGGGGAGAAGGACATCCAACTTCTTCTCCCAGTTGTGGCATATATTAGCTCTTCAGCATGTGCTTGCAAACTCCTTTAAATCCTCAAAGAACGTCTTTCTGGCCTTGCATATTCCTATCTCCTCCCTGCCCTCCTTTTCAAGAAAATTTCTCATAGCAAAAGTAGCCAGCAATGAGCATACACTACAGAATATAGGTTGGATTTCTGCTTGCTGACTTCAGTTTCACAACCCTGTGGCTCCGTTTGCTTTCCTGGTGTCACTCCTGCTTTATGAGGGAGGGAAATCTCAGGTCCCCAGTGTGCAACTCAGGCACAACACTGAGAGTGTTTTCCTGTAAAGTGGCTCAGTCATACGCTCAGAAAATAACTAGAGCCAAGGGTGATTTTATAAGCTTAGAGGAAAGTGTCTCAAGCAATTTACAATGGCTTGAGTTGTGAAAGGCACAAAACACCATCTATACCCTTCGCCGTAGGCTCGATGCAGCAATTTCTGACTGCTGACATCTGTTAACTTTAGCAGACTTTCTGTTTTTAAAACAGAAAGAAATAAGTAAATGAGTAAACCATCTCAACAAGAAACCCTACTTTCCATGCCCATTAAACCTTAAACCCTTTCAAATCTTCTCCAGCAGCTGCAAGCATCTTCCCAATAGTTTCTGGGATGCTTGTTGGCAGGCTGCACAGCAAGCCACAGAATTCTCTAAGGATTCCTGTCTCTCTCCTTGCAGAAGTAAAGACAGAGATTACATTTGTCAAATAGGGATAAGAAGTTAACAGGACCGATAAGGTTAGACATGCCAAGTGATTCAGCAAACAGTTCTGGAAAGAACGATTAGATCTGAGCTAACTAAGTATGATAAATTCTGACTTTAACCCAATTACTTACAATGATTTTAGACGTCTGGGAAGAGCTGAGCAGTACAGCATTGTAATCAATGAATGTGCCTGAAACTGGGCAGGCTCCCTTCCCCACTCCACCTCCCAAAGACATAGAAATTTAAGTTGAACAGGTTTTGAGGAAAAAAGGTCTCAGAATTTTTCTAGATCTAAAAACTCTGTCCTGGTCATAGAAGGCTTTAGCAGCAGGGAAATCAAGATCAGTTCCTAGATTTATTTAATTTTTAATTGCAGAAAACAAACTTGTCTCAAAGACTTCCATGGTCTGATGTTAGTAAGATGCCAATAGAGGCAAACGCTTGGTCTCCGCTCTGTCTGAAGGAAGCTTTTTCCCCTGCAAATGTCATCAGCTGGAATAGTCAAAAGAAAATATTTGTCTTTGAGAAATGCTCTATTTCTTTTTCTCTAACCTGCAATCCAAAGACCCTGAGGTCATTTTCTCCTCCAGCTGGTGCCTCCCCATTTTCTGTGGCTCTGCACCATCACCCTGTAAGAGTGAAAGTCACCCCAGACAGAGGCCAGCCTGAAGTCTGGGGTTCACTTGAATCATACAGGCTTAATGCAAAGATCAAGGGGGTTTTGAAACCAAGACCATTTACATCAGGTTTAAAAAACCCTAGATGGGAAAAATATCCTGTCTCCTAGCTGCTCACCAATGCATGACATTTAATAATAGCAAAGACAACAACTGTAGGTTAGGCCAAAAAGTTTCTCAGTCAAGTTGGCTTTGATGTACATGTCTTCAATAATAAACTCATTTGCTGTTCATGTTTTCATGCTGAGGCCTTATCCAGAAGGAATACTGCCTCTCTGTTTTTCCCAAAGCATCTTTCATTTATGTCATGAAACATATCAACCTAGTTTTTTTCATCTAATTTAATTTGTGGTCTTGGCTTGTCCTAGCACCAAAATATTTCTTCAGTGTGTTGTTAAAGAGCACAGATACATTCACAAGAGCTTCAACAAACCATTGCGGACAGGGAAGTTTTTGGGGAAATTGTTTGGAGAGGTTTAAAAGAAATTAGCGCTCTTTTATTATTAGGAGTCGTAGAACATAAATACACCTCCCAGACATTTTTCCTTTTTCAAAAAATTCTGTACTCTAGGAAGAGCCTTGAAGCCACCGCAAACTGGCAAACTGCGGGCCCAAGGATTATTTTGTAGAAAAGAGTATGAAAATATTTTTATTGCATGCACTCAGAGCTACAGTGTTCTTGAATTATGCCGGATGTCTAAAACAGACCTGAATGTAAATAGGATGCACCAGTATGGCATGTGTTGAAATTAAATACAGAACATATGAAAGAAAAGTTTGCTTCAAGACTGTGCACACCCTTACTGCACCAAGATTATAGTATCTTATGTGTATTATCTCTTTGCAATGCTTTTACAAGCATTGGGAAACTGAAGACAGTACAGAAAGCATCTGAACAGAGCTCAGAGGTCTCTGGCTGCCCAGAAATCCCTGCACTTCCAGTCTGCAACCACATCTTGGCCTGTGTGTACCCAGGGTAGCGCCTGCCAGCAGCCCCACTAACGAGCCTCTTGGAGACAGTTCTTCATTAGTAGAAGCAGAACTCTCTGTGTCCAAGGCTACATGGCTCCCAGGCTAAGATAGCATGCAAGTAGTAGTAAGCAAAATCCCTCCAAGCCAGCTGTGACAGACCCTAAAACAGCTCTATGCTCCTTAGTGTGTGCAGGTACACAGACTTAATTCAGGACCACCAGAAGAAGGTAAGGAGGGCTTAAGAACCTAAGGACCTGCATTTTTCCTGAAGAGATTTTTAAGGAATTTTGGCTAGCAAGCAGGTGAGGGAAGAAAAACTTTGGATGGATAACATTAGTTGATTTAAAAGATTTTGTATTTCAGTCGTGGTCAGAAATCTATCTACCATAGAATCATAGAATAGACTGAGTTGGAAGGGATACATCTGGATCATCAAAAGTCCAATTTCTGGGTACCTCTGGGGTGCTGGGCAAAGTTGAGAGAAGAAATGAGTGTGAAACAGAACTAGCTAGAAGAATTATTCAAGAATGAACAACTGAGATGCACAAGTTATGCATTATCTCCAGGAAGAGGGGTGTGGCATTAAAAATGGTGTGGGAAAGAAACCATGAGAAGTGATAAGTCAGCAAATAATCAGTTAAAACATCTAGCTTTAGCTGTGAGGCACTGGCCTGCTCAAAATCATACTTGGAGCAGAGCCTAATACTCTCCAGCTGCTCCCTTCCACCATAAACTCAGGGGCACTAATTTTGGCCAAAAAGGCTGGGGCAGACCCAGGAGAGTCCTATGAAAGTCCTAGAAATATTCCCATGAGAAACAAGCCGACCAAGGCATGCAGCTCCTCCTCCACTCCCCAGTTCGCCGGGCGACACAGACACCGCCAGCTCTGCTGGGAACCAGTGCAGCACCGCAAGCATTTCTGTTCTGCAAACAAAACTCTGCTGGGCTTGGGTGATTAGATGCTTAGAGCCAAGGAGCAGGTGGAATCATTTTGTTTGGCAGCGGTTCAGATCTGGCAGTGCCGCAAGGGACAACAAACCCAAGGAATGTTCAAGGGTTTAATAACACTCAGTGCAAGGCAAATTATGAAGAGCACAGAGTGGCGTGAATTGAGAAGCCCACAGTAGGCAGCAGATGTGTGAGGGGTTCTCCTGGTAGGGCACTGGCAGGCACAGCAGGTCCTGAGAGGAGGGGTGAGGGGCAGAGGAAGCTGTGCTGGCCAACTCTGCCCCAGCCACCAGGATCACAAACCCAGCCTGCCACATGTCCACTTGGTGCTGGCAGTGAAGTACAACTGATCTAAGCTCTCCAAAGCAGTTTCTTTATTAGTGCAAGCAAAAACAATCTCTGGGCAGCTTAGCTCAAAACATCAAATAAAGCTGATATCAACACCAAAGTGTTGAATTTGTCTATGCAGCCAGAAAAAGGAATAAAGAGAGCAGTCTCCAAAGAAATTAAGCTGCCTGTAACTCTGCTTTTTGTCAATTAGAGCATATGATGGCTCATTCAACAAAGGTCTAAGTATCATTCTGCCCTAGCCCTAAATTCCCACACAAGGTATCACATTTCAAACTTTGCTGAGAACTGTTCCTGCTACATGGATTGTACCCATAGGAGAAAATTATTTTGGGTAGGAGGTACTCAAATCCAGAACAATGGTTCTGAGGCTGTTTGGCCCTCTTCATTCTGCACCTGTTTTGCTGAACTCTTCAAGGACATTGAAGAAGACATTGACAGGAAAGTAGGGAGAACTATATTTGCAAGAATTCCTTGCAAGCACCAGGCCCTGAAAAATAGACTGGGGTACTACTGCTTATAGGAAAGTAGAAATGAATGCTTTTGGTATATTGCTTTCTCAAAAGATTAGAATAACTTTCTTTTCATTTCACATGAAGATTTATAGTGGGCTCTAATTTCCTGCAAAGGAGCAGGGAGTACTCCATAAAGGATGGACATGGAAACTATGCAGACAAGACTGCTGTTGGGTTAACATTTACTTTAACTCTAATTTTCTGGTGACACATACAAGTGTTTGAAAATAATAAAGGTTGTCAAAATATTTTCCATAATAAACTCCTACGCACAGCACATGTACAAGACCAGCAGAGTTTCCTACCCAGCTGGTGCACTAGCTGCTACCAAGATATTATCTGATTACTAAGATGCCATTGCAGCTTGTGTGGGAGCTTGCCTTCTCATGATGGGCTGAAGCATTGCCCCTCCTTGTCCTTGCATCTCTTAGCATGCACAGTGTCCTGCATTCTCACAAGTGGCAACATTCAGGAAGACTTCTCATGTAAGGGTAACTAGTGATCCCAGAGCTATCAACTACCCCAAAACCAAGGCAGGGGAAGGCAGTATAGCTCTGTAATAAAGGCTGATGTGTAATGCCTCTGGGCAGACTGTGGAAGACAACAAGTCATAACTCCCCCTACTTTACTCCACACTCACATGGTTACACAGGCAGGATGCAAGGGTATGAGAGATTTCCATTTTTGCTAAACACAGCAGCAAGACAGAAAAAAAAAAAAAGAATTTCAGATGTACTCCAAATTTGAGTACGGCAGATTCATTCCCACTGCCTCCTATATCTGGCTTGGGATACAAGCTCTGGAACGGGGATCCTGAGGCTCTTTATTTCAGACTTTCATTTTATGCCTTAGTAAAGCTTCTTTCCTCCTCCTTCCCCCCAGCCACCACCCCCCCCCGCTTCATTAACTGGAGATATAAAAAGAGAAACAAACAAAAAAGTCCTGAAAAACCGAAAAACCCATAACAGGGTGAGGCGCCCATGCTTTCTGCCATAATAACATTCTCTAATTAAAACACAAAGCAGCCAGGGCTACAGGATTAATGGACATGGTTTCCTCTTTTCAAGTCTTGCCTGCTGACAGATCGCCTCATTCCTTCCTTGCTCTTGAACCTCTCAGGAAAAAAAATAATCCAGTTTGCTTATCTTACAGTGTGGGGTTGCCATGGAAACCGCATCCCCCTGTGAGATGCTCTGTCATAACATTTCAGCACTGTATGGAAGGCTTAAAGACACAGCATCCTCTGCTCTGAGGCTCCTGAGCTAGCCAGAGTCTCTGCAGATGAGCAGCTGTCAAACCCAGTAGAAGTCTAAAGTTGTGAGGGAGAGATAGAGAAGTAACAGTAGAAATACTCAGTTGCCCGGTTCTCTGCAAAATCCTCTTCTTGCTTTGGCAGTTAACATTGACCAAGAAGTCCTTCAGTTTGGTGTAAGACACGTTTTGCTCTTCGGAGAACCTGTCCCCTGACAGCCTGTTGAAGAAAAACTGTGCTGGCACCAAAACATAACCCATCATTCTACCAGGGCGTAGCACAAAGCACTTCTTTAGTCAGGGTTTTATGTCAGATTAGTCTTTGAGCCCTGTTTCTCAGTCCTTTTGTAAGAAAGGAGGGGAAAAGTAGCAAGCACAATAATTGCCCATAATGGGAACAGGCCTCCTATAGCCTGCTCCTTAATTACAGGGATGGCTTCCAGGCTGTAATCACTAGGGGTCCAGATGGAAGTTCTCCAAGCTCTTTGAGGGACAGAATGTGTCAGTTATTAATTAAACATATGAGGCAATTAGCCTCAAAACTTCGTAGTAAATCACTACAGCTGTGTTACTTTCACTTTTTCCTTTGGTGAGTGCAAGTCAAATGCACAGTGCATTTCCCAGGGGGGTCGCAAAGACTGCAGCCAAAAAGCATTCCCAAACAAGACCTTTGTTGTTGGGTGGAAAAAAGTATCTGCAGAAAGCTTGTTTTCAGAAGTCAGCTACTTCACAGTCACATCCCTCATGAGAGACGATGGATTCTGTGTACCAAAGCTATTCACCACTCAAGCTGTCTGGTGGGGAAGGCAGCTGAACTCTCTCTGCCACCCCAAATAGCAGCCTGGAGTTGTTCTGGTACAGCAGCAGGAGGAAAGCATTCCTGTGATTGATGTGGCCCATATTCCAGCATCAGCTATCAACTGTAATTAATTGTTTCGGACCTTGTCAAGATCTGTGTCTTGGTAGATCCCAGCACTTATAGGACCCTGTTGCTGGTTGGTCAAAACAGCTTGAAAATGAGATGCTGTGTTGCAATTCTTTGTCAATCTCCAAGTTCAGGAACCAGGCCAAAACCACCACAGTTGCTAAAACCCAGTTAGTGATTTATTCCAGTATTTGTCTTCGCAGACAAAAACTCTCTCAGTCACATCAAGGCAGCCTGACGTCAGTGCATTGTTAGTCGGCTTTTTACTCCGCGGTTCAGTGCCACAGTTGGAGATTCTATCAACTACAAAAACCTCAGTTAGCTTCCCGACACTTTTCTCACGTGTAGCTGACAAAAGACGCAGTAAGTCATAATTGACAGCAGTAAGAACTGGGTGGTGACCTCAGCCCTGTTTTACTCTAACAGAAAAAGAACTTCAACCCAATTTTACTCTAATATATAAAGAACTTTGACCCCTTCCTTAGACATTTTAGCATGCTTGGAGAAAACACTTTGAGAAGACTCATAGGAAAAATGGAGAAGAACACATGCAGGCTGTAATCACATGCTGCAAGCTCCCCCTGGTACTTGACAAAACAAAACAAGAGGAGTCAAGGAGGCTTCTTTGGAGTGAGCAGCCACTGGATTCTCAAGAAGGATCAGTGACAATTGCTTGCCCAGTTCAGGGAACACAGCAGCCTGAAGGAGACTTAAGCCCACTGAAGGTCATGTAAGTTAGAGGAGGACACACATCCTCTTGCCATGGAAAAGGATAGAACAGAGCCAAGAGCACACCAAGCAGACCTTTAGCACTCTTGAATTTAGCAAGATGACAGATGACTGATGTGCAGAATAGCAAGTACTTCATGTGCAAGCCGTTCTCATTTATGAATTTATTTCCAAGCTTTGCTCAACAGTTCATATATGAACAAAATAAAGGGGCTTTCTCTGGCAAACCAGATTATTATGTTGAGCTTTCGTGACAAAAACTGGATGCAGCTTCTCATGTCTACCTCATCCTTGTCCTGGCATTGTAACTCATGTTTGACTGCCATATAAGCAGAGAGACATTTTTGCAGATTTTCTGAAATTAATTCTATCAAACTGAAGTACTAAATATTGCTCAAACTGAAACCTTTCAGAATGTTTGCAGTGAACAGAAAGTAAAGCAAAATATTACCGTCGACTTCGATTTTGGAAGTCTAAGTGAAGTTAAGTTGAATGACTTGATAGTGGATCTGCAACATCTCTAAATCTTTATGCTTAGAAAAGGGTAGATAATGCTCAACACATGTAACCACACAGATTTGGGACTTTTAATAGGGCACTCTCCCTACTGTACATTGGAACAAACTTCTCACTTCTCTGCACAACCAGTGGCATTCTCAATGTAAACTTGATAGCATTTGCTCAGCACTCCAAAGAAAATAATCAGGAACTAAGAGAGCTTGTGTTCCCTAAGAACAGAAACGCACCTTAATATATTTAAGGCTTATTCCAGAAAACAAAACAAAACAAACAAAATAAAAATAACCCAAACAAAAAGGAAAAATCAAACAAAGAAGCCCAAACAATAATTCAAAAACCAAACAAACAAATGAAGAAAATAAAAACAAACAAAACCCCCCAAAAAAACAAAGCAAAATAAACAAACAAAAATTAAGAAAGAAATAAAACAAAACAAAACTAAAAACCACCAAATCTCACCCCCAGGAACTAAGGCACTTGTTTTCATCTCCTTATGGAAAGGGGGAAGAAGGAACTTCCAGCAGACACAAATTTTAAGCTGGGTTTCTAAACTGAGTGTAAGAAGTCCATCATTGTAGAGCGCTGCCCAGAATAGTCAGAATATTACAGTAAAGGGGTATTTTCATTTTCCAAAATTTTAACCAAAAAGAATTTAACATAAAACTTAAAAAAATTAAAGTGATTTAACCACACGAGTACATTAAACCTTGAGAGTCTTTGACATCCATGAAAGCAGAGAAGTTGTTCTGTATACAGAGGTTTACCCAAGAGTAGCCTCATAAAAAACAAGCCTCAAAGTCAACCCGAACATCAAAAGAATAATCTCTAATTAAATATGCTGAGGAATTTTTCAGCCTATTACTAAGGTCTTGATGATCTTTTCTGAATTCCCAGGGCTCAGGCAGGAATAACAATATTAAACATTCTGTGTCTTATTGGAAGAAAAGGAATAAGGGAGAACTGACACAAATTGCTTCAAATTCCTTTTAAGATCCTACACCTTGTAGTTACAAAAAGGTGGAACTCAGTTCTGGTCAACTCAGAACGCATTTTCACTGCCAAACAAGCCCCAAGAACACTGTGGCCAAGGAGCTTCTGTTTTCTGGAGGTCACTGACAAGGGGTTACATCACTTTGTGATGCACAGGCAGACTGTTTTTGTCCTTCAGAGCATTTTTTCTTTGGTAATGGTTCTGGACCTCTCTGCCTAATTGCACCCACTTCATCTGTGGAGAGAGATTTATAATGGAACATAATTTTGAGGGATTAACTTTGATGCTGGTACATGGCCCATGCAGAAGTGACAGCAAAAAATTTATATTAGCTGTTGCTCCTGCCAAAGAATAACAGAGAAGCTTATTACACAGGCAATCTAACTCCCAAATTAGTGCTGATTTTCACCCCATGGCACTTTACTGCTGTTGATGATGGGAAGCAGCAGCAAATAGGAAGCAAAAAAATCAGGAACCTAGCTGCCAATTTTTATTATTGAAGGGGGTGAGCAAAGTCTTTGTTCAGGTACAAATCTCAAAGGCAGTGAAGAGAGCTGAAGACAGAGCACAAAAATTACTGGAGGAATCAAGGTCCTTGCCGAAAGTCCCTTGGGGAACTTCTAGTCCGGTATTTCTAATTCAGAAACCTGGCAGAACATCAGTCTTCTCCCTTCCTCCCTACTGCTGAAGATTTCTCCTAGAAGTTGTGTCCAAGGCAAAGCTGAATGCTTTTGGGATCCACAGGACATTTTACTGGCACTCCTATCTCTGGGAAGCAAGAGCTTCACTTGAAACTTTGAGGTATGTTGTTTAACCCATGGAGACCTCAGTACTAATTATAACGGCAGCAATCATGATCCCACCTGCAAAAGGATACAGATAGGAGGATGGGCCTCCATCTAGACTTTCTCTGCCACAATTCTCTTGGAACAGAGCTCAAGTGGACAGGACATTCACTATGAACAAACTGTGAACTGTGGGTCTTCAAATATTGCCAGTGCTGTGATTTACCACTGGTATGATACTACCAACAGACTCAAATCACTGCAAGCAATGGAAGATAAATAAATCTGGAAAAACAAGATAAACTAGGTCGCTTTCTAATATTCAACAGAAGAAAAGAGGGTTCTTTAGCATCTGTTGTTTGAGAAACACCTAAAGGCACAAGCCAGCCTTAAATATTCACAACATGATGTGCTTAGTAGGAAGCAAAGCTAGGAACCCTGCCCTGGACAGACCATCACTGAAACCAGAGAGTTTACATTTGGCTTCGCTTCAAAGGAATCCGGACTTCCCAGATCACCTGAACCATTTTCTATTTCTTGTGTTTTCCCATGGGCTGCTGACGCCTCCCTGTTATTATTTGGAAACTTATTTCCTCTCTCCTGACCTCTATGCTTTAAGGGGAAAAGGCAGCTTCTGTGCCAGAAGTGTCCTGTAGGACTCAAGTGCCCATCTACACAAAATAATTGCTGTTGAAGTTCTGTTTCAAGAGCAGGCTAATGCCTCCTGCAGCTCGCACTGAAATCAGCTGTAGTTCTTCTACCAAGTTCCAAGCTGGAGCTATCTTAACTGAAGTGGTGTGTATGTATGTAAAGTTTGTCCATAATTTGCACAGGTCCTCTGAAGATTAATCCAACCAAATAAAGATCATTATCATAGATAATTGAAGACCCATAAAAAATGAGAACAATCTCCTTGCAACACATCTGAGAGGTTACAAGTAAGATATTTCATCTTAGTCTTTTATTTTCTGCTCATTGTTACTATGCTTCCCACATGGCTTTGTTGTTGCCCTCAACAATAAATCTCTCTATGTAATCTCTCTTAAAACTATTGCTTAGCAAGACTTGTTAGCCCTATTCACACTATGCATGGTTATTCTTACAGCTGAGTAGAGCTAGTTTATGGTGAATTCTCAACTATCTCGACATCTCCAACTGCTACTGAAAGGCAGCATAGCAGATGGAGGCATCAAGGGAGAGATTTGTCCTCAGATCCACTCCGATAGAGGAACTCCTCAGTCACATCATGTACTCCTGAGCATGGCAAGACCAGGCTGACAGTCTGGGCCTGACAGCTCAGTGACATCTCTTGTGTTCACTTGTTAATAGAGCCTAGAAAAGCTTCTTATGGGAGCTGACAGAAGCCATAGTAAGTAACTTAAGACAGGTTCATGCTATACTTATTTTGCTAGTGTTTGGTTTAATAAAATACCTCCACAAATTTTCAAGGCAGACCCCATTCACCAGAGAATGCCCAGATGAGACAGGGACAGGTACCTCAAAGGATTCAAACACCAGCCTTGTAATTTTGCTAAAGAGCAACTGTGACTCACCACTCTGAAAACTCCTGGGTCACTCCAAGGTCCAGCAAGAAGGGGCTATAGACAGATGATATTTAGCACTGTGGCTTAAAAGAACTTTCTATGGACTGAATAAGCAGAACCGTGGGTGCCAGATGGGAGGGCAGCATCAAACAGGGCAGATGGAGCCATGAGCTGAGGGAGCAGACACAGGGTTATATCCTGCACTGTGGGCACTGCACAGGGCTAATGCTGGAGAAGGGCAGAGCCAGGGACTACAGCTCACCAGCCCCTCCAGAGAAATCTGCTCCCAGCCTCCAACAGCATGCTTTTCATAAATCAGCCAACAGCTCCTTAGTGTGCAGCTTCACCCTCAACACTGCCACGTGGGGAGAGATGCATCCAATCAGGGATGGCCCCGGAGGGCTATGCCAGCAGAAGTAGCTGAGTAAATTACAGCACTCTCCTCGGGATCATTACAGAAGAAGAACAGCTGGAGACAAGATCCTGGAATATGAATGGTTTGCAAAGAAATCCAGATAACAAAGCACAGTTAATGCATGTAGAGCTGTGGTGTCTGATAACATGAGAGCCCATTAAAAGACCAAGGGGTGCCAAAAATACGCTTCCAGTGAAAAAACAAAACATAACCACAAAAAAAGAAACAACAACAACACAAAAACCCCATAAGAAGCAGCACATGTAATGGAAAAGGGGTTAAAAAAATAATTCCTTAGCATGAGGCCACGCCATAAACCCTACAAAGGGGCCTTCAAGACCACAAGCTCTACTGCTGGACACTGATATCTGTAGCATGTGCAGCAGGGCCAAATCAAACACACCACAGCTAGGTCCGAGTAAGCGATATTGAACCTTTGTGTGGAGATGCAAACTCGAGTTCTGGAGGCAGTAGGATGGCAACACCATCCTACATATCTAAGGCTCTGTCTGCTGGTTGTCCTGATGTCATTGTATTACTTCCAGTTCCAGAAGCACTTTTCTGAACACTGTTTCTGGCATCTCTTCAGTGCAATATAGGCAAAGGTAAAAACAGCTTTACCATCTCTATTTTTCTTCCCCTCTTTCTGCAAGTCTGTTTCTCTCTTTGTACAAAGGAGAGCAACATCAGCTAAGTCATCCAGCAAAAGGAAAGTGGTTACAGTTTCTGCTAAAAGGGACGGTGTAACCATGAAACTACCACTACAATTAGTGATCTGAAGTCTAATGGAGCAGGAAGCAGCCAAGTATGCAATAAAACTTTTAGAGAATATCCACACTAAGCACACATTAGGCTAGAAGCAGCTGTGGCCGTACCAGATTCAAGGTCCCCAGGATGACATTTGCCTATGCCTGAAATAAGCTGCTTCATCCAACATCCTTTAAGCCTGATTGAATCAGACAGTCTCAGCGGTTCTCACACACAAGCCATGCAAGTTCAGCAGCTCTGAGCACTCTCTTCTGTTGTATGCCCTTGCCCTTTGAGCGTGCTTTAGGTATCACACTCGAAAGCTCTACAGGTTCCTCAGACTACCCAGGGATACAGGTCTGATCAAGCCTGACAACATCTCTACAGCAGCAACACCACTAAGGGCAGGACCACGTCTTGCTTTTCATACAGTGCTGGTGATTGGAGCAGGGAGATGGTAATCCAGACCAGAAATCAGGAGCACTCCCTGGCAATGCTGGCTCTGGCACAGACCCTGCCTACACCACTCTACTTTGGCAACTCCCAGAGCAGCCCAGGGTACATCTATGTCTCAGTTTTCTCAGCTGTATCACATGGGCAGCACACGTCACTTCTGTGCCTCACTGGAGTGCTGCATGACCTATGGTTTGCTCACTTCTACAGAGAGACCAAACAGCACATTTCCTCAGGTAAGCACATCAAGAGACAAGTTCTAGTCCCAACTTGAAGGATATACGAAAAGTTAATATCTCTGAGTCTCCTTTATACCCACCAGCAAAATCCACCCACTTCTGCAATTTGCTTTGAAATAAGGCAAAAAGCACTAATTGTTCAGATTTATTTGCTGGCTGGAGCACCTAAGAGTATGCATTCTCTGCAGACATGAACTTGCCCTGTCCCAGGGCTTGAGAAAATACCAGTTTTGCTGGTGCACAGCATTATCTTTCGAAAAACTCACCACAGCATGCACTACATGCACTTACCTGACTAAACTTAGACTTTAAACGAGAACAAATATATTGCTATGAAAAGCCCAAGACACGTCTGAGCAAGTTATTTCCAGATGATTTTCCTGTGAACATCTAACAAAACTGAAGTTTATATTAAATATACACTGAGGATCTTCTCTTTCTTTTGAGGGCAATCAACATCCAAGTTCCTCTGCCCCGGGAGGTACTGGCACAATCCACTCTGATTAGATTCAGAAGGGAGAGCAAACAGACAATTACTCTGATAACAATCTTATCTGAGGACAGAAATGAGATTAGCAGCCTAACTGCAGTGATTCTTACCCAGATACACTGTTAAATTTCCACTAACCCAGCATGGGACTGAGAAGGAATTTCCCTATGGAGCCTGTTGGCAAGTAAAGCGAGGTGCAATTCTTCCCCTACTAGTCCTTTTCCAGCAAAGAGAATTCTCTCTTAGGACCCAGTGGCCATGAACAGCACATGTTCCAGGCTAGACATGTTTTTGATACTGCAGCAGCTGAGCAAGTTCTTCCTTCTAGTACCCAACTGTTACACAGAATCTTGTAAGCAAAAAACATAGTGAAATTGGCTGGGACCCTTCGTAGCCCATAGGGAGCAATTCCATCCTGCTGGCTCTCCTGTTACTTAATTTTGGCAAGCCTGCTCTCAAAATTCTCAGGTAGTACACATTAACCTCTCATGAACCTAATGACCATTGCTGTTGTGAAGTCCTCTGTAAACAGTTTTGATTGTACTTCTGTAACTCGATCTCATTGTTTTTAGTTATTCCATTTAAGACAGCCAAATTAACTCCTGCCCCCTGCGTTTGTTCCCTTCACATCTCTGGAACAATGTCCAGTAACAGACAGGGCAACATGATGGGATATAAACAGGACTTCCAAGATAGGGATCCCAAACAGATCTGCACTTTAATCTCACAAAGACAGATAATTAATACAGTAACAGGACAGAAGCCTAGCTGCTCAGGAGATTACTTGCACCATGTCTATACCAACAAGTTTACACAGGGATCTTGTAAGCATTGCCTGCAGTGGACACCACATACCAGTCTGGAGATGTCAGCTTTAATGCTGATAAATCCAGATGGTGTAGGCTCTGCTCTGCAGCTGGGAGAATGCTCCTGTGGGTGGGGACACCTTCAGCCACCGAGCTACAAATTTTGTATCTCTCTACATTGCACAATTGTAGGAAGAGGTCAAAGACCAAAAAAAAAAAACCCCACAGATTCTCTAGAAATGCCATACCCAAAAGGAATAACAATTTCAACAGTCTGGGTAAATCAAGCTGAATGTGATTTGAAAACTGATAAAAGGCAGAGGGTTAAACTTTCTTCATGCAGTATATGACAGCATCGTGCTTCGGTATTTGCAGTTTTCTTTACACATCTATTTAGACTAAGATGGATAACCTTATAAAAATACATAAGGAAGCAGCAAGAAGAAATGGGCCAACTGCTGTATTTCTGCTTTGCTGATCTGAATTCACGGCATTTAGTTATAATCCTTCATACAGGAAGTTTATTTATACAGACAGGGATTTGGGGAATTCCGCAGGATTAGTCAATCTACAGCATTCTCAGGGCATGAATTTTAGCATCAGAATTACACTGCCTGGATATTCAATGCCTAGAGTAAATATTTGGGTTGATGAAGGTTAAACAGATTAGACAAGATGAAGCCAGAGTTCTCTGCTTATTTACACAGAAGCTTAAATATTGCTGCTCTTCATTTAAGAAGCCTAATTTAAAAGAAAATCTCGCAAAAGCAACAAACAAAATATACTTACCCAACCTGAAGTGAGATAGCACCAAGATTTCTATCATCTTCAGCCTGGGTAGGCATGTGACAAAGCCACACACTGAATCACAGATTTCACACTCCTTAGCCTCCTTATGGGAAACATGCAGAGGAAACAACAGCTTCAGCGCAAGCTTGCTGCTCTGGGTTTCAGCTGCACCAGGGAAATGGGATAAACAACCCCCCTCCCGGTTCTATTCAAAAACAAGAGGGAAATAATTGGTGTGAAAACCATTTACAGTTCAGTTACACTTTTGTGATGTGAAGAGGCAGTTATGCACAAGGCTGGCTGGGACCTGATCATGTCCATAAGTCCTACTGTGGAGAGGATTTCCAAATGTTCCCAGCGATGCCACGCATCAGCTTTCAATAACATCAGCAATAAATTCCCATCCATAGCAGGCAAAGCAGTGTTAAACTAAGTCCAGTTCCTACGTCCACCTGCTGTATCCTCCAAGCTTAGTGACATTTTTCTGTGTCATATCAAGTCCCTGATCCAAGGCACCTCCACTGCCAGCAGGTTGTTGATCAGCTGGTAAAGGACCAGTAGGTCAGTTTTTGCTAGACACAAAAAGCAAAATTTGGATTTCACTCTTTGATAGACACAGATTAAGACTGAAAGCAAAATGACAAGGCAGGTATGCCAGCAGGTACACGGCTAGCACAAGCTGGAAGTTTGAGGAGGTGTGGCCAAGCATTAGTTCACATTTCAGTCCATTTGTTCAGTTTCAATTTCTGAATGAATTTTATTAAAAGGAACATACAAACTGTTTTCTATTAAGGCATCAAGAAAAAAAGCCCCACTTGTGTATAAATTAAATGCCTCTGCAGAACTCTACTCTCACTTGTTGGATTTCCACCCTTTCACTACTGCGCATCACTCAGCTCTTACCCCACCGAGGTTGTGTTTTGTTTACCACAGTCTCAAGAAAATTTGTGTACAAATTTCAGACACTTTGGAAGAAGAAGTTCCACCAATCCATGTTTACTCTGAACAGATGTAACATTCCTAAGACGCTCTCAGCTGGCTGCCTTTGAAGTCTGAAAAAAAAAGGGAGGGTAGGAGGGGTTGGGGGAGCATACAAAAAAAAAAAAACTCTCGACCTTGAAAGCTGCATTTCTTCCCTTAAAAGAAGAAGTCTCCAGGGACCCTTGAGCAAAATAAAAAGCAAATTCTCCAGATCCTTATCTCATGTTATTTTTGAGAGCATTTTCTTTTGTTCCTTTGCTCCTGTCATATCTTGGATTAAAGGACTTTCACAGACACAGTACATGTCCAAGCAGACCATTCACCATTCCAGATCTGTGCCCCCCATGCCAGGCCAGGGCAACCCTTCCAGCTTCAGCTATTCCTTTTCAGGAAAAGCGCAGCCCAGCCTCAGACCCAAGCATGACAAGAAAAATTTCATAACAGGCAGCCTGCTGAGTTCTGCAAAGGTAAAGCATTTATTGTGAATTCCCACCCACAAAAGCGCTCTCACAGCCAGTCACACCTGGTGATGGGTCAGTGTTGGGCAGCACTTACACAGCACTCAGACTTGCACACCCACAGCCCTCGGAGCTGCACTGTGACCTCTCACACAGCCATGGCTGAAAATATTATTTCATCAAACACAGCTTGCACTTACCCCAAAAATGTCAGTGGGGACTAAGTTAACTTTAACATGGCAAAAAGGGGCTGCTTTTCCTGTTCTGCTTCTCTCTGTCTGCTGCCATGTCTTCGGCGTTCCTCTCCTCCTCTGTCAAACTCAGCTCCTCCTCTGTTAGCCTGCCCTATTAACCTTCTCCATATCCCACCCACCCAAATTTGCACATTATTAAGCATCCAGAGCCTTTTGTTCAGGTCCTTAAACAAAAGCATGGCTACTGCATTTCCTGGCAAGAGGTGTCTCATACCCGGCAATCACTTAGGGCAGCTCTAATAGACTCATTACTCCCAAACACAAAATCTGGGCACGCCAGACAGGCGAATTCAAGGACATGTCCTTTCCCGAATTCCACAGAGCAAGATAAGCCTGTGAGCCTTGTGCTTACTTTATCTTAACTAAGAGGCTTCCCCCGTTTTCTCACTCAGTAAGAAACTAATTACTTGCCACTGAGGCATGGAATAGGTTAAAGTTTCCTCTGTCTTGTCTCAGTTCCCTTTGCAGATTAGGGGAAAACAATGAAGTCTCCGCACTTTGTGATATTGCTAATGCTTCCTGTGGGGATAGCAGCGCCGGCTGCAAAGAGGATTATGATTACAGTTTAAAAGGAGTGTGCACCGTACTGCCGCAAGAGGCACAGGCTTATCAGGAAAGAAACCGAGCTGCCCCAAACTATGCACTTGGGACTGCTGCCTGCCTTCGGTTCTGGCTGATGGCTCTGCCTCAGATCACACACCAGCTTATCGGGAGTGATAAGGCAGAAGCTGATCTTGGAGGGGCTGGGGTGGGGGGGGATAAATGAGTAACGCTGTGCAAACAGCTTGCAAACATTCACCATCAGAACACACAGCAATGTTTACAGATCATCCCACCACATTCATCTGCAACAAAACACCGGGCTGGCCAGGGCACAGCAGAGTGCAGGGGCTGTGCATTCCTGGCCACAGCTGTGGAATTTGAAACAAAAAGTGGTGGAGCAGTACTAGCCGTGGTGGTGTTGGCTGGCCTTCCACAGGCAAGGCTGCAAATGCTTTGAAAAGCACAGCATCGTCAGTGAGGTCTGTTCGGAGCAGATTTAGCTTTGAGGTGCAGCTTTAGTGCTGAGCACAGAGTGGACTCATTGGAGGAATAATAAATTGCCGCTGTGGAGTCATAAGATGCATTTCTATCACTGGGCCCTCTAAGGTACCAGGAGCAAGACACATGTTTGTTCACACCCATTCATCTCTACCAGCAGAATTGGTTTTTTATAAAGCCTAGGCTTTGGCCAAAATGGCAATGAAAAATTTCTTGACTTCAAATAGTGCTTAACCTTCATGGCAGGATGTAGCTACAGGTCAGCATGGCATATTTTCCCCCCTGCATAGTTGAGCCAGCATGAAAACCTGTATCTTTTTGGTAGACACATCCTGACATGTGTCAAGAGGGTTTTGTTGTTCCTGTTGGCTTAATTATTTTTTTGTTTGGTTGTTGTTTGTTTCTTTTTTTTAAACGCTATGCCTGTGCTTGCTCTCCTCCAAGTAATTTGTACAACTGATACAAGCTGAAGTTATCAGATATTCCCCCTCACGCCTCTTTCTATTCAGAGGGGTTTAATAGCTCTCTATCTGCTTGCTAGAGGCTACAACAAGCAGTAGCATTAATGCATGTTCTCCTGAATTTTTATGGGCTTAAAAACCCCTGAGCTTCTCCCAGCATGGCACCGTCTCATTACACACTGCTGTTCTAAGCAGTCTTTGCCACCTCCCACCACACACCAGAAAAACCACTGAACAAACCTTCCAAACAGCCACAATACTGAACAAAACAACAGTTTTAAGATGCTCACAAGGCACTTCTGTGAATTGTTGTATGTTTTAACCAAACTGTTTGACTTCTGCGGAGGGATAAGGTCTCTTACAGTCGGCGAAAGCTGGATGCTTTTTGCCAGCCAAATTAAACCTTCTTGTGCTGGTACAGTTCATGCATCTCTACTAACCTTTGCTGCTGGATGCCAGACTTGCCTAGGTTCCCTCTCTATCCACTGCTCCTTACCATTAATCTCTGTTGAAGAGCAAAGGGAATAGAGCTGAAAGACCAAAGACTTTCATGGTTTATGGCTGTTATAAAACAGAAGAGAATTTTTCCCATCAACATGACCTCAACCAACTTGGGCTTTAAGGGACATGAGAGCCCCAGTAGAGACCTGAACTCCAGTTGGCCTAATGTTTGAGATGCTCCCTTTAACTCTGAGAACAATGGGGACAGAGACACACATTATTAAATTAAATAAAGTCACTGTCTTTCAAATTTTAATCAGGTCATCATGTGGGCCCTGAGCCTTGGGAAGGACAACCTCCAGTGCATTTCTCAATTTCACATGCTGAGTCAGGTGACTTAAGGCATGCAAGGAAACGTCATACCTCAGAAAAAATGTCCTGCTTAATGATGTTACAGAGATTACTGAAAAGATTAATAGGATTATTTGATAACAGGTTCTACATAAGGCAACAGTGAGAGGAAAAGCAACCTAAGGAAGGAGGACCAACACAGAAAGAAGAGAAGCAATCCAAAGAAATCTATCTAGGTGGAGTTTGAATAAGTAGGCTTGAGAAAAAACAAATTGATAAGACTGGATTCAGGTTTAAAGGCACTTCATCACCACATCTGCAGAAAAGTCATTCTTGTTTGCAACGTGGATATTGAATTGTATCAGCAGCATTCCACAAGCTTTCCACTCAAATCTAGTCAATGTGTCTCTGCTCCTTCCATCCTCAGTGCCTCAGAGCCCCTTTGACTGACAGTGGCATCCACAATCATACTGTAGAGATCTTTGACACCCCCCATAAAGGGGACCCATCGACAGGACGGGCTGTTGACTTAAAACAAAGGAAAAGCAGACGCACTTTGCCAGGCTATCACTAGCAGTGATATGGATAGAAAAGCATTTTGCAAGGGACAGCTCTCAGTGGTGGGGCAGAGCCCATCAAAACTGCCGTCAAAGAGAAAGCTGGAAACAAGGAATCAGAAGTAGCTATACAGGCAAACTTTACACTCCTCTGTCCTGTTTGACAACTCAGGACTAAGCCTACATAAAGTCTACCTTAAGATTTAGCTGAAAAACAAATTATTTAGATAACTCAATGTCTGACTTTCAGAAAAGACTAGGTACACATAAAAACTGCAGCCACAATGAACAGGAGAAGCATCAACAGCTCACGTTAAAACACGTTATTTTCCAACATGGGCCTTAATGTCAGATGCAGTGATCCATTTTAGGACCGGCACAGACTCAGCAATGCATTTCTCACCAGTCATCTCTACCACAGCAACAAACAATCCAGGCTGAACTGAACTGACCACACCACACCCAAGAGCTCCACACTTCCATGGCCTCCTGAGCCTCCTTACCTGGAAGACATTTAGCAATCTCAACACTTTAAACTGGGAAGTGTTTGCTGCCTTGCTTGGGTTTATCTCACTCTGCCTATGCAGAGACTTTGGTATATCAACTTTCAGAATGCAATTTATACATTTCTAAAATCAATCAGAATCCCTAAGCTTTTACAAAAGGAAATGAAAAATATTACTGTCAAACATCCCTCAGACCTAGAAGCCTAGGTGACTGTCATACATTAAAGAAATTAAAAGGCTACATTTGAGATAGTATAGGCTCTTCCCATCCCTATCTTGAAGAGCTACGATTAAAGTGCTCTAAGAATCAAAATTCAATTTCTTTCAGGTCTTGCAAACAACATTGGCCTTGAGCTGAATGCTGCCAGGCTGCCTGCAGCCTTTGAGGAGATTAGGCTTTTACCAGCCAACTGAGAATCTTAAATCCAGTATTAATCCTAATTCCCATTTAACCATATCTTCATTGTGCAGCAAAAGCAGGCTGTGAATGAACTTGCACGTTCATTCTTCCATGTGCAATGATCTGTGTCACCAACAACAGATGCTAAACTTCATGTATGTTTAAGAAACACATTCCAACCCTGGTTTACAGAAAATCACAGCAAAAGAGAGACTGGAGCTGGAAAGAGTTCGTCACACTGGGATGATTCCTGAGAGATTATATGAATGAGAAATTTTCAGCACAAAAGCTTTTATCAGTCAATAACAGGAGATTTCAGTCCTGGCTTGGAAGAAAACAGGATGAACAACCAGGTCACAAGGACACAGAAGCACCTGTGGCCCTGACTCCATAATCACGGTGCAGTGGTGCTGCCAGCATCACCCCACCAGTACCAAACCACCAGAGGACCACCACTGGGACTGCAGAAAGCACTGCCCAACCTCACCATGATCATGGTCACTGCCAGGGTAAGTTTCTGAGGGCAAGAGACTCAGCATTTCCTCTGAGCAAGCCCTCGTTCCCCTTTCCTCTTGGAGGTTCTGAGGCTGGCATGGGCCGCCTTGCCACCCTCACATACGAGCCCCAGGGGATCAGGTCAGACCAAGGTGAGGCCTTCCCACTGCTCACCAGAACAAAGGCATCACCTGCAATTCCTGGTCTCCCGAGGCTGAGCTGGCACAGAATGGCTGCAGAGGCTTTTGCTAAAGCTGTCTCTTCCTAATGCAAAGGCCAAGGAGTCTAAGTGGATATTCCTATGTCCATTCTAACATCACTTCACACCAATTCCCTTTCAAATCCCATTATGGCAATAAAACTGGACACATCTTCAGGCTGCCAAGCTTGCTGGACCATCCATGGCAAGGTCAGATCATTCAGTGCCTCTCGGTATTCCTAGACAAGCAATACTGATCTCAGAGACAGAGCAACTGAAAGTGAGGACAGAATGCTGCTTGGTCTGCTATCAAATGGGACAATTTCAATTCACTTTCAAAGAAGTTCTCACAGATCTTTGGGAAAAAAAATTAATATTTCCTGTGCTTAAAGCACAAGAATTCGTTGCAGATGAAAGGAATCTTTCAGGAAACACGTTCCCAAGAGAACAAAAATGTATTTGGCACCACTGCCTGTTACAAGCAAAAGAACTTCCCTACAGGCAAGGGAGCCAACATCTGCTGGAAATGGTAAATTTACTCTTTTTAAGTACAGTAATTGCTGAAAACCTCTATTTCCATCAACCTCAAAATCAGCTACTTGAACTTCCCAAAATAAAAATGTGATGAGATTCAGGGACTACATTCTCTACATGGAGGCACAGCTATATTTCCTTCTCCTTGCAACTGGCTGTTACTTGTTGCTTGCTCACTGGGACTCTCCAGTGGAGATCTCAACGAAGTTGTGGTGCACTGCAGGAAGAGTGGGCTGAGCATCATCTGGGCTGTGGTAGCTCTCCATGTGCATTCTCATCCCCTGCAGATCATGTCAGGTAATTTAGTTCAGCAGTGATAGAGCTTAGTTAAATTGCATTACCTTTCATTTGCCATGGGCTGAGACCACACACAGACAACAACCACAGCTCATCCAACAAGTAATTTGACTGAATGCCTGGCTGCTGGAATACTGCAAACTGGGTCATATAGACCTTTTGCCTAAAGTTCAAGCCAATATTTGAACTGAGAACTTTCCCAGAAGGTGTTCTACCTATCATGCTGCTACATGTCGTGGGGTAAGGTATCTTCAGTCTTAGGAATCTTGAAACACAAAGATTCTTGGTGGAAATAATTACTGCTACACTGAAGGTTGAAATCTTTCAGAGTACAACAACTCCAATGTTTTAAACCTCAGTTCCTCTGAGAGGAGAGCACAGATACGTCCAGTATGAGCAAATAGGGAACTTTGCCTCTTTACTGTCATGGCTGCATCTCCCACAACCTTTCTCACCTCAGAAGCATAGACTAGCACATGCAGAGAATCCCCAGACAACTTCTGAAAGATGACAACTTGCAAGATTTAGACTGTGGTTGCTGTTAACCAGCACTTCCACACCCCTTCTTTCCTTATGCAGTCAAAAGAAAGGAGAATTATAGTTTTAAAACTGTGCAGGCATGTAAAAGAAGAAAAAAAAATTAAAAGAAAATGCAGAAGCCATTTATCAAAGAGGGTGACCCATTCCCTTCCAATAAATAGCCTTTACAGACCATGCCTGCATATCCCACTGCCCTTTTGGCTAGTCCAGCAACTTGCTCATCCAAAAGCCTGACTCTGCATGACACATTTCTTCAGTCACAGTAGAGGATTTTGTTTGGCATTTAATCTGCAGAGATTACCTGCATACTTAATCAGAGAAGTGACGTTGACATGTCATGTTCTTACACTCCACTGTAAATCCTACTTTTCTCACTGCCAACACCTTCATCTTCTAGCATGGAAGGAGGGTTTGTGGATACAAAAAGCCAAATGGAAAATGGAAAATTGCACAGTTTAAAATTCATGTCTGCAAAACAACTATGGATACATTAAGAGCCACCTGTTTATTCATGCAACCTTACATTTTCAAGATTAAGCAAAAAGCACTTTTTGTGAGAAATAAGAATTAGAAAAAGCTGGATTTTTTTCCCAACGATCACAAAAATTTCAGGGAAATTCATTTCTCATAAAACAAAATTATTGTTTACAATTCCTAGAGCCACCCACTGAGAAATGTAAGAATTAAAGAGAAAAGAGTCCACTGAAAACAGCTTTTAAATACACATGAGATTGGCAAGTGAATTGTAACTATCTATGATGGGAAAAAATACAAGGGGATGGTGAATACCTACTTCTTCTCACACACACACTGACTTAAGTAATAAATTTGCTGAAAGCCAAACAAGAAACCATGATCAACACGATGCTTAGTGCACTATGCGCTATGCATTTTCATATTATTTGGAACAATCCACATTAAAACACCTTTTTCTAAAGCTGACTTCCCAAATGTCCTATCTAATCTACCTTGGGATGCCCCAAGTTATACAGCACCTCAACAAACTCATGTCAAATGAGAAAGGAAAAGCCTATTCTGCAGTGTCTCACTGCTATCCAGTCTCTTTACCTTGCTGCATCCAGTGTCTCCTTAGTCCCAACCCCAAATAAATCCCTGCAGCAATCCTTTCCACACTGCCTGCCCTTGCTCTTGCCCTCAGGTGATCCATGTTGGCAACCAAACACTTCAGCTACAAAATGGAACAGATTGATGCTTTGAAGATTTGAAATAAGCTGGCAGCTCACATTTAACAGTAAATATGCCTTAAAAATAATAAATAAACAACATTACAGGTTGGGAAAAAAAAAAGCCATAAGCTTAATGGCCTAGATAGCCCTGCAGCTCAGTGATTTGGGCTCTCTTGAGGGCTGAAATTGTCTGGCTAGTCTTGATTAAAAAGATAAGCACAGACAGACCCATTCCTCAAACATATTTCAGAGAGAGCTAAAGGAACGACTGAGTCTCGTGGGTCTAATAATACACAATTTCTGTTATTTATAACATTGGCTAGCCAAGTATTTACCTGGTTCCAAAGCAGAACATTAACAGAATCTCTGTAGAGTTGAATGAGATATTCCTAACACGTCAAAAGCTTCAGCCAAAAACCTAAACAAACGGAACAGCAGTTCCTCAGAGATAGAGACAGTATCCCCAGAGGAATGTGCCTGGCTGCCTCCTGCACAGACTTCACCAGCCCAGCCACTTTGGGCAGCAAGAGCAGAGCAGCCACAGCCCTGCAGAGCCACTGCAAAGCCCGTACCTGCTCCGTACTGTGACCAGCCTTGCTGCCCAGCTCACAGCAGCCATGGAGAAAACATTCCCAACCCGTGTGTCCCCCAGAGCCCATGTCCTCCCTGCCTTAGGGTGGTGAGGCAAGGCACCCAGGAGGATCAGAGTCTCCCTGGTGAAACACTGGTACCTGTGCTCCTGTAGGACGCTCCTGTTCCATCTGTGCAGGGAGGATGGTCCCCCCTGCCCCAGGGCCCTCAGGTTTGGACATGGCTGGATGAGTTGTTCTGGCAGGGACAGACCTGCCCCACAACAGAGGCATCTTTGACAGTCCCACAAAGTGGCCAGGGAGGAAGAAGGGCACCAATGTGAGCTCTGCAGCCTTGTGCTAGCCTTTCCTGTAGGGTGCTGGTTGCAGGGAGAACCTGGCTTACACCACACCTGCAGATGGGCTCAACTGCTCGTACAGAATTGGTCTACCCAAATGATGGGTGCATCAGTCCTCCTCGTGACTGGGATAAGTGGCTAACAGACAAAAAGCTACTTAAAGCTTAATTTCTGACTGAACTGTCCTTTTACAGTTGAACAGCATCATTCTCACTTCCTCTCCATCAGCTCCATATGTTGAAAGGGTTAAAAAAGAGAGCAGAACCATTAGCATTTTGATAGCTTTCCACACATGTATAGCAAAAAGTCTTTAAAATTCATTGCACTGAGATAATCCTTCAAGTCTAGCATTTCCTCCTCAGCTTGAGGCAACCAACTGGTTTTCCTTCCCTTAATACCTTAATAGAAAGCTCCAAGGAGTTTCCAGGCTAGAAGTCTCAAATATGCTGGAGAAAAGCAGAGTCCTGAAGTTCAAGAGAAGTCATGTAAGGTGTCTGGGGCTTAATTAAGAAACAACAATAGGGGGCATCTTATTAGATACTGCAAACCCCTAGAGATCCTGACTTCTGTACATCACAGCTCAGAACACATGCACACGCTGTTTTCCTTCCAAAATGCTGAGCACACACAGTTCCCACTAATTTCAGCTGCCACAGAAGGGGCTCAACATCTCTGAAGAACGAACAAATTAAAAGCCTTGACCCTGATTCCACTCAAGCTCAGGGACTTGAGCTCTCATCAAGATCAAGGCTGAATTTTTTAACACTATTACAATCTCGAAAACAAAGCCGCGATTTTGAACTGCACAACTGGCATTAATACTCAGCAGCTCCACACCTGTGCCTGGGAAGTTTTTTGGGTTGTTTTTTTTTTTTTTTACAGCATGTGCTGTTTTAATAACTCCAAAGCAAATTGCTTTCTCAAGGAAGTGCCTGGGAGTGCCCCAGGGCAGAGAAAGAGGCCATCTCGCTTTGTGGCTTTGATTAGGTTTGTTGCAGTGAAAACAGGCAAATGCTTCAGGAGCACATCACCCCTCAGATACCACTAAAGGGTAGGACACAAGGAGTCACTAACTTGTTAAGGGCTATTAGGCCTGATTATATGCTCTTCCCAAACACTATTTTTGAGGGGAAACAGTCTGAAAAAAACCCATCTGTTCAAAGGAAAATGCTTGTTATGAACCTCTGCACACTTCTAAGGAAATTTAACTGGCAAGAAGCTGACATTCAACAGGAGGAAAGAGTAGCAGTGAATGCACTACAGTACCATGTGGAAAAGGTGGTTCAGATCTCAGGGCCACTACCTGTAGTCTCCCACACTCAAATGCATATCCCAAACCATGAAATATTGACTATTTCAACTGAGGTAAGAATCCCCCCAATCCCATTCCTTCCAAAATTTCAGAAGATCTTTATTTTCTATGAGAAAAAACCAATCAATCAAGCTTTGCCCCTAACCTCCCGTTGTCTTATCCTAATTCAGTAAATGCACAATTAACACATTCAAAAGAAGAAAAGCCTTTAGCAGCATATCATCGAGTTACTTGGGACATTTGGCTCCAAAAGCACAGAAAAGCAAGTCATTTATTTAGCTGGGAAAAAATCTTCGTGTGATACAGGAAACGGTTCCTCCTCATTTCTTAAACCCAAGCTATCTTTCCTAGGAGCAAAATTTGGATAGGTGCTATTCTCTTATTTTCAGTGTGTTACAAGATTCCCATGATATCCTCAGCAAGTTATTTAGATTTCACTTACATCAGTAAAATGGGAATTCTCTGCCTCAAAAAGGTGCTACAAAGGTACAAGGCGTTTGCAACTGTGAGAAGTTCAGATAATGTGGACCACACAGACACTCAATAAACAAGTGGTAGATAATTACTGTGACGTGAAACAGAGCGGCTGCATCTGCCAGAAAAATTCTGAGCCACTGACTCATTCTGGTGGGCCAGTCCAGGGATAGCTCAGATGCCTGCCCAATCTGTTCCTTCAGGCACAGTGCACTGTTTCATTACCCATCAGTCAATCTCTGATTTCTATCTCAGGGTGTACACACAAGAGTGAATGCTACCAGCACTGCAAATCCTCTTTCCAACGCATTCGCAGTTATTGGAAGGGTGAGAAAATTACCTTATCATCAGTTCCAACAACTGCATCTGTTTCACCACCTCCTTGCTAGACAATAGTGTACCTAGACAAATCCTTGCTTTACTTAGGCAGAATTCATCACAAGGAATAAAACTCAAGGACAGTAAAAGAGAAAGGAGAAAGGAAGAAACAAATTTTCTGGATGAAGCTACAATACAGCCAGACACAGGCAGTCTTACATTTAATTATATTCCATTTAAAAAAATCAGCGTTTGGTCCTACTCCACGCTGTTGCACTCCATAAAGAATCAAGGATTACAGCTGAAGATTGTAGCTGCTTGTTAAAGCACAGCCTACAGATGCAACCTTGTAGGATGTTAAGGGAAACAGATCCACTGCGTGGCTTCTCTTGGGCTCCTTCAGCTTTGAATGGCAAGTCCTGGACAGTGACATTGAAGTCCACAAGAATACAGCTCCAGCCACAAAAAGGATTTTGCAAGCCAGTCTCAGGGAACAGCTGGAGCATGCAGCTCTGCTCTGTGTTACGGCAAACCCTTTGCAACACTATCCTAGTGCAGCCTGACTTTATTTCAACAGGACAAATGTAGCGTTCGGCTCGATCATGCATCTAAGACCTCAGCTTGCTAGAACTATTTTCAGACTAACCTATTTTATTTTTTTCAATTCACCACCCCAGACTCAGAAGCAAAGAGTGAAGTCTTACATCAATAGCTTGCTTTTCCCAATAATTTAGGTATACTGAAAAAAAATGGGTAGAATTTAGACATGAAATGGATGCAAAGCAGTCAGGTCATTCTGTGATTAGAAGATGCACACTGACTTTTTAGGGCAAAAGGTGCAGTCCTTTAAAAGGCCTCATACAACTCCTAAATTACAGCTATCTTTGAGAGCAGAGTTGAAGGCAGAAAGGTAGCAGTTTACATTTGTCTTCCTGGGGATGTATAGAACCTTAGCAATCAGCCTCCTAGAGGTTCCTTTGATGACTGTAGGCATAAGCAAGACTAGAAATCTGCTGTCATTTCAGTCCTAGAGGTCTTAGACTTGACTCTTAATTTAAGAGAAATACTTTCTTAGGTCAATTTTTTGTGAAAACATATTAAGATATTATTGCCATCTTCTATTTTAAGATAAGTATTGCATGTTTAATACTAAAAAAAAAGAAACCCCATAAAAGTAAAGCTTATAGTGTTTTAATTTGTTCTTTCAAACACTCTGTATCTGGGGTCTGCATCTCTGCAGACAGACAGACACAGTGGAGCTCATTTCACATCCAGGACTGCTTTGACATTATATGGTTTCCAGAGCTGACTGTTGAGGATCCAAGTGCAGTGCTGCATCCAAAAAAGCTGTATGGTAATCCTGGTTCTGATTTCCACTAGTGCAGGCCTTCCACTGCTGCTTCTGTGTGCTGTAAACACACCTTATGCCTCCTGATTTAACTTGAAGGAAAAGGAGGGGTGAAGCCAAAAGGGCAAGCTCAGACTCTTCGTCTACCACAAGATGAACACAAGTCTTCTTAAAACAGGTTAGTGGAGGCCATCTGAGGATGAATTTGGCTTCCCTGAAACAGGAAACTCCCATTATTTAAAACTCAAATACACAGCAAAGGCTTGGAATTTTTTGCCTTTAAGAGGAGTGTTTTGTCTTTGTCTGTGCAATGATGAAGCTTCAACCCTCAGCCTTTCCCCCCCTTTTTTAAAAAGGACAAGAACAAAATACAAAGCAAAGGCAGAGTGGCATTCCCATATAACCAGAACTGGAGTGTGCACGTCAATTTTGCAATCCCACCTTTTATAACAGAGGGATCCCCCGAAAGGTTCCCTTGGCAGCCAAGCAGCACAGAGCACGTCACGGTTCAGGGAGCTGAGCTGCACTGGAATAACCAGATTCAGGGTCTTTGGGGGTGCAGAGCACAACCACAGAGAACAAACACCCTCGCTAAGCACACACCCAGCTTAGCTGAGATCCTCTCTTGGCTTTCTTCTTGCTGTCTCCTTACTCTCCTAGGAGAATTAAGAGAGGATCAAGACAGAACGAGTTTCTCCTCCTCTCTGTGAAACACAAGGAAAGAAGAAATTGGAAGGAAGAGGCCCATGACTGAAACCATAGCCTTGCCTTTGCTGAGCTTGCTGCAATCAAACCAGCACAAGAGTGTTTCATGCTGTTCCAAGCAGCTCCTCTCTTGCCCTAAGCATTATTTTTCCTACCGTGCCCAACAACAACGGCCCAGGCACAAACATATCAGCAACGTTCAGCTATATTTTCCTTGGCTGCTTAAGGTGGTTTTCTAATAATATTTCTCAGAGGAAGCAGTGGTTTAGGAGTTATATATCCTTGCACAGCCTTGACCCTGACAAAATACACCAGCAGTGCTTCAGGGTCAGTCTTTCCCCTCCTGTCGCTGACAAGCTGATTGCTTTGCCAAGGTCTTCAGACATTCTTTGCTCCACTCCATAAGAACACATCCAGGGGAGACACAAACCTGCAGAACCAGTGAGGAAAAACAGTAAGACCACCGAAGAAGATACAAGGACACCTGGATGGGAACTCAGTTTTTTGAGGGAAACACATTTTTTGAGACTCGAAATATTTTTTTATTTCACACGGGGACAAAAATTTGGAATACGCCTTGGAATCCTTCATACATAAACACAAGTGCTCTAGAACAGCAGTTCTGTGGTTAGGACAGGCTTTTCTGGCACGTAGGAAACCTTTCAGGACCCTGTTTTGGATTTGTGACAGCATAGGTGGAAAACCCAAACCGCTTGGCTCCTATCTGTTTTGACTAAGAAATTCTATCCTATATGCAAGAAATTCACCCCAGGAGAACCAATGGAGACCAAACCTTTCTCACAAAGCAGTAATGGTTTCAACAAACCAGCATTTTCTGCAGGCAAATTGTTTCCTTGAAGACTCCTAGCCAGTCCTAGCCTCGAGTAGTAACCAGTGTGGTTTCTGCTGAACACATCAGCCTGGAAGCAACCCACCCAACAGAGGTTCTGCTTAGAACAGCCTGTCCCCCCTGAGCACAGGCATTGCAACATGGCATAGAAGAAACAAACAAGGTTTCATAAAATCTGCCCTGACAACCCAGGATTCTGTCTTTTTCTCCTATTCCAGTAGCTTGCATTGTTAAACAGAGGAAAGGAGGTATGGTGGGAAAACCTCACACTCTCCATTCATGGTTGTTTTATTAATTCCTTCGCCTGGGACTGTAAAAATGTTGCTGATATCCAAAAGAGCATGTGCATGTGTGGCAAAAGCTTTGGAGCCTGTGCTGGGCTGGTCAGTTTTACACATGGGGGCAGACAGCATCTTTTTCTTCTGTAGTGAGGAGAGGTAAACCTGTCTCCACAAGGAATTCAAAGAAAACACAGTAATACCACAGATGTATGACATAGTTTGTCTTGCGGATTTAAGACGCTTCCTATGAAACAGCTTGAAAGAATCTCTAAAAGTGCAGTCTTCTTAAACTGTGTTCTCCAGAAAGAATGTTTTTCTGCTTCTAAACACAGCAATTTTTATGCGCAGTACAGGATTACCCTATATAGGTCACTGACACTCCATGGAAACCTAGATAAATAGCTCTATTCCCACACTAAATTTTGTTGGCTTCTCTTCCTTTATTGCTAAGAATATTTCAACTGGAACAACATATTTGTGCCTTTGAGGTTCTCTGTTCCTGCTGCCACTTCCCCACCTGGAGCTATAATCCTACGCTTGTCACAAACCCAGCCACTGCTTCAGAACTTATTACAGCTACGATCTGCAGATTATAGCAGCTTCTAATAGGGGATAAGCAGCAGGAAAAGGTGAGTTTAAGCTGCAAAGAACCTGCTGGTTCAAAGAGCCCTATTATTAATATTTATTATTTTTAAGCATTCACTGAGTGCTGTAGAAGATAAAAGAATGAATTGAAAGCAAGAACCAAGGAACCAAGTTCACATAAGACAAGACAACGTGAAAGCTTCAAGAATAAGTGCAGTGTCTGGGGAGGAGGGGAGCCAAAGAACAAGTAGTAACAGCAACGGGAAAAAAAAGCCACACCTTTTATCAGCACAATGTTCCTAACATTAATAGGTATGAAGAGAATTAAAGAATTCTTCAGTGTCTAATCAGAACTGTTGTCCATAGGGGATCATCTGAGCATTATTACAAGGCATTGGCATATCTTTAAAGAATGGAGCTTTGATCATAAAAAAACAAGAGTGAGGAGGAGAGGGGGGGCTGCAAAAACAGCAAAAGGAGATGCAACAGGTGTTCAAGAAAAATCGAGCCCTGGACAGGTGCTTTACAAAGCTCCAAATAAACCCATGTAGATTTTGTGTAAAGGGTTACAGTGAGGCATAATTCTCACTCAGGTCCCTCCATTACAGACAAATTTCTCCTCTTTCCCACAAACCCGCTGTGCCTGTTGCCAAAGGTCTCCCAGCTGATACTTCTCTTCCCTAACCAAGATGCAAGCTCATGGCTTACACCATTTTAAACCTTCACACTTTCAAACGACAACCCACAATGCTTCACAGTTCCAATGCACTTTAGCAAGATTAGCTAACAAGGATGTTCATCATACCCACATGCTGAGGGTACTGTCTTCATTTTCACAGCTGGTGAAACAGATGCTCAGAAAAGCAATGCAACTTTCCCAGAGCTAAGGAGTGTCTACAGCAGGCTGATGTTAGGAATGCTGGCATTCACCCACCTCAGTTCTGAGCAGTCAAATCAGTGATAGCACTTGAGAGTGAGAGTCCAACCCCCCCTCCCAAAGCCCTCTGCTTCCCAAGGCTAGTGCGGAACTTCAAAGCACTTCCCAAAGAGCATCACATTACAGAAATACTGTAAGAAATCCACTACAAACTGAAACTTGGAACTATCTGCAGCAGCATTAACAAAGAAAATTAATGTTTTTCGACTAACTCCAACTCTTCTCCTGCCAAATCTTCCCAACTGCAGTATCAAAATATGAACACACAAAATGCGAAGCCTGAAACCTTCTGCTCCCTTCAGCACAGTGAGGAGATAGAATAAGATTTCCAAGAGACTGGCTGGCTGAAGTATTTTTCTTTTGCTTTTGTCTTGTGTCTTCTGTGTTTTTTCTTTCTTAATCGCATCAGAATGCTGTCCTGACTGATGTTTCTCTTAACATTTAAAAGAAGAAAAACAGTTCTTAATTAACAAAGCATCACTGTAAGCTGAAATCCTTATCAGTTTTGCAGGTTTTTTTTCAATCCTATGAACCCAGTGTGATTTGTCACATCAGCAAGGTATTACATTGTCAATTCTCAGGCTGCCGAAGCAAAGCGATCTTTTGGTGCTTGCAGCATTGTGCCTCAAGCACTTCCAGAATTCTCTCTCAGCTTTTCCTGTATCTTATTCTGAAAAACAGCTTGGTGTAACTCTAGAAGATCACTGTTACATGCCATAATCCCATTGGAAGGAAAAGTTATGTTGATCAACACAAAATGAGCACCTCATCCTAAGCAGCTTTGACAATCCCCTCTGACATTAATAGGAAATAAAGGGCAGTCAGCAGTTACATCCTATCTAAAGTTTGCCCTTCCCAATAACATTCTGACACATTCAATCCTTTATTTGCCATTATCTCTCATACATCTGCACGTTGTACCCACCACATTATTGTCACCATTAAGCTCCATCAATTTCCATCAGCAAGACCGACATTAAAACATATTCTGGTTTCAAATGATTACAGAAATAAGCACATCAACAACAGTGACAGTGACTCCCATTCCAAAATCCACTGAATTTCCATTCAGTGGAAATCCCATTACCTCATTTATGCTGGCAACAGATTTTGAGGACTTCATCTGAAAGGTGCCCACAGGTCCCAAAAACTTCCGTGGGAAACAGGTTCTCAGTAGGCCTGAGAAAGCAGCCCAGTACAGGCACAAGCTCCCTCTGCACAAGAAGATCTGGTTTATTTTCACTCCACAAGAAAATGAGATGTGCCATCAAGTGAGCCAAGAACAAACTCTATCATTGCTTTCCCAGCATAGAGTGTTCCAGTTCAGTGCCCTGTGAGGTCCATGTCTCGGGAACAGGCAAACTGCCAGTCAGTTCATTTAGACCATTTTTCCTGAAGAAGTGTAGACACCATAATTTAGTGCAATATTTATTACTCTAGAACTCTCTCCTCAAAGACTGTCTTACACTGAGCTTTCTGCAAGGAGTAAATATAGTAACTGTTTCCATAATAATGTTAAAAATACCCCAACAAATTAAATTCAACAGATGAAACAGGGCCATAAATACGTATGTCTAGCAACATGACCAAAATCACCCTTCTTCAAACTGGGCATTGGGCCATGAAAAGAAAGCTGCTAGCATTACAATTTCAGTGTTGAGCCTTAGGAGCAGCACAGAGCTGCAGGAACAGTCAGTACAGTAATCATGCACAATATACAGAACCCGAGCTGCAGCCAGGGCCTCCAAGCTCCTGAGCCCCTGCCAAGCTGTGCCACTGACCCACACTCAACAAGTCACCATATGGTCCCATACCCCATTCCACTCGTCTGCCTTGTGGGCTTTCCAGACATCTGGGATGGCATAAGATGCATTTAAACCTGTTTACAACTCTAGTGAGAAGTCTGAGAAAATATCAGAGCTGCTATTATCTCTGCTGTACTACACGGCTTTTCACATTAGCGGTTTGGTTTGGTTCCACTTCCTTGGAATCAACAGCCACTGTAAGGGTTTTTCCTGACGGTAACACCACAGCAACAGCAGTAACGAGGGTACTGGTTATGCTGCTTCCAGGAAACTAATCAGGGCAAATTCCAGATCCCACCACAGATGACCCAACAAGGTCCTTCTCTAACATGGCCATGCACCAACTAAATGAGGGCGAGAAAGGCAGGAACAGAGATGAACTAAACATGATTGATCAGAAGCCGAGCTACTAAGCAAACTCAGACCTAAACCCTAATTCACATCATAATGCAGCCCTTCGATAACCAAGTAATATCAAGCACACAGACGAGATTCAGTTTCAGCACTCTTTACTTCAACAAAACCGTCCTCCCTTTCTGCCTGAAGTGATAGACTGATCTAAAAAATCTGAACTCCATTCGAGTTTAAAAATTGATTTCTAAAAGATCACTTCTACAGTGGTTTCTAAAAAATCACTTCTACAGTGATTTTTAATTAATTTCTCAAGAAACAGGAAATTTCCATTTTAGACCAGGTTTATTTAGAAATACATAGCAAAGGGAAGATGCTGATAGCAATAAATAAATAAATAAAGTCCAAAACACAAGAACCCCCAGAGACTTATCAGTCATTGGACTCGTTGTTGGAAGGACTACACAGTGGGGACGATTGCTGTGCAGAAACAAGATCCTTACTAGAAACTTGTGACAGTCAAAACTCTACTTCCAACATCTCTGAGGACAATGACAAAATACTGATTATGGTTTTCTTTGGAATTAATTTGGTGTGGATAAATTGACACCACATGACTACTTTCAATTGTCATGCAATATTTGCTGCATATCAGTCCACCAGAAAAGAAGCATTCAGATTAGGCACTCGATCATCCAGAGCTTCCTGTATCAAGACACCTGCAGAGGCAATTCAACTCCAAAACATTCCACACATATACAACTCACCAGGATGGTGAGACTCCCTGCCTCTAGCTCTCAGCAAGACCAATGAAGGACAGCCCACTGGTAAAGAAGAGAAGGTGGCGGAGGTGCAGAAGCAAATCCCATTGTAAGAGCAAAACATCTTTATCATAACTTGTTCCTTTAAATTTTATCTGTGCAAAAATAAATAAAAATATGCTGACAAACTGGTTTAGCAGATGGTGTGGTTAACAGAAAAAGATCAATGCACTGCCTTCCTATAGCCACTTCTTTCAGTCTCAGAAAATTTATACTAAGTTAGCCCATGACAGATCTTTACCAATGCAGAAATTATTAACAGCAAAGCAGCTGTTAAATGCTCCAAGACAAGAGGTTGGGTGGGGAGGAAACCCATCCACTGTTTAGTGGGCACAGAATTCCCCCGAATCCCCTGAAACTATGGGATGGGTTAACCCATTCACCAGTTTGGAAGCTCAAGACTGAAAGAACAGTGAAAAGAAAATAAGAAATGTATGTGCAGGGGAAGGAATGGACACAAGAGGAATGCTGAACTGTGCAGTCATGAGCTAAGGTAGGACCAAATGCAACTGGCTGCCATACCAGTTTCCAGTGAGGCAGCAGTGACCATCAGAAAGATAAGCTCTGGCCATCTGGAATATATCCTCATATGAAATACAATTAAAGTCCAATCCTCTTCCCAGTGCTGAGAAGTGGACAGTGTGAAGGGAAGGGACAACACAAAATATTAACATTTTAGAAGGAATAAACAGCATGAGAAAGAATGGAGTTGTCTGTACCAATTTTTCTGTGCAATTATTTTCTTCCTTCATTTGCCACTTCTAATTAAAATTAATAATTATTTTCAGGAAGAAAAAAAAAAAAAAGAAAAAAATGAATAAAAAAGAAAATAAGAGAACACATAAGAAACATCCTAAAAGGGAATGAGCATTTTCAGATCTGAAGGGGTTCATTTCTATGCATATTGAGGGAGTAACACACAGGCTTTGCCCTCTCATGCAAATAAACTGCTTGGTTTTGAGTCATTATTTTAAAGTGACAACTAAAGACCACCCCTTCCCAAAACAGGTTACTTTTCAACTTTCACTGTACCACTTCTGGGTTTTTTCCCCACAAAAACCAAGAAAAATGGATCCATTTTATTGATAAGTCAGTTTAAATTAAACACACGAACAGATCATACTGAAATTAGTCAAAAACTCTTGAGAAAGTAAAAGCAGGGATTATCTTCCCACAGTATTCCCAGACGAGGACTGCTTCAGCAGCCTCACAGGGTTAGCAAGGAGTATAGATATCCATCTGTTTTAATTATAACTCCCAAACAGACCTCAGACCTGCTACCACCTCATGCAATGACTCATCTTCAAGATGTCAAGAACTATGCACTACCTCAGGAAACTCTCCAAATACAACTTGGGCCACCATCTGCTTTTTCAGATACCTTAGGCCCCTTAGGCCTCAATTTTGTAGCATCTGAACTTTTCTTTTCAAGTCCTTCCTCTCCTCTAAGACCTGGAGGCCCATAAATCCAGTAGCTTCTGTCCCCAGAGCAGTTGTGCCTGTTTTCCTGCAGCCTGGTGAGAACAGACAGGACTCAAGATAATTAAATAAAAACACAGGAACTTCATTATTTATTTTAAAGGAAAATGTGTTTTCTAGGAAGAAAGTCCTTTAGTTGGGCAAATCTGTAAGCTGTTTATCAGCTTAAACTCATTATCTGTCCATATGGTCTTAGCACTGTGGTTAAAAAAAAAAAATGGGCATGCACTAGCTGATGAAATGTCATCTGCCCTTATGCCAGAAACTACTATTTTTTTCACTGACATCAAATTAGGATCCTTGCCACAAGTGAAGGTCTACCATAAGCGTAGTCATAATATTTTAATTATGAAAGGATCTTGCAGAAGGCAGCAAGGAAGGCAGGGGCAATGCAAGAAAACCCATTCACAAAAATACAAAGTCACTTCATTCACATTTTGCCTCTGCTCTAATTCTTTTTGTGGAGGTGGAGTGGAAAGAGAGCAACCCAATCTACAAAAAAAAAAAAAAAAAAAGGCAGGGGAGTGAGATGCTAAAGCCAATAAACACACATCAAAGCACGAGATGGCTCTGCTTCAGCTGCCTACAGTATTCAGCCTGGGATAGATTAAGGCAAGACAAAAGGTGCTATGAGGAAAAATACTGCCCCTACAGCAGTGCAGACCATCTTCCTCACTTACTGAGCCCTAAAAGAGACCCCAGCCAGCTCTGCTGCACTGAAGGAGACGAGGGCAGACGACAGGTCTAGCTTTGTAGAAACCCAAATTCGTCCCCCATCGCCTGCTGCTGTGATTTGAAGCCCTTCCCACTCCCCCGCTGAGTCGCTGCAGAGAAGCAGGAGCTGGGTTTATTGATTCTGTGAGTCACAATTAGCCGTGGGACACACGACCAAAGGTTTAGCACAGGACATTAAACCTGACTGAGCTGTCAACTCGGTTATTCCAAGGAGAGAGAAACAAATTGAAGTCACAGGAACAGATGTTTCTCATGTTTTATGAACTGCAATATTATTACTAGTTACAGACACACTTTCTGCCTTTCAAAACAGACCTGCAACGCTGTGCATGTGAAATTATTTGAACTAACACACAGACAACTTGGCAAAGGACTTAGAGATAGCATTTTCGTACTCACACCATGATTCCTGTTTCCCTTTCACCCAGCCCCACCCTGAGAAGTATAATACATGTTAAAGCAGCCAAAAATGAGATCACGCCAGGATAGAGTACTTCGTTGCCATCATCTGCGACGAGGATGCAAACACTCTAACCCCTCTCCTCTTTTCTGAAAAACACACTCAGCCTCTTCTCGGTTTCCTCTGCGGGGAAATTAAGTTGTTGGGATCGTTCTAAGGGAGCCTGGAAACTGAAGATTGGTGATTTTCCCAGCATGTCTTATCCTTACACCTCAGGGGCAATGAAGGGATTTCCCCATAATTTACAAAGGAAATCTGAAACACCCTGCGAAAGCAAACCACCCCCAAGCTCATTCTTCTGGTCCGTGTCGAGGAGCGGGCGGAGGGGCGGCCGGCGCTCCGCCGCTGACACGGCACAGCGAGAAAGCCCTCTCGTGGAAAACACCAGCATCACCCACCGCAGCCCCGGCCCCGGCCCCGGCCCGGCAAGCCGCGGCTGCCCAGGGCTCCGCTGACCCCCGGCTCCCAGCGCGGCCCCGTTCCCCCGGGCTGCGGGCTGCCATCCGTCCCTTTCCCCAGGAGCAACTCCCCGTCCACCTGCAAATCCAGCAGGGTTAAACACACGAGCCGGGGAGCTGAGCGATTTGTGGTACAGCCTTGCAGAAAGGGGGGAAATTTTGTGTGGATTTTGCTGGCAGTCTGTAACCTCTCAGAGAAATTAAAGCTCTTCCTTTCTCCTCACCCCGCTACACTTGAATTCGTGGCAACTGTATCACATGGTATTTTAGCTTGCGCCAACAAAAGCTGTACCTCGGCCACAACAAATACAGAAACATTAACTGCCTTCCAAGGAGGGTCAAACATGCGAATCATTTTAACATACTATACAAATACTTCAGTGAAAGCAGATAATAAAGAAGTGCATCTGTACATTATGCTACACAGTCAAATTTGAAAGATTCCCCCCAAATCATGAAAAAAATAAAGAATTTACATATTTCTCCGAATGACGTCCCTATCATTTGCTCTCAGTTTCTATACTTTCATGACAGAACAACTACTGCTTCTTACAAAAACCACTGAGTATCAAAATAAGCATTTTACTGGTAGAATCCATCAAACACTTACATACATCCTGTTGAATTAGGACAACTCTTTAACAACTCCAACTTTTTACCCACTAGCAAAAGTCCAAGGCGAGCCCATGGTCACAATTAGCATATACCCTGCCAGGCACACAACCACCTCCAGCACGCTTCTGCCCAACCAGCTTTGGTAGCCATTGGCTACTCAGTGAATTATGTGCCTAGAATCTATTAACTGTGTCCAAATTTGCTCTTATTGTGGAAATACAAGCAGTAATCAGGCCAAGCTTACTAATTGCTGAGAGAAGCGCTTGAGAAAAAAAATATGATTATCAAACATACTTCACCGAAAACCGCTCAAGTACAATACACACAGAAATGCTATTTACTCACACACTATAACCTTTAAATACAAAAGTTACGACAAAACTTGAGGTGCCCAGTTCAGTTTACAAAACCCCTATGTGGTACCTCGCTAACATGTTGCTGCAGCTGTAAATCTCTATTAAAGAGCAGGCTCTGACCCAGGGTAGCGGGATGGAAGATCAGCGAAGTGTGAAAGAGAGAATTCCTCCCAACCTGGGCTGAAGTAACAAACACAGGTAACTGTCCCACCTTCCTCATCCGAATTTCAGGGGTGGTGGCACACCCCATCACGCGACAGACCCAGTGCAGGGCGCTCCGGGCACAGCCTCCGGGCTCCCCGGCTCCTCCGCTTGTCGTTGCGGTGACAGGGACCCCGGAGGGAGGGGTGTCGGCGCGGAGGCAACAGAGTACAGAAATACCGAGGACAGGCTCTGAGGCTCCCGAAGACGCTCCCGGAGCCCGACCCCAGAGAGGTGTTACCAGCGGGGCGAGTTCAGCTGGCTCGGGCAGCCGGGGCGCCCTCCCTCGGCCCCCGTGCCGGCGGTACTGGCGGGCGGGCTGCCTTCTCAGCCCCGCAAACTTGCACGCACAGCACCCCGGGGAGTCACGGCGCTCCCGCACATCCTCCCCTCCCCCGAGGGAACAGCTCAGCGGCGGGGTAGGCGAGCCGCCCCCGTGGGCACCCCCGAGCGTCCCGGGGCAGCGGCAGGGCGGTGGGTGCCGAGGCGAAGCGGCACGGCTGGCCGCGGAAAGGCTGCGCGCCCGGCCGGGCGGCGGGAGGGGAGCCCCGCCCGTTACCTGGCGGCTCCTGCGGCGGCTCCCGCGGCGGCGGCTCCCGGGCACGGACCGGGCGGGCGGACNGCCCCTCCGGCTGGGCGCGCCTCTGCCCGCGCTCTGCCGCCCTCGCCTCACCGCCCGTGCCCCTCGTCGGCCTTCTCCTTCGTCAGAAAACTTCCCGGGTGCCCTCGGCAGGAGCCGCCAAGGGCAGCCCGGGGTGACTCGTCCCTCCCGTACCGTGCCTCGGCCGTTCGGGGTGCGGGAATGGCAGCCCGGCGAGGGCGACCCAGGGGCAGCTTAACCTGAGACCTGAGAGCAGCCCTGAGCCCGCCGAGCTCGCAGCTCGCAGCACGCACCGGTGGGAAGGAGAGCTGCCTACTCCCCGTCCGCAGGGTGTCCCCGGTAACATCCAATGGGCTGCTGATGCACCGGGGGGATCCTGGAGACGCAAAACGAGGAGACCACGGAGGTGGGAGAGAGGTCACTCGTTGACCGGTACCTCAGTGAGAGCTGCTGAAATGTCTTCAAAGATCTGCCTGAGCAACTTCAAAGGATGACACTGCGGAACTCGGAAACCATTCCAAAATATATAACCAAAACCAAAAGAAGAGCCCATGTTCGTGGTATAGGAAAAGCCTAAGGAAATAAGGCCTGTGCCACTGTGCTGTGTGTGTGTACCAGTAACTTCTGAGCCAGTTAAAAAATTTCAGTAGCATTTGACAGCTACAAATTCCATTAAAATAGATAATTGTGTAGAAGAGGTCACCTTTTTTACTTCTCTTGCACATAAAGCACCCGTATTTCAAGTCCAACAGCATTTGACAAGGGAATCCACAAGGGGGTTCATTTCAATTATCCCCTAGGAAAACTACTCTTCACTATTCCTAAAACTTACAAAGTCCTTACCGGATTGGAGTGAAAGAAACTGAGAAAGTAAAAAGACTGCAGAAGTAATGCTGTTACTTTCAGTGACAATCAATAGCTCAGGATTAGCAAATTAGACTTCAGTAAATTGGACATTACGTCCTCATATAACAACAGAGAGACCAATATTTTGCAAGGGCCAGGTCATGCAAGTGATATGCAGATGTGTCCTGGTGCTGGTAAGAAGTCCTGCTTATTTCATGATGGTTTGCAAGATAGGGGATACAGATTTGGACCCTCAAAGCCTAGTAGAACAAGAGACAACAGGAATGTCTAGCAGTGCAACGCAAAGGAAAAATAGATGTGCCAGCATCTCTGCATAATCTCTGCTAATGCCTCATATATCTGGTAATGAACAGTTACAAGGCTCCCCAGGTGCAGATATTTGTTGGCGTTGGCTTTCTTTTATTTCCTAACGTGAAATAAAAATAGGGAGATACACACAGAATTTAACAGTTATGGCCCCAAATCTATTTCTGTGTAATAGCAAAACTAGATTACACAACCAGACTGTATTTGAAGCGTATGTTTTGTTATAGTCTATTGCCTAAGACAGGCAATCATTTCAGGGTCTGATATTTTCTTGTAATGTTTGGGCCCATGTTTTTCCATTTCTGTTTTGCTATTCATTTATTTGTGTCACACAGCATGATCCTAGCTCTGCTTGGTCTTTGTGGCAGAGTAGGGGATTTCCATGTCTTTATTAGACACAGTTTGACACGAGGTAATAGCCTTGTTCCTTATTTGATTCCTTTGCAAAGGGCTCAGAGTGCTATTTTCCAGGAGGCTGGCTTGTCATACCCTTTAAGCAGCAGATCATAGCTCTTTCAGGCAGAGATTACATTTTTGCTCTACAGACCTGCCAAACTGGGTCCATTGGTCCTGCCCCTGCACCTTCACCTTCCATAACGATCTCACACGTGTACCCCTGCACTGTCCAGGACTGTTGCAGTACCCCACGTGCCAAGCACTTTTGTCATACCAGTGAATAAATGATGAATGTCTGCATGTATCTGCCTGGCTGCCCAACACTTGCCCTTGTTTCAGTGCCTAATGCACAGATCTCACGTGGAGGGTTTCCAGTAAACTAACTGGGCTTAGTCCTGATGGAAATGCCACCGTTTTAAACAGCCCCACATTCCACAGACAAGATCCTCTCCTCATCAGGGACACTCTTGGCATTTTTTTTCAACAACAGCCACCCCTTTCCCCTCCAGTGACATCATTATTCTGATATTTTGGGGAAAAAAAAGTACAGAGTGATGTATCCAAAGACTTGTATGTGTTTTCTGTTTTCCATCCTGATTCTATGAAACTGTTTTGTAAATGAACAAAAGTCAACTGTATGTGACCCCAGCTTTCAAATCTTCCACATGCTAGCATAGACACAATAGTGCTCTTACATGCTCAACTGTGCAATTTAAGGGGCCACTACTGAAAATTAGCTTCCCAAGTTCACAGTGCTTTCACCGTCATGAAGGAATTGCTTTGTGAATCCCAGCCAGCACTGAATTGAGTTTTGCATTTAGAGCTGGGGTTTACATTCTTTGTTATGTGTAAAGAATATAGTATATCCTCAGTGAACTTAAAGCATAACAACAACCTTGAATAAAGCCGATTTTATGATAGATCAACATGTGAGAGGGATGTTTTACTTGTTTTCTGATAAATAGGTTATTGAATTGAAATCAGAACAAGAAGAGAGTTCCATGGTTTATCCCAGAACACTGAAGCCACTTTCTCCCGTTTCAGAAGTGCCTGGAGCTGCAGCCCTCCCACTGTCTGAAGGATCTGTCCCTTGAATATTACATCATATGTATCACAATCCAAATAGCCTCTCTGTTACTCTTCTGATAGGCTTGAGTTTTCGGAAGCAAAAACTGCAATATTGGGAAACCAGGAACAAATCATGGCAGGTTCCTCGTAGGTGTAACTGCACAGATTTTGAGATAAATTTCACTCCACAGAACTCACCCATTACTTATGAACACTTTAATGTCTGTTCTTCACATTTTTGTTCTCAACTTCACAATTTCCCTGTTCCTTCCCTCCCTTGCCTCCCCAGCTTCCCTCCCGCTTCCCTTGCCTTCAAACTGCTCTCTTTCTTTTCCTATTATTCTCTCCCCATATTTCTACTAATGCCTTTCTCAATTTGCTGTGAAGGCAGATAAAGCAGGGATACGGCCCCGATCCAGCTTGGCTGTTGTTCCTAAGAGCTGGACTGACACACAGCCCAGCTCATTGCCTAGACAGATGGGCAGAAGGAAACTCTCTGGCATCTGCATGCTGGAACCTGAATACCAGTCTATTTCCAGATAACCATAGCACATTCCAGGAGCAATCTGTGCTCAGTAGAAATCACACAGCGTTATTAACTCTGCCATGAAAGTGAATGGCACTTCTGAGAGCACAAAACAAACAAGGTCTCAGCCACAAAGAGCTTAGGATGACAAACTGACTGTCTGAACCTGATCACCTGCTCCCAGACAAAGACAGCAAAGTAAGAGATCTTGTTTTTCTGAAATGTCAAGCACTTACAGTGCTGACTGAAGTTACACTGATCAGTATGTTCTCTCATCTGCTATCAGACAGCTTTTCCAGGGCCCCTCCATCAGGCTTGGGAAAACAGCACGAGGGGGCAGTTGATGTACTGGTAGCGAGAGGTCTGTTCAAACTTCATTATTAAAATCATAATTAAAACCTTGCCAGTGTATTTTTTCAACCCAGTTTTGCTTTCCCAGGCTCAGCTGGGAAAACTGAAGCTAAATTGTTTATGAGTTGGTTTCTTTGTCAATATCAGCATTTCCCAACCATTTTCATCCAAGCTACAGCTAACATTTTGGAGAAAAAAAATATCACAGGCCCTCCCTTTGCCATGTTTTTTGTTTTTGTTTTTGTTTTTGTTTCTTAAATCAAGAACTAAGCTGCATTTTGAATATTCATTTACAGATTTATTTTTCCCAGCTTTGTTTTCGTATTCACTTGATCACATGGTAACATAAATGCATGTTTTTCTGAAGTGAAAAAACATGTTTTGTCATTATTTCACATATCACCTCCTCATGTCTTTCTGACCCACAGACCACAAGACTGGAAGCGGGCTTCCAGGGCAATAGACATGCTTTTCTTAAGATTATCCAACCCATGAACAACACTTCATGCTCACTGAGATACTCAAATAGGTAGACATAATTTTCCTAAAAGCTTTGGTGCTCACCTCCCTCTTTCCTTGTCTTTGAAGTTGTAAGATTACACAAAGGAACTGGCAGCAGTGCCTAAACCCAAAACTGTAGCAGCCACGACTGAATAAACCCTTGGACTCTGCCCAGAAAAATCTCAATTAAGAGAATTCTTTCTAATAATTTTAATATGTAGCATTGAAGGGATACTTTAAAGGCAAAATGATTATATTTAAGATGACAGCCATTTCCACAGCTAACAGCAGGTAAAGCTGTATATTACAGGGAAAAAACCAAACAAACAAAGACCACCAAAACAAACAAACAAAAAACCCACCAGAAAATACCCTGTCCCCTGTTTGCTTCTTTTTTCCCCAGAAGTTTTCTAAAATAGAGATTAAACCAAAACATCGAGATTTCCAACTACATATATTTTGAGAAAATTCTTGGCATTCATATTTCCTCTGAAATGTGCAGCTGAGATTTTCCTGTACTCCTTGAAATCTATGGAAACTAACTCTATTTCTCAGTCTTTTAGTAATTTTCACTAAGAAAGAAAAAGCAAGATGGAGATCCCCATTGTACCAGGAACCTTGCAGTTCCTTACATGTTTAAATATGATGAGACAAACACAGAGGAACAGTGGTCCCCCTTTGCAAACAGGAAATTGAAGCAGGAAGAACGAATGCTGAAGAAGTACTAGAGGTCTCTGTCAGCTCCAGGACATGAGCTGGGAGATCCTGGATCACAGTCAAATGCCTTGCTCACCCAAATATCTATCCTCAAATGTTTTGACTCCTCTTGGCATTTGCATCTCTCTTTTAACACAAAGGGAGGAGGCTCAAATGCATTTTTAAAGCTCCAGATGACACCAAAACTGTGAAGCTATTTTTATTTTCATAAGAAAGCACCTTTCTCCTTTGAAAAAGGAAAAAAAAAAAGGAAAACTAACAAACATAGCTTCAGGGTTTATTGTTCCTTGAGATGTTTCAAATAAATAACACCTTATTGGACAGTTAAAGTTCTTCACAATTTTTCTGTCAAAAATGTGGTATGTAGTTCACAGGTATCTACAGAAAACAGCAGTGACTGCCAGGGGGGAGATGGAAGTGTTGAAAACTTCACTTCTGACAGCAGTTAGATGGTCACCCTGCAATTTGTTCCAACACAGCCAGTTGTGTTGCCATAACGTGTTTAACATCTGCTAAAAACATATGGAATCCTCCTGGGGGGTGTAAGTCGATGCCATTCATCAAACTATTTCACTGCTTCCCTTCTCCCCAGATGACTCCCTCCAGAGAGCCAGCTGAAGAAAGGGTTCCAATGTCTATGTGAAGAAAGGGATCCCCTAGCCAGAAAAGTGGTGATAGCTCCCCTTGGAACTGGGAGAAGGTGCAATCCGAGTAAATTCTGCTGAAGCACATGTAACGTGGTTAAGGAGAAAAATAAAACCTCACATCATCAGAACTCCAAATCCTGCATCCCCCTCCTTAGGTGACAGGAGGTAGCATGGGGTTCTGCTGCAAAACGAATCCCCATTCTGCAGAATTCAGTTTACATGGGCACTACCAGGTTAGCTGGGAGACTGCTGAAATAATGACCTTGGGCACTGAAGGACCTAATGTTTTTCCCAGCATCACACAAAATAGAATGTTATTACATCCAGAAAATTGAACTGTCCCATGCCTAAACACTGGGATGAATATTCATGGCTGTGTAAAATGATTTCAGGAAGGCTGTAAAATGCAACAAGAGCATCAATGACTTAGAGTGGTGACAGTCAGTTTTCAAGGTGTGAAGGTTGCTGGACATCACACATGATCCCAGAATTTTTTATGATCAAATTCAGTGCCTTAAATGGGATGTAGCTTTCCAGATCTGATCTCTAGTGACAAATAAAGATGACATATCCTAACAAGTCCACAAAGCAATGATTGGATGGTGATGCTACTATAACCTCATTGGGATAGCTGCCAAAAACTACACAGCTTTCTTTTGTTTCCTGAGGCTTCTGTTGTTTTTCTCAGATATGCTACTTTCTATAATAAAGGTTGTACTTCTCTGCAGACCTCTTTCCCCTTGTCATTCACTCCCCTTTCCAATCATACACACAGTGAGGGCAGGAACAAAACTGCACAAGTTTTGCTTCTTTTCTCCTCGATCTCAAGAGTCCTTTTGTGCATTTGTGTGTAAGGCAGCCCTGCTCTTCTGTCAACAAAAGGGAACTGGTAAGTGAACAGAGCAGCCATGCAGGGTATGGGAGCTGTGAAATTCCTGAATGCTGTACGGTGGGATTGAGGCTGACTTGATACTAGGGCAAGATTAGTTATTTTTAAAACCGTAGTCATAAAATTAATGGTCCTTGTGAACCCTTCACCAGGCACTAATTAATCAGCCTTCCGTTTTCACAAGTGAGAGCAAATTAATGCCAGGAATATGCAGTGATTTCGCCAAGTGGGCAGTAGGATTAGATTTATTAGAATTAAGGGATCCAAACCTGATCAAAACATGATTGCACCTCTGTCAGTTACTTCAAACGTGAGTTTTCTTCATCTGAAGATGAAAATCCTTTCATTGGCTGGACACTCATTAGGCAGAACAACTGCTATACAAAAATGTTATTTTGCAGCTCAAAAATATGGATTTTTGTAGACCACCATGGAACACACGTTGGAACTATGTGAGTCACTTATCTGACTGATTCCCGCTATGAATGTTTTAAACAACATTGTGAGTTATTAGCTGGTGTTTCCTATCAGGAAGAGATAAACTGTGGATTTATTAAATGTTGGAGCCAATTTCACCCCTGGTTTTACTGGACTGATTTCAAGGAAACAATGCCAAGGACACACTCTGTTAACTAAGTAGCCCTTAGCCACTTACTGCATTAAACTCATTGTGCAGACATCACAAAAGCTTGCAAAGCAAGAGGAAAGAACCATCTTCTTGATTCCTGTATTCTGAGCTACCCTCAGTGAAGGACCCAGAATCCAGATTCTGTTTGAAAGATCCCCAAGACTAGTCCTGCAGACTTATAGTCCACTAAAAATTTGAATCCACCAAGTCCCTGAAACCTGAGAATTGCAGAAAGCCTGGCAAAGGCCCTAAAGCTACCTGCACTTCCCTCTTGTTGTAACCAGCCCCTCTTGCAGCCTTTCATGCCATGTTTTGGCACTTGCTGATCCTCCTGGCTGTGACACCAAATTGCAGACGTGGCTGTGAAAGTTGAAGACTTTAAGAAGAAATTGTTAACTGGATTTTCCAGAAATCCCATACAGCCGAGTCAAGACTTGGGAATTTAGAGGGAAACGGGAGTTTACCCAAACCACTTCTGCAGCACTGCCTTTAAGATGATTTCAGCTGCTCTAGAAGAGGTGCAGAGGGGAAGAAGTGGTGCAAGGCCTCGGGTTAGCTCCTTCTGTGCAGTAGACAACCCAGACTGTACATTTCTATCTTCCTCCTTTTCAGTATGTCTCACTCTCCCGCTTTCGTCTCCACTTCTCTAGGCTCATTTTCTCTCACTGTCTCCAGCCCTGTTGTATTCTCTGAAGCACTTTAATTCTTTACTTTCCCCTGTGTATCCCCATGATAATCACTCCCTCCCTCCCTCACTATCAAGTCTCTGTGTTGTCTTCCAGGTGATCTCATTTTGGTCCTACAGATAAAGACACAAAGCAGAGTGAGCAGAGGAACGGGGGTCGCAGAAAGTCAGAAGAGGTTTTTCTCTTTAAACTGACAAATGGGGGCAAATCCCTCTGTTGCAAGCAAAAATAATGACATGTTAGAAAGGAAGAGAATGGAAACTCTGCCTTTCTTGGAAACAGCCACTGAAATGAAGCAACAGTTTTGGGAAGCCCAGGGAATTGGTAGAGCAGCTGGTCTCCTTCCAGCTGGGATTTGCTGTGTTCCAGGGCTGTAATCAAGCAAATAGAGAATTTGCCAACCAAGGCTTTATTCAATGTGCCAGGGAACAGCCATCCCTTCACCTGAGCTAGAAATGTCTTCACTAATGTGCAGCATGTGCACAAGTCACTAAAGAGCCTTCACCCTTCATCAGCCAGACAAGTGCAGTTGTGTGTGCAGCAGGACAAGCAGAGGCAAGGAGATGGCAAGCTATTAAGAATGAAGTCTAATGGCCCCTTGGGAGCCCTGGGAGGGGGGAAATAAAATAAAATTAAAAAAACCCTTCACCTGAATTTTAATCACACCCAAGGGAAGACATGAGATTTAATGCAAAACATTACACAGCTGCTTTGCTACACGAGATTAACTTCATGTAACAGGATGAATAAAAATATTCCCACTCCAACTTTCTGAAACATTCTGCCCTAAGGCAGTGAGAGAAATGGCACAGAATGCAGAATGAGGCAGGGGGGTGAGCTAGAGATGCTTTTAAGCTCTGTGCAAGTCACCCATCCAAAGCTGGGCTCTGACACAAATCTCCTTCAGCATCTCAAATTAATAATTCATCCTTAGCTGGGCGATCATTACAAGATCTCTTTCTGTAGACAGACAGTCAGAGAGAACAAATGTAAGAGTTAATGCTAGCTGGCAATTATGTGAACCTCTGAGAGCAACAGGCTATGACAGCACTGCTTAAGTTCTCCTGGTGCTGTGCTGAGCACCCAGGCATCTGCTAAAGACTGTAAATGTGCACGGATGAGGACTGACCCACTTCTGCAGTTGAAAGTTGGAAAGCCTCCCAGATGCACACATGACGTTTTGGCAACACAGAGAGAGAGAGAAGTTCAAGGAAACTAGGAAAAGAGTTCAGAAGAGGAGTGTGAACTAAAATACACAAACAGAACAGAAACAGAAAAACATCTAGTTCTAAACTCTCTGTTATCAGTCATCCGAGATCAGTTGCTGTCAAGGTCAGTAGAGATCTTTGTGGTAGAAATGAGGCAACTTCCCTCAGCCCCCAAGAGAAGTTGTAGGTTCACATCACAGCCTGTCAAAGTCAGCAGGGACTTGGTCACAAATTGATTTACAAGAACAGTGGCTGGACAGATAACATTTTTACTTTCCAAGTTGTAGAGTTAAATGCATGTCCCTTGACAAGTAACTTTTCCTGGTAACCCCATCAACCATTTATAAAGCAAGAGTGGTATTTGCTTAGTGCTCAGCATGACAGGCAGTGTGCATTTCATAAAATGCACTTCCTTCCCCAATCGACAATTTTGAAAATTAACTATCTACTATTCTTGCCAAAAATTATCAGAAGCGTCCAACTGACCATTGTGCACATTTTGTACTTGTCCTTTGGGGATAGCATTCCCATTAAATCCTGGAAATCAAGGAGCTTCTAGCACTGACTAGGCTTTGGAAAACGAATCCAGATCGCAACAACCACTGTGAGTCAGACGTGATTCTCTTCTTTTACGCCAGATGAGAATTCACAACTTGAGCGTGATGCCAGTCACGGAAACACAAAAACACAGAGTTGCCTAGGACAACAATGTGCTCAGGGACACCGTGGTGCCTGCTTAGCCTCTGGGGGCTCTGCAAAGGCAGGCTGGTTGTGGCTGTGGCTGCTCAGACAGAAATCAGGGTTATGCAGAACGGATGCAGCAGTCACCTACCCGATCTCTCTCAGGTGTCTGGCAGCAGTGGTTGTAGCAATCCCAGTCCCCTTGTGCTCACCTCTTCAGCCTGCAATTATGGTTGCACTCCTTTCTGTTACTCTTCTCGTGCCTGTGGAAACAACAGACTGCACCAGTCCCTCATCTTGGGGGCTGAAATATTCAACTTTCTGTTTGCTGTGGAGAAGCCTGGAGTCACCCCCAGGCACTGGTGATGCTCTGCAGCTGGAGGTGTTCTGAGTGAGATGTAAATCAAGAGATTTGGTCATAAAGCAGCAAGTGGCAAGTCTTGGAGGGAAAAAAAGGTGTTATCTTTAGTAACCAGGCCAAATGCCAGCTCCAGCTAAGATAACAGACATTCTACTAACTTCCTGCAATTTTCCTTCAGTGAAATATTATCCTCTTTACTTCCTGCCAGAGTGTCATTTAACACTGCTTTGCCAGTCTACTGTGATTTGCTCAAAGAAAGCTGCATTTCAGCGAGGACTAGAGTAACTCCACTACCTTAGAGATGTGCCCAAACTGTGTGATTCTGAATGAGGTTTGTATACATATTCAAGAAGCTACAAGGATTCAGTAGTTCAGTTTAATTTTATTCAGTGAATTTAGCAGTTATCCTTCATTACAGGAGAAAGGCAACAATCTAGTTACACACATGGATGACATGAGCATTCTTGTTTGTGTCTGGAGAGTACATGTCACTAAAATAATTTTCTCAGAACAATAGCAAGACCCTCATCCTGTAGCATCCTGATTTCACATTCCAGCAATCACTAATCCTATCACCTGGAAACAACTGCTGCTCCTAGAGACAGCACTGAAGTGCCCTCCAAAAAGGAGGTACCACCCTGATTCTGCTGCCTTTTTTTGGACTTGATCTTAAGAGTCTTTTCCATCTTAACTCCATGATTCTGTGATACATACTGGGCTATTATATACACATTTGCTGCATATATTGAAGTGTTCAACACCAGGTGAATGGGGCTTTGAGTAACCTGGTCTAGTGGGTGGCATCCCTGCCCATGGCGGCAGGGTTGGGATGAGATGATCTTTAACATCCCTTCCAACCCAAACCATTCTGTGATTCTATAACACTGCAGTTTTGCCTTAGCAATGCCTTGCAGACACCATTAGGTGACACAAATGCTTTGTGATAACATTTTACTTGAACTCAAGGTAAAACTACAGCAAAGCAATTTATTGCTACCTGCATATTTGTACTGGAATATGTCAGTGTACCTGAGGAAGATGTAACAGCTCCCAAAGTAGGCAGGAGGAAATCTTGTTTTTCTCTTCACAATGGGTTTCCTTATCAATCAGGCATGTTCATTAAAGCTTGCTTCCTTTAGCAGGATGACTATAAAGGGCAGTTGTGGAGGAGGAAAAGGAGTACAGACTTATGACATGCCATTTTCCAGGATTTGTCCTGAAGATTAATTTTATCCACCGCTTTAATGAGGCTGTGTCCTCACGAATGGGTGACCAACATCTTCACATTGTAGTGTGATAGTAAAATAACAAGACATCCTCTCAACACGTGTGAGGCCATGCCTTTCATGGCAGCATTAGGTACAGAGGACAAATCACAGGCCAAGAAGGAAAGGCACAGCTATTCACTGCCATTCAGGTAGTGTCAGAGCCTCAGGATGCATAAGGTCAGAACTGCTACAGCTAATAGGCAATTTCTCCATCAAGTGTCACGGTGTTCACACATTCCTGCTTTGCCCTTTCCTCCTGGGGTGTTGATGGTGCTGTTGATGAAGGTGGGACTACAGCCAGCTGTTCTCTGACATGAGGTGTGCCAGGCAGAGGGATACTGCCCTCAGCTCCAGAAGCTGTCAAAACCATCATGGATTTATATTCTGTGGAAGTAATTAGGGACTCCCCGTTGCTTCTCCACTCGCCTCCCATTTGTAGGGCAATCACATCAGACAAGAGCCGTGCTCCGTGAACACTGCCAGCCTCCCCTGAAGCCAGTGGGGACTATTAAGAGAGGTTACTGGGGCAGATGGAATATTCCCCACTAGAATGCACACGCAGAGCTATAGATTTTGCCTTTGAACGTAGCCTGTGGCAATTTCCAGCAGATAAATGAAAGATGCTATTCTCATTTGTTTGCATTTTTTAAATAATGATTTGCATCACTTGTTGCTTTTAGTCATAGTAATCCCATCGCCAGTCTGTAGTAGAGACACAAAAAATTCTTTTATTCCCTATTTCCCTGATTTTTTCCATTCACTTCCTCACTCTCTTCACAACTAGTGCAGGCATACAGAGCTTTTGTGCTAAGGGAGTCTGGAAGGGGAGCTGCTGCTGCCCACCAGACTTCTCTTGTTAAGGTTTGCAAGGGAAGGGGACTTGCCCTGAAATGCTTAAGGAGCTTTCTTCAGCCAGCTTTGGTCCTTTTCTCACGATCAAAATTGTACTAGTGGTTCAGAGGCACAACCTGAGCTCATTTTATCCTCCTGCATCAGGAAAAGGCCTTTATAATGCAGTGAGTTTCTGAGGCCTTGGGCTTCCCACTCTTATGTGAGGCTCACTGGGGGATAAGACCCATGAGTTTTGCCAGGATGAAAAGCCAAGCTCATGCAGTTTCCTGTCTGATAGCAGATCCCTCCATCAGGGTCCTTGCCCTCCCCCTCGGGTGAACTGCCATTGACCCAGCGAATTCAATTAGTATGGCCCTTCCTTTATCAAACAAACCCCACATGGCCCAAACCAAACACGGTGCATTTGAAAACAAATGGATTGAAACAGCCCTAATGTAGCCAGACACTGCCCTCTGCACATGTTCCCTCCATTTCAGCCTACCCACAAACACAATCAGGGCATCATCAGCATCCCATCTGGTCTGCAAGGGGAGTGGGGGGCCTGACACCCCGCAGAACAGAGTATCTCTGGTTTGGGCCTGTATCCAATGGACCATCTCAGTGCCTCCACTGTCTCCACTGCTGAGCCCTAAAGGAAAGGGGAAGAATGCCCCGGTTGAAGCCCTAGGAGGAAAGCTTGTGTAACCTTGACTCATTCCATTTTTGCCATGCACAGTGGTGGTGCAGTATACTGTCATATGAAGTCGGGACAAAACCCCACTACCTAAAGCACTTATGTAAATCTCCAGAGCAGAAAGCACTGCAGCTTGACTGGAAGGCTCTGAATCACTTCAGCCACCGCACATGTGAAGATTTTTCCTTTATAGCACCGGGAAAGTGTCAGTGCTCTCATTTCTGGGGCTGACTGACCAGCTACCTCTGTCCTAGGTTGCATGCCAGCAGAAAGAAATCCCACATCAAAGTGGGATTCCCCATCTGACTTGTCCAGAAGAAGAACCCAGCTATGATGAGGAGAAGGGAGCCTTCTTTGCTGGCAGATTGGCACAGACACAGATGCTGTCCCTGTTACTGCCATCATAAACAGCACAGACTTGTTTGGGAACCCTCCTCTAACACAGTGCACCAAGCATTGAGCCAAAATTGTCAGAGATTCCTGGGCACCCCTGACACCTATTCAGGCACATCTCCCATGCCCCACCTTCTCTTGGCCAGAAGAGCCCAGGCATGATCCCTGCTAGCTCACAGGATATGGACATAGAGAGAAGCTGGGGACTGTCCCTTCCCAGCAGAGATGCCCTTTTTCTTTGGGCCACAGACAGAGAACAGTTTAAGTCAGGCAGCATATCTTAGGCAGACTTCCTTGGGTGGCTCCCAGGGAAATCCTGGCAGAGGAGGATCGGAGTGCAAGTGTGACAGGGCTCAAACAGCACTGCCATCAGATCTGGAGGAATGGTGACTTGTCTGAAGACAGCTTTGTGCGGTACTCTGAGGACATATTCCAGAGATGTGCTGTAGGACCAGTGACACACATAGGAGTTTCAAATCAGGGCCATGCAACTGGGTCGCCATGGGGGCTGCAAAGACACTAAGAAAAAATCAATCTTTGTTAGCACAGCCCATCCCAAAAGACTCCCTCCATGTGGTCATTCAGACAGCAGGACACTCAAGCCATTTCCTGTGGCAATGCCCATGGTGGGCAGTCTCTCCTGACCCACTGGGCAGCCCTTCTCGTCCAGCCTTATCCCTCTTGGAGGCAATCTAACAGCAGGAAGGAGGCAAGCCAAGGGCAACTATTAATTCCAGGAAGAGTTCAAGGCAGTGAACATCTTCCCTTTACACAGCCTTTATACATCTCTTTTCAGTGTATAACACATGCCTTAGGTGAGTTTAACAAAGCTGTGAAAAGAGAAATCCTGTGAAGCTAGACCAAAAATCTGAGCAGAATATATTTGAAGAAACTGCTGAAAAACATAAATTAGAAGCTATCACGTTTTCTATTCCAGGCTGCCTAAAAGGCATAACATACATATCCCTGTGTGGTAGATGTGAATTGTCCCACTGGAACCAGTAGCCAGCACTCCAAACTTCTGAGATGAGACATTCTTTTGAATCACTTCCTTTGCCCCAAAAGCCTTTGACAGGTTTTCCATATTCTCTAAAATACATGTTCACTTTTTTTCTTTTTTTTTTTTCTGTCAGACTTCCCAAAGGTGAAAAAGGGCAAAAACCAAAGAGGAATTTCTGTTGCACTATCCAATCCCATCATAAATAAGGAAAAACTGGAAATTATTGCAAAGCTAGATGCTTCCCCAGGGGCAGGGTGCAGGGGCAGTATTCCACCCACTGCTGCTTCTTTTTCCCTGCAAACACAACATTCCCCACAGAGCACTCAAACAATGGTGCAGCTGCCTCACTGAGAACAAACTAAAATATAGCTGAGGAGACTTCTGGAAAGGCCTTTAAGAAAGCTGAAGAAAGCAGTACTATCAGTAGTACAAGTGCACCAGCACAACAGAAAAATTCACTGAAAAATATATTGATCTGGCTCTTCTGATTCTGAGGTTTGAAAAACTCACAAGAATGCTTGAAGTTGCTCATTTGCATTCTGTTTCCCAGAATGCAGTTCCAACTCATGTATTTCCCACAGGCACCAACATCAAAGCTGTGGAAACAAGCTATCTTTGCATGAAAGTTTTCTTTTTAATTAAACATTATGAACTAAGGCCAGAAACTCCTTCTTCTTTCACAGCTGGAGAAAGCATGAAGGAGAAGTGAGGCTAGAGAGACAGAATCCATCAGTCACTGTTCGGAGAGAGATTGCTTGGCCATGGATGCTTACAATTGCCTTCTGACTGCTTGGCTCATTCGTGCAACATATGGCGAGGTATGGAAAGTGCACCTCTAGCCCAAAGGTCACTGTGCCACCTGCAGACCCCAGACAACATGCAGCCTTGCACAAATACACATGGAAGCAATTAGGCAGGCAAGGGAGCTGGGATTTGAAGCGGAACCCCCTCAAGTCTGCTGCATTAATCCTCCCAGCTGAGCTGGAGAAGTCTGAATTCCCAGGGGTCTGATTGCTGCAGCTTGCAGCTCAGGGTGGAAAAATGTCATTTACTGTTTCCTTGCCACAAACATGCCAGTACATTTTTAGGGTTTGGATGGAGAGAAGTGCATAAGGGGGTTCCAAAGCGGCCAGGTTCGCTTCCCTCATTATCCGCACAGTCACAGCTTGGCAGACTGCTTTCTTAGTGTTGCTCTTCCATGAGCTTTCAGTTTAGAAACTACCTTTGGATTTTATGAATTTTCAGTTGAAGACGACAGGTTTTCTGGGACTAGAGTGGCAGATCCCAGTGCGTGGATATGAGAATGCAGAATGACAGGAAGTTTGGATTCAGTCTCGTCTTCATATTGTTACATCCTCTGAAAGTCCTAAATTGTTGATTGTGCCACCCTTCCCTGCATTACACTGACAAAAACAATGTCCTCTTATCCCAAAGATCTTATAGCTGAAGCACCAGCCAAGAGATAAGAGTGACCAGGATATGGCATGATAAGGAAATCATGGTGGTTACAGGGATGTGATAGGTTTGGAGAGGTGGATTGAAAACAGGCTAAAAGGAAGTGGGATTGAAGAAGGGTTAGAGGATAACTGTACCCACCAGGGATCCAAGGTTCAGTTGTCAGTAAATCTTCAATCTTCTGCCGCAGTAGATCCAAACACCTGTGTCCATCCTACATATTTGCTAACAGGCAACTTGAGAAAAGTTTGGAGTCATCATTCCCTTCACGATACCGGCATATTCCGCTTGTTTCCACCTTACTTTGCTCCCCTGGATTCATCAGCTCTTGCACACAGCTTCCTGTGTTTTTTTCTCTCAAAGGTTCACAGCTCAGGCCACTTCTCACACAAAATTATGCTCCACATAATGAAAATATCACCTAGCAACCAGTGAGGGTGGCTCTAGTATTGTTAGTGGATGGAGAAAAAAAAAACCACAAAAACCTCATGACCAGGACTTCATTTCAGTTGCAGGACCAGCTCCTCAGTTCTGGAGTTGTCCTTTTCCATGCAGCTCTATGAGACAGGACTAAGAGGCAAAGTATCAGACAAAAATGAGCAACAGGGAGAAACCACTACACACCGATCATAACCCCAGTCCTCTTTGTGCTGCCTGGGGACAGTAAAGGAGTCTGGACTGAAAGAGTGAATTTGAGCCTGAGCAAGAGCAGGTGAAGGTGTTGTTTTAATGTTTGGTATTTTTTGTTTTCCGCTACCCAAATTAATAATTAAATTTAAATTGTCAATAAATTAATTTCCCAAAAATATAGAATCATATGACCATTTGGATGGGACTGGACCTTAAGGAAGATCATCTGCTTCCAACCTCCACTCTATTGGACAGCCTCTCCTGGAGGGTGCAGTCTCAGCAGACTGATGGCAAGTGGCACATCATACTCGTGTCACTTCATCAAGTTGTTCACTTAGTGAGTGATAAACAAGCCACTGCATTCATCTTTGTGCCTCTTTTACTAAGTGAACATACATCATAAGTGCAGCCATCTACATTTTTTCTATTTCATCATTCCCCTAGAGGTTTTCTATCTAATTTTAAACTAACTGTTTACATTTTCTGGATTGTGTCAAATAAACAGACACCACTATATGGAAGCTAAGGATACAGGAAGAGGCAGGGATGGGGAGCACTGCTAAGCACTCTCTCTTCTCATCTATTCCTGGAACATAAATATTGGGCCTGCAATTCCTAGTACAATTGTCTCTGCTCTTGCAGAATTGTATGTGTAAATTCTCAAGCATCACACAGAGCTGTCTCTGCTTTTTGAAAAATCCAGTGGAATGCACAGGAAGCAGTTCTGAGTGAACAGCAGGAATGTTTCTATGCTGCCTTTCTGCTGTTGCTTGGCCAAAGATTTCCAGGCACTCTTCTACAGGGTCAAGATTATTTCCTTTTCATGGTGCTTATCAGAGAGGAAAAGGCTTGGTGCCTGCTGAATCTTCCAACTTTGCATTTTCTACCCACCCCTCAATGCAGGTAAAAAAAACAAACTCCATTTGACAAAATATTCTGCCTCCTGGTGAGAGAAAAGAAAGCAAAATATGCTGGGATGGCATCAAAGTCAGAACTATGGGAGCTGCTAGGAGAAAATCAAGGTACAAGGGTACTAGCTACCCAGCAAATCCCCTTACAGAATAAGAACAGAGAAGGTGATTCTAAGTTTTAATCTTGGACTACTGTCTTTAGCTGGTTGTTGCTATTTCTTTTCTACACTTGAAAATGAAGAGAAAACCCTAAAACTGCTCTGGAAAGCTTTTACTTTGCATATATGTTGGCAGAGTCACATGTTGCACAAAGTAAAAAAAAAAAAATTGTGTGGAGACAATGGACATAAACCTTTCTCTTGCTGATTCAAGCATCAGAGCACAACACATTCAATTCCAACCCAGACTAAGCTTTTTGCTGAATGTCCCCAGACTGGCATTTCAGGGCATGTTTGCAGAAAGTTAGTGCCATGTCAGCATCCCCATGTGGGAAATGGCAAATATTCAGGCACTGGGAACACAGAAATGCATGTGTCCAGAGGCTGCCTTAACAGACTTCCATTTTCACTGAACACAGTGCTTTCCAAAACCAAATGTAATTCACCACTGGAGAGCCAGATAACTGCAATTCAGTGCTGCTTACTGTCTGTGTGAGCTGCATGGATGTATCTTAGTTCTGTTTTAACACAAAGGTCTGGCATTTGAGGAACCGTTTTCCCCAGAAAGGGATTTTCCTTTCTACCCAGAAAGATGCCATCTCCCTGGTGAAAAGCAAAATTCTCTAGCTAAGGGTCAAGCACATGGTCCGTGTAAGAGAATGGTGTTTTTCCTGCATTATCAATCCAACACAACAAATATTAGATAATCATGGAATAGCAGAGTGGGTGCACAGCTCCCAAAGAAAGACACCTGATATTTGAGGCTCTGACTGTCATGGTTAAGACATATATCTGACCATCTAGTTTAGGGATTTAAAGCATCTTATCAAGGTGATTTGAAGCCAAATCCTCCCTCACTCTTGGCAGAACGTTTTTCAGAGGCAGCTCAGTTTTTGTGGAGCCGTCAGGAAATAAAGCAAGGCGTTGCCTGTTTTCTCCACACACTTTCTCTACTTCACTCAAAAGGGAGAAATGCAGTTCTGAATCACTTCCCATCAGTGCAAAGAAAGAGCTGTAAGTGGTTAATCATACCCAGCCAGGCTGGTGCCTCAGTGAGAGCAGAATGGCTGACATGGGGTCTGAACAAGCCACTCCACCTGCTCTTCAGTCACTTCTTAGCCCTTGTGTGTTACAATCATTATCAAAGTAGCTGGAGTCATTACTGCAATGCTGATTTGTGCTCCAGGGTCTGGGCATATGCCTGTCTCTTGCCCACTCTGGGGTGCTGAGGAACAAGATAAGCTGTCTGGTCTTTATCACCATGCCTGGTCCCACTTCTTAGTAAACAGTAAAGATTTTCACTGTTAAAAAGCCCATCTCACAACAAATGTAATTTCAGCCTGAGCACAAAAAACCCACGTAGGATCTCTTTGGAGAAAGTCTTGATAGAGCGAAACAGATATGGGGACATTGTCCAGTGATCCATCACCAAGGATTACGTATAATACAGAGAGGAAAAACTCACAAAGTACATTTTGACCCCATGACCAAAATCTTGTATGAACTCAATTCCTATTTGTGCCAAGAAAAAGCTGAAATGCCCAGTTGTGACCTAAGGCGTACTTTTAAACTCAGGTTTAAGCCAAAGCTGCTTTGCCTGTCTCTGATAACTTGGTGCCTTAGCCCTTCCTTCTATGCCAGGGAAAGGAAGGTGTGGCATTAGTACAGTTTGCAAACCTCTTATTTAAGGCTTGGAGAAACAATTGTAAGTAAATTAGCCTCTACAGCTTAATGAGTGTCTATGAGCTGAAGTAAGTGTGCACACTCTGCTCACAGTGAATGCCTTTTTTATACACAGATAAAATAGCTAACCTGCTGAGTCTTTTAATTGTTGATAGAAATAAGGACCTGCCTTTAAACTCCTTTCTTCTGGTGACCACAGTTATCCGTGCCATATTTCTCCCCCTTCTAAATAAATCTCTTTCAAAAGCAAACATTCATGAAGAGGAATTCAGCCAAGCAAAGCAGCAGCCTGAGGCTCTGGAAACATCTAACCACTGAACACATCACAACAGTGGCTGCTACCATCTGCTGTACCAGAGAGCTGAGGTGCACAACTCCATCCTCTCCCAAGCTGTAGGTGTCCCTGGGCTGGCTTCCACACCTGCAGGGTTCTGGGCAGCACCATGCCTTGCATCACTGTGCATGTGGCAGGGCTGCTGTGCTCCCCAGAAGTCCCAGGTACTGGATGTTTGCCACCAGAAGGGTTTAAGGAAGCATGGTGTGATGGGGGGTTCTCAGACATGAGATCCCAGACTATTTAGGCCAAGCACTCATCCAGGTTTTGCAGCTTCTTGAACATGTTCTCCAAGAATGAGCTTGTAACTCTCAATACAGCAAAACAGTGCTAGTACAAAGTTTAGAATAGAGTAGGTAGCAGTGGGTAACACTGCATTCAGAGTTTCTCAGCCCTTCTCACATCTGCCTAGATTCTACACTCTCGAGGAGCTTAAACCTTAAGTAGGATAATTATTTGAAAATATTGCAGCAAAAGATGAATCACTCAACTTTATTAAACTTTAATGACTCTTTTGATTGCTCTGACTGAGATGACAGGACTAATTCCACTGTATTTACAAGACTGCTTTAAAATCATATCAATAATTTCAACATTAGACCTGCTGATTTTCTCCTTGTTCAACACTTGGCCAGCAACCCAGAGCCTTTGTGTTTGCAGGCTGGCTTATGGAAAATGAGATGGCATAATGCCACAGTCCAGGGAAGCATCATCACCCAGATGAGAATGATTTATTCAAGAAATGAAAGTCAGCACTGCTAGTTAGTAGACCAGCAGCTGGAGAAGGAGCCCTTTACAACCTTTCCCATGTAAAACAGTTTGAAACACTGTGGAGTTTGGTGTATGGGCATTTTCTTTGCAGAAGAGGAAAATCCCACTCGTTTTAGTTTTGCCAGATGGCTTTACACGTTTTGCTACTGGACCGGTAGTGGCAATTTTATCACATCGAAAGGATTTACAGATGGGATAAGAGGAGATGTTTATCACTGAGTGTCTCCACAGTTATGCTTGCCCCAGCTCTCTGTTGTGAAGAACTGAGATTGCCCGTGTTGTATGTCACACTCTTTCCTCCAGGAACAGTGGAAGCTCTTGTCATGGAGTATTACATTACACAAGATCAAACCTCATGGGCTACTCTGAGTGGTTACTGACTCTTTTTTGTTCCATTTCAAACCTTGAGTTACTGAGGTCAAATACAGTGACCCTAGCCTTCATTTGGCATCAAAGGGAGGGATACAGCCTTTATACACTGTGGGAACTGCAGCTTCAAAGGACATAGCATCAATACATACAGGAAAGTGCCCCCAGCACTTACTCATTACCAGCAGGGCAAGGCAGGATTTTCCTAGAGGTTCCCTGTGGGCCCAGGGACAGGGCACACCCCCCAGCAGAACAGTTGCTCTGGCTGAGGTCTGCAGAGGCTGTATGGGAAGGGCTCTTTTGTAAACCTTTCAGACAGTCAATTCCTTTAGGATGTGGGGGATTCCTAGGAGACACATGAGAGGACACACATGAGACTTCTAATATCCCAGATCTTTACAGGTGTACTCTAAAATAATCTGAAGTATCACCATGGAAGAATTCCTGAGATATCTGCCACCCACTCACTACACAGAGTCAAGGGCAGCACTCACACATATTTGTCTTCCTTTGAAAATCTTTCACGTGGGCTGCAGCTGAAGGCACATGGAAAAAAAAAAATTGCTTTACCAGGTGATTGTAACTTTGTAGGTCTGGCTTCAGTTCACATTGCATGGACTTCACCTTTTACAAACCACAGGTATAAGCCTGGTCACCAGACAACAGATGCACTTAATATAGCATGTTTGTCCTTATAAACACGCTCCTGCCTCCATTCTCAAACAGCAGGGTCAGCCTCTGGGTTTCTGAGTTTGTCAAAACTGAAGAGAAGCTGCTGCCAGCAGGACTCAAAGTGGCAGAAATTTACATAGTTATTGGGGCTATGAGCATATTGCAGGGCTTTTCCTCTAGCTCACTCTGGGAAAAATGTACTATTTTAAAGGATTTTCTTAATATTCTCTCCTTCCTTTCTCTCTCATGCTGTGGTTCTTTGTTTTGTGACATTTCTGCTCTCTGTTAAATTATACAGTATATTTCTCTAAAAGTTGCTGAGATGGTCTAGCTTTAAACATAGATATGTTAATGCAGAGAGAAACTCCTGTGACTGTGGGACTTCTCCTGGAAGCTGCATGTCTGAATTAGTGCAGCTGCCCATTTAATTTAATATAGAATGTATTTCAATAAAATATAAAGCAAAGATAAAAAAAAAATTCCATATTCTGCAGAAAAGCTCTCCAATCCTAACACCACCAAAGTAACTGTCTTTTCCATCTCATTCAACTGTGTTCAAAGTTCTTCAGCAGCAGCTTGAAGATTGTATCTTACCAAACTCAGATGCTTTTTTCAAGTACAGCTGTGCACCTCTGCATCCCCTCTGTCACTGGCTGGGAAGGGTTAAAAATCCTTTTGCTCTGGTGTGAAAGGATTGGTCTGATAGCAGCAGCTATAAAGGATACTCACAGACTCCTCAGGAACTCTGGAGACACCCTGTTACTTGCTTAGAACATCCATGTGTTGTAGCACAGAAATCTTTTTTGCATATAATCACCAGTAGAATATATCAGAATAGTAGAATATATCACACTTCTGAGACAGGGAAAGAGAAGAGACAGGGAAATAAAGGGACAGCATGGTACTTTATCACAGATGCCTAGTTTTGAGAGGGCTAAAGAGGGCCTAAACTCATTACTTTACAATATATGCCACTAAACATTATGCATCACTATCTAAAAGCAGCTCTTTCCAGCTCTACTGTACTGCCAAAAATGACTGGTGAATGTTCTTTTTTAACTCTCCAAGCCTTTGTCCACGGCTGCTTCAAACAATGGCAGTTCACAAGGATGTGGGACAAACAACCACCATTCCTTTCTGAATGCTTGCTATGGTGGGAACAAAGAGGGAGGGCTTGAAGGAAACGCTGGTTGCAAATAGCACAGGTGAGGGAAGAGCTGGCACGAAAGGCTTTTGCAATCACATGCCAACATTCTTTGCTCTGCAGCGGAAAGGAGGGAATCTTCTCAGCTGGGACTGTGGCTAAAAAGGGAGGCTCTTTCAGATCTGAGGCAATGTGAGGATTTCCATGCCTATTTAGAGGACACCAAAGGTTGTGGGGGAAAGAGGGGAGATAAAGACAGTCTCTTCCAAAGAAATGTTCTCTAAAATTCCTCTGTCTGGGGTGAAGTAAAAAATTGAGGTGGGTAAATCCTAAGCAACAAGAGAAGAAACTTGCAGCCTGCAGAAATTCCTCTAACAATGCCTTGGGATCACATAAACAAGGTTATTAATAGAAGCCTGCCTCTCCAGCAGCCCTCAAAGGCTGCTTCCTCTCATTCTTCTATCTGCACCAATTCAAGGCAGAGAAGCCCTGGCTTGAGAAAACCTCACTTGCTCTCTTGTTGTTTTTATCTTTCCCTGCACTGTATTTCCTGTCAAGACTGCAGGTCAGAAAAGACGGAAATCTCTTTGTACCTCTGTGACTGCCATGGTGTGACCAAGGAATGTGCCTCAGATGGGATCCAACTGCCCCTGCACTCTGCTGCAAGGCTGAGGGGAGAGGGGAGAGCTGGAGAACTGAAGTGGGGAGTGAAGAGAAGCGTGGCTGGGCACTCGTGGCTGTTCACCACCAGCAGCCCAGACTAACACAAGGGAGGGTGGGAGCTGGGGCACAGGCTGCTTTTCCAGTTACTTCAGAAAAGCCAGCGTTCCTGCTTCACAGCCACAGGACACATGGAGGACTTGACCTTGCCTGTCCTGAGCTTTCCAGTCAATGTCCCAGCAGACACTCCCAAAACTTTGGGTTTTTATTCTGGCTTCACAAATCCCAGGCATCTCTTTAGTGATTTTGCTAGCAAAAATTTTATGCACCCCTGGGGTTTTCTGAGGAACTGACAACCTCTGAGAAAATGAAGTATTTTATACTTATCAACCATTTTTTCTGTTCTGTTGTTACAGAGGTTGCAGCCTTTCTCTAAAAGTTAATTTTCTCAGCTTCTAGAGTTACAAGAGGGCTGGGGAATAAAGTGAAAAAAAAAAAATTGCAGAAACTCTAGGATTAACACACAACACCAGCAAATGCACCTACCACAGAGGACATAGAGGCAGTCAGGCTCACGTTTGCACACTCAGCAAAGAAGAAACCATTATTAATACTGTAAAACCATAAAAGGTCAGGCCAAATTTATCTATCAAAATTATCAAAAATATTCAATAAGACTTGTTCTTCCTGGGTGCTGATTTATTCAGAAAGTGTTAACAAACAGAGAACAAACTGAAATACTGCACACATTTGACCTAAAAGCTTCTCCAAATTCAAACCAAGCAAGGTGTCAAAATAAATGCTTCCCCTGGGATTAGACTTCACATAAAACACAGAGGAGTAGGCATATGCTCCCTGCCACTCTCTCTTTCCATACATGATCTAGACTATTTGGGGTCTTGAGCTCTGGTGTGATGCACAGGTTGTTTTAATCTCACAGGAAAACTCATAGCACAAAAAAAGCCCCTCTTCCAGTACACATACAGAAGAAAGAGCTGTTGTCTTTGTCACTAGTACCTCAGCAAAATACTTTTAAGGACTCTATTCTAAAATCTGTATCACTTTGCATAATGAAACAGATTTTGCATAGATTTTGCATGGTCCTCAAGGACTCAATCTTTCTTTCTTCAGCCTCAGTAAGCCCTTCTGAATTGAAACAACCAGTGGGTCTTTAGCTTTCTTTTGGAGGCCCTGACATATTTCAAGTGGATGCAGGGGAATAGAGAGAACTCTTTTCCCAGTCTAAAGTTTTGGCTCCTTTGTTACTTTTGAAAATCCATCTGCGTTATTCAATGACCAGGTAGTGCACAGGCATGTCTGTTGAGCAGGATGTCTGCTGTGGCTGTGTGTGAAATAATACAGCCCCACTATCTGCAGAATAGAAGACATGGCTTCTGCTGCTAAAGAATATTCAGCTGGAGGAGCTGGTGCTGTTTGGCTGTCTGTTATGACCACAGAGCAGCCACCAGCAGGACATCAATGCACCATGGGCATGGTGACACCCAGCCCACACCTTGTGTGATATCCTTGGAGCTGAAAAAATGAGACCACAGCATGCTGAGGCATCAAAGCTGTGAATTATCCTGAGCTCAGGAGGAACACAGCCACAGTACTCTGGGCTACTGGTAAGCAAATAAATAGGGGAGTCATCACAGTGCTGTGCTGCAGAGACCTGTGGTTCAGAACTCAGGACTGACTCTTCACCTCTTGCCCCACAGGTGCTACAGACATGCCTCAGCAGCTTTGCTGAAAGGTGAGCAACGTGTAAGCACTGAAGGAAATTTTAAAAACTGAGAAATAGGAAGCCAAAAGCAGTACATTTATGATCAGAAAACATTATGAGCTGTTGGGATTGACTTTTACAATTATCACAGAAGTCAACAGATTGAAAGTACTCAGGAGACTACAGGATTCTTGCATGGATAATGGGACATGCAAGGTTATTGTAAACAGCATAAAATGGATAAAGAAGTTATAATCCTATAAACCAACCTGTAATTGCTTACAGGAAAATAGAAATTGCCCAGCCCGAGTCATTATGGGTGACCCTACAGTTTCTGCATTCTTCTTTGAATCTCTGCTTTTGGGTACTCTCTGAGACAGGCTTATTTTCACATATGTATAACTTATTTTCATATCTCACTCTGGGTAGTTAATGCACAGTCCTCCGTAATCCTTGGTTCTGTCTGCATGGAATGGCAAAAAGACAGGAAGATTTGATTACAGGGAAAGCGGGGAGGAGACCCTGCAAGGGACTGAACTTTTTAAGGAGAAATATTCCTAGATTTTTTTTTCCACTTTTCCTTTTTTTTCCCAACTCTTGTACAGCTGACAGAAGCTGGGAGAGAACAGGGAGCACGTATGTTGGAACAGGGAGTAGACCAGTTGTGATGCCGATCTACAGTTGGACTTAATCCTGTCAAACTGCAATCAAGAAGATACACAGCTAAACAAACAGGCCAGAACCTCTCTCCTGTTGAACATTCAAAACTCAAAGGACTGCTCTCCAGGCACCACTAATGAGAAAGTCGTGAAAGAGCCCAGGGTGTGCAAGAGCAGCCCACAGATTTGCAGTGACTGCTCTCCACAGACAGCGCCACTTACGGCAGCCAATCCCAAGAACAGTCACGCTGATGGCACTCCTCCAGCAAAATGTTATCAACACCCTACTTCTGTACACAGCTAATTATACCATGCTTAAATGCCACAGGGAGATGGCTGCTCTATCAGGAAATGCACAGAAACATATGCTGCCATACGGAGGAGATAGTCTTCACTGGGACCACTCTGTGTGTGTAAGGCCTCCCAGCACTATTATATTATTGTTTATAAAGCAAGTCCCCTAGAAAGCAAGCAGGAAAAGGGAAAAGAAAAAAAAAGTGGCAAAACATTTCTGTTCAGCTTTTGGTACAAGAACAGCAGTGAGTGGGAAGGAAGGTTATCCCTTCTCTCTAGAAGGAATAATAAAGCTTTATGAACACATTGCTGAGTCCTGTTCCCTAAACAGGAACTTTGCTTTGTTGCTAAAAAGCATTGAGCTGATATATCCTATTTAGGAAATTTAACCAGGTCAGAACATACACACCACTGAAAGACCACTTAAAATGCAGCAAGGCAAAATTAAAATGCAATTGTGTCAAACTAAATGCCTTGATTTCTAGTAGTGTGTTTGTAACTACCCAATAAATCTTAATTAGAAATAATCAACCTCATTCTCACCAGAGCCCATTTTGATTTTTGTCCTCAAGGAGCAATAACAAATGTTCAGTGAGGCTGATTTTTTTTGCAGATCAAGTGTCTCTGTCCATCTTCTACTCTCCTCCAGACTGGAGGAAACAAAGGGAATCTTCTGTTACTTGCCTACACACTCTTACTAACATCATACTTGGATGGCTGGTGTGACTATCAGCTGTCAGCAGTCATTTACATCAGGTGCAAAGTGACTGTAAGATGATACTAAGTAAGAATGGTAGCAGCTTGCATCGAGGTAAAAATCACAGGGTGTTAAATCATGAAGCTGTCCCACTCTTCATCTCTGCTTGCAGCCCCAGAGAAGAGTTTGCCTTTTACCTTTGAGTCTGTTAAACTATATCTTCAATGTTGCTGGGTCTTGATGCTTTTAACACTAAAGTATCTTGGTTCTCTGCACCAGTGAGGAATCAATATGTCACTGTTAACTGGTGCAGCACAAAATCAGAGCAGTAGAATAGAGCCAGTTTCATTACACACACGCAATTTAGTTTGAGGCCCCTCTCATAAGCCCTTCCTCCTATGTCCTGCACCCACTTCACATGCAATTTTCCAACAGTCAGGGTGAAATGGATTAAGAAATCTCTCAAAGTTGTAATCTGTAAAGCAGCAGTTACCAACAAGAAGCACTTAAATCAGCCAGTGATAAAAGCGCTGAGTGGGATGTCAACAGGAGCTACGTGCTCAATCTTTCCTGTTTCCTATTCAAATTCTTGCCCTGGGCCTATCACAAAAAAGTCTGTGATCCAGTTCCACTGGAGGGTGTAAAGACAGCAAACAATGACAGAGGCAGCTGAGAGAATCAGACAGGAGAGTCACTACGGAAATGTGATTCACATGGAAAGTGTGTAAAAAACAATTTCAGCCCTGAGTAGAGGGGATGAGGCAAGACTCTTTCTCAATACCACTATCAAAAAAACCTCAAAAATCTTAGTGTCCTGACAAGTCTTCCCGAAGAACCTTTAAAGGAAAAGAACTCTTTTCCTAAAAACAGTCAGGACTGGATGCGTCTGCAGAGTTTCCAGTGACTCTCTGTAAAGACCAAGTTATTCCGTGCCCTATCTCAGTCCTGTCTCTGCTAACGGGAACAGTAATCCCTATCTAACAGAGGTCTTGTAAGATTTAATATCTGCAGGAAAAATTAAACTGGTAAAATGGAAGCAGTGACTGAAGTGTTACTCTGTTCCGCTCTTGATGGAAGGGATTTAAGCATTTCAGTTATTGGTCTCCAGCACAACCTACCTTTTGTTCATGGATGGATGCACTAATGAGCAAAGCTGGACATAAGCTTTCAGATAGAACAGTTTTCCATTTGAAAAATGCCAGTTTAACAGAATCAAACTATTTCACGGCAATGTACTTGCTTAATTGAATTTTCTGGCAGAAATCTGCCTGTTTCCTCACACGTTCTCCTGTCTACCTGATCAGTGGGCAGAATTGAGAGCCTGGCAAACCTAGCTCCAGCTGGGATACTAAAGATTTTCCTGGCAGGAAGCCTGGAAGCCAAGGAGCCCTGACTGAGCTAGAGCAACCAGAACTGCTAGGATCCCAGCTGTGTAGCAGCAGGCCTGAAAAGAAACTCATGGCAACTTTGAGCCTCTTGGACAAACCCACTTCAAAACAAAGCAACAAACAAAAAGGAAAAAACCAACCAACCAACCAACAAAAAAAAAAAAAAAAAAAAAAAAAAAGAAGGGGAAAAAAAAGCAAATCCTCACCAAAAATTCAATGAAAGGCATTTGGGTGGCATTTTTCAAGTTGAACCACTGGAAGTTACAGCTTTTGATCTAATGGAAGACAAAGTTTTGAAGTTTTGCTATATGACATTTTCCCAGGATGGGATGCTGGGCTGCAGGCAGACCCACAGTCAAGCCTCTGTCTTTCCCCGTTGGTTCGTGTTCACACCTTAATGGGAGAGAGGAAACAAGACCAATTCAGCAGGAGGAGTGAAAATGCCTCTGAACATGTTTGTGCTTATCAAAGACAGGTGGTAAGGGAGGGCCACATTGATCTTAGCGATTTTTCACTGCTGAGTCCACTGGTGTTGATAGATTATGTGAAGAACTAATGCAGAAGGTCAAAAGCCACCAATTACCTGAAAAAAAATCCAAAGTGATAAGCAGCCAACTGGCCAGCTAAGCAGCAGACAACATCAGACAGCCAGTATAACAGAGACAGAGCCACGCTCCCTAGTGATCTCCTGAGGGAGTCAGGAGGCAGCAGAGAGTTTTCTGCTGATGCAGGTGTATGTCTTGATAGACCAGGTATGCATTGTGCTTAACTGCAGTTCCTATGTCCCTACTGTGATTCTTTCTTCTTTTCCATGGCTTCTAGTGGAATTTGCATCAGACTCTCAGCTGCTGGAGCCATCAAATGCACATGTTCCCTTCTCTCTACAAGTTTCTAGAGCTGTAAATCCAGCTGCTCCCACAAGTATTCAAGCTGTGTAAAGGACAGATGAAGAAGAGACAGTGGGAGGAGGAGGAGAACTTCATCAAGAGCAACTGTGAAGCACTACAAATGAAAAATGCAACTCAATAAATAACTGAAAAGGCCATGCTTCCTGGTGTGTGTCTGATCTCAGTTCTCAAGCTCTGAAGCCTGCACTTTCATTCTATTTATGAAGAAAAAGTCATTTTAAAAGCCTCAAAACTTTTTCTAAATTTCTTCTTTTAGAGGGCAAATTGCCTGCTGCCAATTGCAATCTGTGACCCCTTAAAAATGCATGTCTTCCTGCCAAGATACCCAAAGCTCTGCGTAGACTTGGAAGATTCAGTGCCAAAAGAACCTTCCCTCTTTTCCTCACAAACGCACAGTTAAAAATAAAATATTACTAAAAACATTGGTGGTAGCTCTGACTACACAGGCAGAGCAAAGTGGAGAGAAATGAATGGAGAATCAGAAGGTCATATTAATTCTCCACTTCTGACTTCAAGTTTGGTTGTAAAAACAATTGCTAATGACTTGCTAGTACAGCTAATTACAAAGAGGTCAAGAGGGTGAGAATTTTGTAAAGAATGTCCTTGTTTGTAGAAGATTAAAACATGTAATGTTTTCTGCATTCTATTGAGAAGAGGGTAAATAACCCAGAACATCCTCACAAAGGCATGCAAAGCTTTTTTGGAAAGTCTTCATTTTTTTCCAAAGATTTTTGCTCTAATTTCCAAATGGAAGCAGCTCTTGTTGCTAATATACCTTTACACACTCCAGTAAAGTACACCCATTTGAGAAGCTCCTGCCAGTGCTGTCTTGAAGGACAGGACACTAGAATGAATAATAACAGAAAATGCAGGGAAACAGGCACACTTACAGAGTTCTGGAGAGAAGGGATGCAAGACGTGATGAGGGCAAATTTGCCTCTAGTGGTTTATTTTCCACCTCTCTCCCTTTCACGCTCTTTGATTTTTTAGCAAGTGCTGCCTGTGTCTGTTTTTGAACTTCCCCCAAAGGGAAGCTGGGGCTTTGCTTCAGAGAGGGGAGCTGCCAAAGAGAGCAGCGTTGTCCAGGCAGGGATGACATCAGGCTCTGGGGAGAAAAATGACAGCAAGAGGAACAGGAAGCTGAAGATTCAGAAGCAGATGGTGCCCTCTTTCTTTCACCTCTTCTTTTTCCCCTCCTCCCACTTGGACACTTTCATAGTGTGGGACTGTAGTTTAGTCTGGATAGCCACTGCTAAGATAAATACCTTTTCATTATCCTACTGTCATAGCAAAAAAACCCATTCCTCTCTCCACCTCTCTCCACCTCTCTCCACCCTTTTCTTGCTGTAAGAGCAGTGGTAGTCTATGTTTGAGATAGCAAAACCTTCTGGAAGATGCAGCCTAGGAAATAGATGTAGAAATGTGGAAGTGAGGACAGGAACTCAGGTTAGTGGTAACTGGAGACAGCGTTCAGAGCAGCCCGATGTGCTGCTGTACATCAGGCTTACCTCAAAGCAGCTGTTAGCTCTTTTCACCCGCAGCCTTTTCAGAAAAATTACAATGCAAAGCAAGAAAATCTAAAAAGCACCTACAAAATTCTTAGAATACCATGACAGAACAGAGACGTGTTACCTTCCAAAGAGAGTTCAAAAGCTGTCACAGACTTAGAGGCAGAGTCTGAGGAATAGCTTGGTCAAACTGACAGCCCCAAAACTCACCTTCCATAGAGCCTAGCTCAAGCCAGACCCACACTTTTTGCTGAGCAAAAAGCATAATGCCGTGTTAATAATGAATAGCCCTGTGTCTCCTGTACTTAACACTGGAGCTTTGAGCGGATCCACAGCACTTTATAAATTATCCATTGCAGCTGATTCAAGGCCCGCTGGGAGTGTCCTTGCAGCAAGCATCTTCCTCGGCTGTAATGGAATCATACCATTAATGCAATTTCAATTAGGCAGACTTTACAGTGCACAGGTGTCTGAGCAAACAGGCTGCAGGAGGCCTGCCCCAGGGAGTCACATCCTGGGGAAAAGGTGTGTAAGTGGGACACTTTCCAAGGGATCCTACAATTGCACTCTAAAGGCACTAAAGAAATAAGTGAGCCACCAAGCTAGAGCAGGAGGAGGAATGTATCTGTAAGGAAAAAAAGGATGGTCTTCACTTGCTGGTGGCTAATTCCAAACTTCCAGCTTTTTGGTTATAAGATGAAGGAGTCTCCCATGCTTCATCAAGTAATCTCCAAGAACCAAAACCTGGCAACATTCTTGTCAGCCTCCGAGTCTGTACTCATGTGCCCTGATAGGAAATCCTCATCTCCTTTGGAAATCACATAACTGTCATCCATGGAACAAATATTTAGTGGCCCTTTGGTCCGGCCGAGACTTTGAGCCAGCTGGGTTCCTGGAGAAGAAAGAGATGCTCACCATCTACATACTAATGCTTGGATTAACAGTTCAGACTCCCAGAGAGCTGGCACCAGTAGTAGGTGGCTGCACCTCTTGCCAGCTCTCTGGCCAAACAAAACCTTTGGTGTATTACAAGCAACGCTAGTCTCCCTACAGGAAATCAAAATCTCATTTAACTCTACATCAGGATAAGCTCTTCCAGGCTACTGCTCAGGTCACCATTTTATCCCCAACCTGACCTGCAAGGACCCTGTGTCTGAAGGTGTTGATAACTTGAGGGAAAATGAGAGTATGGTCTCTATCAATTTTTGCTCTCCCTGCAAGACTGCCAATGAGGCATCTAATTAGAGTCAGTTATGGATGATGTTTTTCTGAGGCGTAACTGAATGGATGATTTTCTAATTTATTTCATGCAGGGCCTACCAAGAAATATAAGACACTAATAATCACCAGTCACTGCTGAGCTGAACTGGATTTGAAAAGGCAAGTTACAGACAAAAACTTCCCTATCTCCTCTGCTCTCCTGCCTCCTGCTGATCACCCTCATTAACAAATTCTTATATTAATGGCAAAAATATGAACTAGACTGCATTCACATAATGATAATGCTGGCCTGAAAGAAACAGTGTCATCAGTTAAGGCAGGATCTTTCTCAATGGTTCAGTAAAACCCTCTCTGCTCCCATTTTTTGTGGGCCTGGATTCACCAGCCTGTGTCTTTCTTCTCTCACATCTGTGGCAACCAACACCTTGGGAACTTCCAGTTGCAAATAAACAATTGGTGCTTGAGCTCAAAGGCAGGCTCCTAATCATGGGGCCATTAACAACTCGTACTCTCATAAACTGTTTCAGACTTGTGGGCAGCATTCAGCAGTAGTGTGTTGCAGTTCCACATGATCATGGCTGGCACCACTCCTAAACCCTCATTCCTCTGTTTTATGAATACAGATGACACGTCAGACAGACTTGTTCCCCCCTTAACGTTTATTTAGGAACAATCCAGAGAGCCAAAGAGAAGGAAATTTTCATTTGCAGCCTGCTATCTAATTTCCCTACATAGCAAGTGCCAGTCAGGTGGTTTGTTTTCTTAGTTAGCTTTCATTGACCATTTAAAAGCAACAATCCAATGACAGACAGGCCACAAGAAAACCACTGTCACTCATTCACTGTGCTCATAAAGGACACTTGATGCTGCCACCTGTTAAGCCTTTTTTTGACAAGTAACCAGAGTAGTCTTCCCTCACATACAGTCTTAGTCATGGAGAAAGCAGGCCACTTTCAGCTTGTCTGATGTTGCTCCAGGCAGATTCTTGACAGCACCAGTCATGAGGAGGCTGGCTCCCAAAAAAACAGCCTGGACAGATGGGGTGGCTACTGCTCAGGACACCAAGGATACTAAAATGCTGCCACAGTATCTGCCCCCTGAGAGCAGTGGCACAGTGGTCACGGCCTTAAAAGGGGGCAGAGCATTCGGTCATACAAGACACCTTCCAGACCTCGCACCAGGAACCACATTGCGTGTTGAAGAGCTCTAGGGGGTCACCTGATGGATGATGCTATCCCTTACACTTCCAGAAGATGAAGTACATTTCTGACAGCTGTCAGAAACAACAAAACGCAAAGTAAGTCACCTTCTTCCTCTACTTTTGGTAAAATCTTAGATATATAAAAGGAGTCCTCCCAAACTACTTATTTCACCCTCATCATGATTGTCTTTGAATTGTGCTAATAGCTACCTCTTAGCATACAAAAGAAGAGTCTAAGCAGAAGGCCCAATGCCTTAATGTGGGATGTTGACTGCTCTTTGTCTTTTCTAAGTGTGGATCAGATGCACATTGTTTCCACTTTGGACATACACAGGGAAAGGAACTTCTTTTAACTTGCACATCCTATCTAGCAAGTAACCCTGCAGGTCCTTCCCTTAGTACCAGTGCTCTAAGAGAGATCCAGAGGCCTTGCACTTGAGCAAGATCATCTCTCAGTAATGCCTTGCCCCCAGAACATGCTGCCCCTCTGACAGTGCATCCTGCTGGCCCTTAAAGGATAATTCAAATGCCAAGCCCCAGTTTTAATTAGAAGCTTCCCCTTTTAACACTACCAAAGGATTAAAATATTTGGAAAAAACGTAGTCAGCCTGTGCTCCCTTGAGGCTTGACAAGCAGCACAGGGGAAAGGGACACAGCCCAGGTGAGATGGAAAATTTCACTGGTTCTCAACCTCTCTGCCCTTAACCTCAAATACTTTGCAGACTGTTAATTGAACCTGCAACCCTCCCCCAGCTAACCTCAAGGCTCAAGAAGGGCTGAGGTTACTACCTCATTTCCCAAAGTGCTCATGGAGGGAAACAGCTGGAGTTGTCCAGCTGTTCCCCCAAATAAAGGAAATGATAGAAAAGGAAGTCCTGTGAGTAAGCGTGAGGAGGGAGGATTTTGCAAGTGCTGAGGGCAATTGCAGAGGAGAAGGCTCCTCTGAAGGAAGTGCCTTTAGAGGAGTATTTATTCTAATGGAGCAAAACCGGTTGGGAACAATGAGATTGCCTGTGGTATCTGCCACAGGATTGCTGAGGGAGGCTTGGAGGAAGCAGCAGGGAGCTGAACCAAGGAAAGATGGCAGTGGCTGCTCAAGTTGTGGCCATAGTTTAGAGACTGTGAGCCTTGCAGACAACTGCACATGAAACCCTCAGATGACCAAGACATCAGATTAACATCCAAACAGCAAACCAGCTATGTTTCTTGGCCCAGAATACTGTAAATCACACGCAGAAGTTGAGCCACCGTCTGCTGTAAGTCCTCCCAGGAGCTGGGGCACCCTGCACTCACATTTAAAACCTTGCATCATTGCAAATGAATGAAAGGAAAGGGTGGTTTCAATGTGATGCACAGCTGAATCAGAGACTGGTTCTGTCCTGCAGCTCAGCTTAGGTCCTTACAACTTCCACTGCTCTAGTTCAGAGCCCTGTGCCTCGGCTCAGCCAGTGCACACAGACGGACCCTGTTCTTGGGCTGGGCTTCTGCTACCCCAGTCCTGTCTCGTCCTGCTTGAGATTCAGTCCTGAGCTCTTTTGTTCCTGTTCCAGTCCCAAGTCTCAGTGGACTAAAAGTTACTGACTGTAGCAAAACAGTGTGAATAAGCCTGTGGGGGAGTCTGCACCAGCAGGACATTTTGAGGGGATCAGATAAACAAACTCTCCTGCCATGAACTTGTCAAAGCCTAATCCCAAAGCTGCAGTGGTGAAATGCTATTTCACACTTCCACTACCTCCCTGTCTGCTGAACTTTCATGACATCTTAGGTTTGGAAACAGGAGGCTTAAAACTTCAGTTCCTGATGGCTGGTGAATTTAGACTCTGCTCCAGCCCATATGCAGTGCCTCTAAAACACAGAGAAGGACACAGTCTCCTTTGCTTTGAACAATGTGTAAGGCAACTCATGGCAAAACTACTGTATTTCTCCTGGACTGACAGATTAAAGTTGCATTTGAAAGGCTTGAAATGCTTTAAGGAACACTTTGGAAATTCAGAGAAAAATAATATTTATCTCTGTCCAAAGTCTTTAATTCTCCCTGGCTATATTTAATCCACATTTCTTTTTGAAGCAAACATTATAATACAGGAACCCCACACAAGAAAATTCCCAAATCATGATTCAGAGAAATTGCATATAGACTGAATTCCAGTGCATTTCTTCTGAATAAAAGGAATGGATAACATAGTTAGCCTTTCATCCTTCCTTTCTTCAGGATAACTGCAGTCTTAGTCCTACTGGATGAAATAGGCAGGTAGGAGTCCCTTACACAAAAAATGTGGATACATTTCCCACTTCTATAAAAAAACTTTAAAGCTTAAAAAACTACCACTAAAACATACTGAAAAATCTCACAAATTCTGAGTGACCCAGAGCAGTCGATTCAACTTTCAACACGTGACAAGAGTCACACAAAATCCTCTGCAGCATTGTGGTGGTAAAGGTCGGGTTGTGAGAAACCTGCCTTGCATCTGCTTGCAGATTGTATATATTTTGTATAACAAAGTATGCTATACAGATCTAAGTCTTATAATGATGATCTCTAAATCCACTGAAAGGTTCCCTATCCTCGAAAATTCCACCGCCCACAGCAGACAAAAGACTTAGTGAGGAAGAACCAAAGTGTTTCCTTCAGAAGCCACAGAATCATCTAAGTATAAAGCCTAGGTAATAAGTAGGAATATGTTGTAGGATCTTTCCAAGCGTGCCTGCCACCTGCAAACAGTAACTATGAGTGCATGTAATTGATTCTCAGCAAGCCAGCAATCTTCCACCCCTGTTAGAGCCCCTGTTTGCCTGCAGTCTGCCTGTCTGGTGCTGCTCAGAGGTGCTGGGAAGAGGCTGCAACACACTCTCTGGAACAGCCCCCTCCTCCCAAGGGCCCCTCCTGGCCAAATCAGTATTTAGTCAGGGTGCCTAGTCTTGGGATGCTGCCAGACTGTCCCTTAAAGGGCACCGAATCTGCCTTCACTTGCAAGAAGACATACAAAAACTTGAGTGAATAACAAAATGATCCCATCTTTGTACCAAGTGGTTCCTGGACAAGGGTTGGGATACCATGAGGCTTACCTCAGTCAGCTCACCACAAACTAATGATGTGCAAGTAGCTCTTTCCTATGAAATCTTGGACCTGAAAGCAAAGGTCTCATCTCTGAGATTCTCCTTTACCAAGCAAATCTTCATCAGGAGATGTGAGAGGAAAACCCATCATGTGTGAGACACACAAGGCTTTGCTGCTGGAATTTGGGGTTGCTGCAGAATCTCATACTGAAAGGCACAGGCCCAGTCCATGACAAACCATCACCACATCCTCCCCACAAGCTGTGGTTAGTTATGGCTTTCATTCCTAACCTTACTGAAAATGTCAGAACTTCTGGTGTACCATTACTGACTGGCTAACAAATTGCAGGTGTTTTTCTTTGTATCCAGGATTATTAAAAACCATAAAATTGCACCCTTCATCCCCTCCCACCTTCATTCCAGCACACTAATAAGGACTCAGAAATATCCCCAGAAAAACCTGTTATCAGGTATTGCCTTTTTATTCTACTGCTGGTGACCCTGAAAAGTATGAATCTGAGACAATATAGTCTATACAATAATAATAGCTTCAGTGTATTCTTTAAGCTCCATGAAGCCATGAAGTCCTGCTTCTCTACAGCAGAACAGCTTTTGATGATATGCCAAGTAGTGACTGGAGCTGGCTGGAATTTTTCATTCAAAGTTGTTTTTAGCCTGGTTTACTAAGAAAACAAGGATTAAGAAACATAGTTCTCCTTTTGTCCATTTACCATCCCAGCAAAACTTAGATTCTGCTGGCCAGTTTAAGCCAAATTGAAGAGGGGGTTTTGTCCCCATACTATGCAACTTATAAAAGTTCAGAAAAAAAATCAGTGGCTGGGTATAGGAGAGGAACCCTGCCAAGTGCATCCATCCTGTGCTGAAGTAAAACAGCAGTGTGAGCTTGGGACTTAGGAGATACCAGAGACTCCGTGGGAGAGAACATTGTTATAAATGCTCCCACCATGAGAACACCTTTGAAAGCTACTTACCTGTTATCATACATCAGAGAACCTTGTCAGTTTTGAGAGAATTGTAGAAAGCCAAGCATCCCAAGCCCAATGTGGCTATTAGTTTTTTTGATTAGATTGTTTCACAGAGCTGTAATGTTAACTAAAACCAGATTTTCACTGAACAATGTATTTTTAGCAATATTTTTTTTGCATGACTGATGTTCTTAGACTATTAGAGAAGCATGTAGGCATCTTTATTTGAAAAAACAGAGAAATAGCACAATCAGATCTGAGACTGGGACCTAGACATCCTGGCTTCTATCCCTCCAGTAGCCTGTACCGTCCTTTCTGCCTGCTGGAGACTCACCTGCATTCCTTCACAGCTACAGTTATTTACAGCTGACTGGTTTTTACACATACAGTCATTTTCACAGAACATAAAAGGACATGAGAGTGCTATTGCACTGGGGATCACAGTTCTGCTGAAAATGTTCAGAATATGAAACCAGTCCAGTTGGAAACCAACAGCATTAACAAACACTGATTGTTTCAGCTTCCAGCTGGCTTTGACACCTACAGGTAGAATCTAGTCCCAGTGATGCATCCCCTTGTGACCTCAGCATTCATGGTACCCTGGCTCACAACTATTTCATGGATACAAGTACTGATGGGCCAAGTCCCAGATGCACTCCGGACCCACAGTACCAATTTGCTCTGGGCTCTCTGCCATTTTTGTGAATAGCTTCTGTGTTAATCTTTGCACAAAATACACTGCATCACTCTAGCCCTAAAGTGTGAAGACTTCCATAATTGTTCCAAAGGAAATGTCAGGATATTCCTGTCACTACAAGGTGAAGTTCATGATATAAATCAGTCAATATATAGGCTACTGCTGGAGCTATGCCTGCTTCATGGTTCATTTCTAGTCTGTATAGATACTAGAAATTGAACTTTTCTGCCTTCCACTCCTTGGTTTTTGTTCTCTCTTCTTCCTGGCCTGTGCAAAGATAGGCCAGTTTATGAATTGCTCCATTGTAAACCATTGCCCAAGAAGGCTGGAAGGAGACACAATGCTTCCTTTTTTGGAACAACCCCTCTGTGTTACAGAGGCTTGTAACATACACAGAGACTGACCACTTCTTCAGGTGTGTCTGTCAAAGGGAAGAGCTCCAATTTGATCTACTTTTCCCTCCTTGTTGCAATCTTTACTCTGGGCAGCTTTTTCTTTCATGCAAGTTGTTGCACCTCCCCAAAAAACAAACTTATCCACATAACAGAAATAGAAATGCTTCATCATGTAATGTTGCCCTTTCATCCATCAAAGTAAACTAAACACAAGAAGGATGGGGAGTTTGTCTAGGCAAACACAGCCAGGATCTGCCAGGCTGTAACCATCTCCCTTCCAAGCTTTTGAGTTCTTAACATCTGTCAGCACCAAGCTGCTCTGCATCTCTGACCTATACCCAGTACCCTTTCTAATCTGAGCTCTGCTTAGCAAAAGAGTATTCAAAGTACCTGGAGAGGCACACAGTTGGGAGCCACATAGAAGAAGAGGATCATCAGACCCCATCCTAAGAGAGGACTATCCTCCCACCTCCTGATGCAATTGAAGCATCTCCAGCAAAAAGGCAGTGCCCAGTCAGCAGGCCCACAGTGCCAGACGTCAATTTGTTTTGCCAGTGACCCATGCCACTGACATCAAAGGCAAGGAATACTCACTCATGGAAAGGAGAAAGGGAAAAGGAGGGGAAAGAAAACCTACTTGAGCTACCTGAAAGTAATTTTACGTTAGAAGGCTGAGAGACTTTGTCAATGTTATGCAAAAGATGGGGGGCAAGCGACAACTGAGATACACCAAGAGGTTCCCTGATTAGCAGAAAAGTCATCTTTCAGGAAAAAAATTCACTGGGCAGTTTGGTCCTTCGGCCAGCCCCAGAGCACACACAAAGGGGAGACAGGGAAATCAGAGCTGTTTTGGATGAGCTCATGCCACTTCTGCTGGCAGTCTCAATTCCTCCCACCTGGAAATTGTAGCCTTACTTAATGCATTATTTGTTCAGATTGTCCTGCTCCTCTCAGCCGGATGGAGGATCTCGTTCTCATGCACTTCAGAGTCACTGTTGTGCAGCTTGCAGGAAGAAAAGGAGATGGTCAAGGGCTTTTGAAGGGATGGAAGAGAGGGCTGCCTGCCTTTCCCTCAGTGCAGTTAACACCACCAAACACTGCCTTCGTGCATTGCCTGTGCAGGCTCTGTAGCACAGAGCACTCCGAGCTTTGGAACGATAAGTGAGAGTAAATACTGCAGTAATTCACATGCTGCCCTTCCCCCGCACCCTGACCTTAATGGAAAGCACATGAGGAACACAGGACACGGGGAAGATCACTGGGAAAGGCAAAGCTATGTGAACAATTAGCCACTGAGCTGAAGGCATGAAAGCCTGGCAGCCACTTCACACCTCTCTCCTGCCAGGGAGCCCCTCTGGCCCCAGCTTTCCTAAGCACAAACTGCACCTTCTGTCACTGCTCTGAGGTGGGAAGTCAGTGAGGACAGAGAAGACCAAGAAGAGAGCCAGAAGGGGCAACTTGGCTCTCCTGCTCCCAGTCCTTCCCCTGCTAGAGGGAGTCTGCTACCTTTGCATCCCCAGTGGAATACTGTTATTACTATTACTAGACTCTCGAGAAGACATTCATTTTCTCATGACCTAAAAAAAACCCCAAACCAAAAACAACAACAAAAAAGACCAGAAGAAAATAATTTCTTCAAACTTTCCAAAACAACTACGCTTCAAATAGACACCAAGCCTGAAGCATTTCTGTCAAAAAGAAGATGCTTATAAAGCTCTGCACATACATCAAAATGGGGCTTAGAAAATCCTGAAGGAAGTGTGTAACTACCTTTACAAAGCTATCACACTCAAAAGGGAATTAACATCCAGAAGAAGAGATAATCCACAGGGTGAAGCTGACCTACAGTGATGAATATGATTCTCTAAAGACCCTGTATGAGATGACCGAAGCAATGATTGCCTCTCACAGAATTAAGTGGGTTAGCATAGCCCATTAAAGAAAGGCTGGCACCATCTTAAACAGCCTCTAATATACTCTCTTCTTATATCATTTCCCATTCATAGAGTTTTCAAGGGAAGGTGATGTGAGGAATTACCGTGACTGAGTCACAGTAAGGTAGGGGACAGCACTCAGTGGGTGTATGGGGTGTGTGTACATATCTGCATATGAGCACACACGCCATATGGCTGCTCTTCCTGTGACTTTTTCATTGCATTCAGTGGATTATTGACCTCAAATGGCATTCTTGCTGTCTTCTCTCACTCGACAATGTGGAGAAGCTCACACACCTTCTCTGGAATCTCTAATGAACTATATAAGAACAATGTTTTGTTATAAGTTCTATACTCTTAAGCCCCGGAGCTTCAGAGCTCGGTTTACAGCTTAACCACTGCCCTTGTGTGTGCCACACGGGGAAACACCTAACCCCGCTTTCCCTTAATCTTTCTTCAGAAATCTGAAGATTAAAGACAGATTTAATCTGTCTTTAATAGACACAGTATCATCCATATCAGACACTTAAAAAGAATCTTGTCTGCAGATCCTGAGAGCTTTGAAATCCTCAAAACGAAGCAGATGAGAAAGAGGAATTTTTTTCAGTTATTTTGAAGGCTCAGCTGATAAAGATGATGCCAAAAGAAAGGAATAGGGGTCAGTTTGTAAAAAATATTGTAAGGTGAAGAAAATGTGAATTTTATTAACTGAAACTCATCTATTCAAGTAACCTTGGAACAGAAACCACACTGGAAACAAGAAAGATGATTCTGTATCGATCATGGGATTCACTATAATTTTTCAGTGTATGCATTTGAAAGATGCAATGTCTACAGAAGTGCTCCCTAATGTATAAAATCCACTAGCTGCCACTCTCAATTAAATGTAGTTAATGAGATCTCTGTTCACCCTATAGAGAAGAGGGTTGTGTCTCCATAGTTTATTGAAAATGGAGTTAAAACATGGCTGGGATTTTAATTGGTTATTGTGGATATCACCACGACATGTCTCCTATGGTCTGTCTGGTGTATCTGAGGTTCATAAAATCCAATAAAGCATTTAAATAAAATCCAATAAATGCCTGAGGCTCTGGGCTTTAATACCAGAACACAAAGCAGACGTACACAGAAATGACAACTGACAGGATATCCCTTGCTGATCTATACATAACAAAGGAGGAGCAGCTTTCACAGTTGTATTCCCCTCCCCGAGATGCAACATGGCTTTATCCCATGTCGAGCAGGTGGAAGAAAAACAATTTAGAGCTGTGGTGCACTGATGTGTGCCGGAAGGAAGGAGTGTGGCCTGGGAGCTGCCAAGGGACAACAGTTCACTTTTTCTTTTGGGGACTCATGGGAGACAAACGGCCGGGAGGAAGGACACAGCTTTCATGAGTCTAGCAACTAGAGGCTGAAAAGGATGGGTGATGGTGCTGACAATTAGGACTCTGTTGTCTCCTGCAGTTTTCTGGTCAGTGATTCTTATGGTCTAATTTTAAATGGACAAGTGAAGTCCACCTCACTTCTCTGTGGAAGGTTTTTTCCGTAAGGTGACAGAATGGAAAGTGGTCTTAGCTGAAATTCCTCTTCATTTTATGCCTTGGCCCCCAGTTCATCCCAAAAAAATACTGACTCCTTCCACTGACCTCTTTCCACAGTTTACTGAGTTCCCTTCTTTTCTGGAAAGGGAGCAGGAAGAAAGCTCAACTGGGCAACCCCTGCCTGACTTTCCTTGGAAAATAATTTTTCTTTTGGTCACCCGTTAAGAGGAAACAAAAAGCAAAGCAAAACAAACAAATAAAAAAGCCAACACTGTAAATTCAGCACATTTTATTTTCATCTCAAAGGGCCTAAAAATACTCTGGAATTATTGAGCTGAAAATCACAGTTATAATAAAGTGGAAATGATCCCATCAGGCAAGACAGGCCAGCTGTATCATTACCGTTGCTGGGCTGAATCCTCAGAGAGACCATTACACCATCAGCTGAGCAATTACAAAGTCTGTAACTGCACTCCCGGCAATAACTATCCTTAAATGGGCGCTGGCCGAGCAGACCCAGCAGCAGCCAGGCAAAGAGCTGAGCCCAGCGCCTGCGGAGGGGGGCAGGGTGAGGATTGGGTGCCTTGTAGCAACAACCTGAGTGCTGCTGCATGCTGAGTCGTAGCAATTTTCACTCACCTGTTTCTGATGCAGATTTCCTATGGACCCTCATATTTGGGGTTGTCCTCAAAACACTGCTCTGATCCACTCGTGACAGCAGCCCCCGAGCTCTCTCCCTAACATATGTGGTTCTTATAAGGTTCCAGACTTTTTGGCTGTGGCCCAAATATGGTTCCACAGGCCCTAAGTTCCCAGAGAGCTGTACTGACTCTGTACTGTACAAAGAGGCTTCCACGTTGGTTAGCAGCAGCTTTGTTGGCTGGTGGTGCTAACCAGCTGTGGCAGGAACCACAAGTTACAGGTGGCAGCAGCAGCAGCACATCTCATCCTGTCACAGCTGAAAGGACATTCATTGTGATTAGCCCAGCTAGCTGTGCTTACAGCAAAGCCAAGTTTGGCCCTTTCCTCTTCGGTGTTTTCCTCTCCATTTTTCCTCCTGTTCTCCTTTGCTCCAGGAACAAGTCTTTGCAGTTCTTGTTAGGCCTCATCTGAAAACATCTCTTTTCTTACTCTCTAGTTTAAGGGCTGTTTCTGTCCTGCAATGCGATTCAGCTGCACTGCGGTAGATTGCACTTTTTGGGATTACTTTGTTTTCCTTGGCATAGCAGGGGCTGCTGTGTAGCAGGGGGAGGACTGGGGAAAGAGAGCTGCTGATTCACTGCAGCTGTTTAAACAATCCAGGCACCTTATCCTCTCCTTTCCTTCCAAAAGCCCCACTCAGCATTTCAAGGCCAGCCTGGTCTCCTACTTGCTTTTGTTTTCCTGCCCATTAAGGTTGTGGTAGCAGCAGAGGCATGTTCTGGGGTCGTTCTGTCTTCAGCCAGGATCCACCTCCAGGTCCTACAGAAGCCAAATCCACAACTCGGAGTAAACCAGCACTCCAGCTCCCCTTACTCAGGGTTGCATGGACACTAATTCAGTGGCTGAATGCAGCCTGCATTTATTGCCACATCCAGGGTGATTTTGTAAGGAAAATAGGAAGATATCCAGAGGGCACACCTTAGCAAAAAGCTCCAGTGATTAATCACACTGTAACAGAAATATTTTCAATTTTCCTTGAAGGAAATTTTGGCAGAATATACTAATTTAAATTTTGGAAGGGAAGAAAAATGTACTGGCAAGACCAACAAGAGAAGTCATTCTTCTGCCGGTAGTGGAGGAACTGGTCTGCCAAACACCAGAGGCTCCATACATTTTCAACATCAGCTTTTCCTGAGACCAGGGGATGAATATGGTATTTATAGCATGGAGATTCATGGCATTGAATCACAACAGAGAAGTCTGAGAAGGCAAACAAAAGGACTCAGAAGTAAAACTTGGTATGCATAGGACCTGGGTTCTAGAAATTTCTGGAAGAACAGGGATTAAGATTTATTTATAAATCCTGTGTTCTTCCAAGGTGAATTATGTGACCTCATGTTTGGAAGATGTTGGGAAGAACTGAATAACTTTGGGGCATGGACATAAGATCAAAGAGCATTCTGTCACCTGGACTAGCAACCCAGGCATTTGGACAACTACCATGGTGGATTTACAGAAACTGTGGTCTAGCAAGTGATCAAACAGATTTTAAATCTGTGGATCCTGGTTCTGCTCCTGATTTAAACAGTATTGTGCAAATTGCTCCACTTCTCTGATTTTGCCTTGTCTTTGTCTTACTTAACTAAAAAGCTTTGGGTAAAGCATATCTGGATTCAACCTGCGATAGCAGCATCATGAACTTCATCAGCACATGCAGACACCTTAGTAGTAATGATAATTGAATGTGTTCTGTAAAGATCACACTGATTAGTACATTAGAGAAAAATGGGAGAGACACTTAACAGGATGCTACAAGAGAGAGGAAGGGAGGGAGGGAGAGAAACATCCCTAGCTGAGTGTGCAAAATAAGATGAGATTATCAGGTTGACACAGAGCATTTGTGCTTTGCTCATTGAAACGTTATCATCTTCACATTAAGCACAGAGACTCGATAGAAACAAAATGCTATCAAGTGAGGCCAAAAGCAGACTTCCTACGTGCGACTGTGGTTTGGGACACACGTTCCCATGTTCTTGGCATCTTTCCTTCCTGTTAATAAGTGGAGGAAAGCATGTGGAAGCCGAGTTCTGTATGGGGAAGTCATGTATAGCTTTGGGCACTGGAAGAATGAAGTTATGTGCTGGAACTGATCTCATACATGGAAGACTTTTGGAGGGAAGGCAGAAGCCAGAGAACACTGGGAACACGCTCAGAACTGCTACTCCCCAGGGACTGGATTTTGTCATGAAAGGACCACTATTTTAGCAAATTGTATGCTTTACTTGTGGATGAGAGGACAGTGGTAAAAATTGTTTAAGTACAGAAATATCTTTGACATGGTCTCCATGGTATCCTCACAGTCAAACTGATGCCATTTTGTTTGAATAGGCAGACTATGAAGAGAGAAACAGAAGGAATGTCTAGTCTCAAAAGGTTGTGCCTGGTGACTGGTAGTCCCCAGGGATCCATAAGGGGGGAAATGATTTTTGATGTCAAGTGTTGTCTGTGTTAATAAACTGGACTTTGGGACATAGTGCACCTCAGCAGTTTGTGGATGGTACCAAATTTCAGTGCTACAGGACAGGGTCATTATTCAAAGGGACATTGGCAAGCCAGAAAAATGAACTGAGAGGAACTTGTTGGAGTTTCAAGAACGACAAATTCGAAGTTCTTCAGCTGATACCAGATAATCCCACACGAAAACAGCAGCTTCTATATTTCTAAAACAGCAGTTATCTATATTTCAGTCAATGATATCTGTCCTGACCACAGCCAGTGAATTGTTTAACCCCGACAGGCATTTCTTGACAGTAGGTGGGCCAGCCTTCTCAGAGGGAACCAGGCAGTATGGAAGGAGCTGGACTTATTCCTGCCATCAAATGACTGCTGCATTTGCCTTTTTGTTTTGAATATGTGGAACAGCAGTTAAGATCCCATCAGTCTATTTGAATTTAGTCAGCATGGGCTTAGCTAGAGATATGAGAAACATTTTCAAAAAAATCTCATTTTTCCTGGCTTGTGGATTTCTTTCTTTCAGTAACATTTCTGAGAAAATACTATGTGTGTCTAAACAGTAACATGGCCAGAATGGACACTTAACTACAGCTGTTATCTCAGAATTGGCCACATATATATATTACACATTAGTATAATAAACAGTTGATATATGCCAGAGTAGAACCAGGCCCTTAGATATTTATCTAAATTAACAGAATCACATTACTCTTTTGAAAGCAGATGAATCAAAAGGAGTTTCATGTCTTATTGCAAGCTTTTCTCCCTTCTCAAAGAGGCTGTGGGAGAGTGTATGTATCCTGCCCCTGTTTCCCACACAATTGCTGCCTCACCTGTCTTGCACCAATTGTCTTGAAAAAGATGTGGTTTTTTAAATCAGTAAAAGTTTAGCTGAGAAAGAAATTAAATTGGTTTGGATTGGTAGGATCCCATCCCATGTGGACACAGGCATCTTGAACATAACAAACACTTTAGAATTAAATTGCACACTTGGTTCCATATGATTGACTTCCCTGGGATTGTGCTGACAGAAATAAAACCAGAACTCCTCAGATTTCAATTAAGTAGATAAGTTATTGTCTATGCCTCCCTTCCTGTTACTTTGAGAAAAAAAGTTCATTATTAACTTACAAGATTGTCAGACTCGGAATTCTACAGTTGTCAGGTTCTGTAACATAATATATATCCTGAAAAGATATTGTGAAGACTAAATAGATGTGATATGAATCAGAGGGCTGAGGGAGATCAGGCCACCAGGTATGAGCCCCCTTGGTGTTGCCTCGACAGCCCAGCTCAAAGTGTTGTTTACAGTTGTATTTTGTTCCACACAATGCATTATAGAGGAGTGTGTGATGGAGGCTACTCACTCCCAGCGACTGACCACAGGAAGCCAGACCACAGTCGTTTGCAAAGATATGTTGCCATGAATGTCTCAGACTGCATATCACCAAAGCACTCTGTAGACTCATTTGGACTATTTACTTCATTGCAGTGCATATTTAAATTTAAATGGCAGCTAAAAGCCCAGGGTACTGAACTAATCATCATGTAAGTATTTTTTCTATCACTTTTCTCTTTCTGTATCTGCTGCTCTAAGGCAAGTCTTGCTTGATTTACTTGGTCTTCTAAGGTGACCCCCTAAGAGGAGAGGGAAAGGCTGTGGATGTTGTCTACCTGGACTTCAGTAAAGCCTTTGACACCATTTCCCATAGCATTCTCCTGGAGAAACTGGTTGTTTGTGGCTTGAATGGGTACACTGTTCACTGAGTAAAAATCTTCTTGGACAGCCAGGCCTAGGGAGAGGTGGTGACTGGAGTTACATCCATCTGGGAAGCAGTCACAGTGGTGTTCCCAGGGCTCAGTGATGACACCAGTCCTGTTCCATGTCTTTATCAACAGCCTGGATAAGGGCATTGAGTGCACCCTCAGCTCACAAACCACACCAAGTTGTGTGGGAGTGTTGATCTGCCAGAGGAGAGGAAGGCTCTGCAGAGGGATCAGGGTAGGCTGGATCGATGGACTGAGGCCAACTCTGTGTGTCTCAACAGGGCTCAGTGCCAGGTCCTGCACCTGGGTCACAACAACCCCAGGCACTACTACAGGCTGATGGAAGTGGGACTGGAAAGCTGTACAGCGGAGTAGGACCTAGGAAGGTTGGTTGACAGCAGCTGAACATAAGCCAGCAGTGCCCAGGCAGCCAAGAAGGCCAATGGCATCTTGGCCTGTATCAGCAATTGTGTGGCCAGCAGGACCAGGGCAGTGACTGTCCCCCGTACTTGGATTAGATTGGATACCAAGAAAAATTTCTTCCCTGATGGGTTACCAACCATTGGAACAGGCTGCCCAGTGAAGTGGCTGAGTTTCCATCCCTGGAGGCATTTAGCAGATGTGGTGGCACTAAAGGACATGGCTTAGTGATGGATTTGGCAGGACTGGGTTAGACTTGGCTGTCTTAGAGGTTTTTCCAACTTAAACTATCTTGCTGTGTAATAGGTTTAGTTTTATCCCCAACACCCTCAATACATGTGAGAAGCACCAAACAGCAGGGAAAGAGCACATTACCGTGAGAAAGGTACAGAGCACGCTCCTCAGAGAAAGATACTTCTGTGCTCTTCACAAAAAATATAGCAAATAAAAAAGCAGAACAGCTCCTACATTGTGTCAGAAATATACTGTATTATCACACCTAATACTTCATCCTTCACAAGAAAAGAAAATATTTTGGTTCCTGGTTTTTAATCTGCTATAGACCTAACACAAATTTTGTAAATTCTCCATGCCAAGAAAGTCCTATTTGCCCACAGTCTCAGAAAGCGTTCATTCCAAAATCCCGAAATGTTGTTCTGAACGTGTTTTCACAGTATTTCAGGATATGAGAGGAACTATGACAACTGCTGACATAAAGCTTAATAGAATAATGGAAATACTCTATTACATTTAATCACTAAGGGCACCTGCTACTTAGTACTGATTGAAGCAACTTATCTTAATTTCTAGATCAAGTGTCTTCTTTTAGTGCCTTAATGAAACAGTGTGACATACAAGAAAAATTACTTTGCTTTGCATATTGCCATTTAAATGATTCAGGGGGGAAAATCAACCCAAACAAATATTTCAGTGCTTTCCCTGTTTTGTAAACATCTAATTTTCCGTGAAAACCCTTTTACGACAGAAGTGTCTCTTGGGTAACTTCACTCTGTGCACAATATGAGCACATTCTTTGGAATGTCCTGTTTCAGTGCTGTTCCAGTCACCTCCTGCTGGCTTCAGTGTAGGCTCCCTCTACTCCAAAGCAGGAATGCTCTTACTGCCATGCTGCACCAGTGGAAAATAGCTGGTTTAGTTAAGCAGGGTCACATTTACATATACTTAAGGCCTTGAAATGAAGGATCTAGCCGGTCAAAAGCTGGGGGATATCAGTAAGGATGTTAGTAAGCATTACTTCAGAAGCAGAGGCCAGATGACAGGGGCTTGGGAAGAAGCATGTGAGGGAGGGATCCAGGCACCAGCAGCGAGGAAGGAGAGTAAGGGGCAGTGGAGTGGTGCCAAGAAGGGAAGCAGGAGCTTGCAGGCACATAAAGCAGGTGCTGAACCACATGGGAAGCTCTGTGAGCGCAGCCCAGCTCACCAGGAACAGCCCTGAGGGTGCAGTAGCTAAACAACCCTCACAGTCGGTGTACATATTACACAGTTTTTCCACTTCTCTCTTCCCGTGCTGCTTCTCTCCCTACTAAGACAATTCCTACAAGGGATAGCAGTTGCATTTTGCCCTGAGCTGCTTTGATTCTGATCCCATTTCCTACTCTGGTGTGTCCCCTGAGGGCCACTACTACCCTGCTCTTCCCAACCCCACCTTATTTGTGCCCTTTCCTCTCAAGGCTTAATTTCCCTGACTTTGATCCTTTAATTGGCTATTTCCCGCTCCCAGCCATTAGCCTGCTTCCCTGTGTGCTGGCCAGCATCCCATTATTAATCCACATTTTGAGAAAAGGGTAAATCATAGGACTGAAACGGCACCCAGGAGCACATAACTGTGCTGTAAGGGGGCTCAGTAAGCCAGAAAACCAGGAACACATATTCCTTAATGAGGAGCATTGCAGTCACTGTTACCTGAGGCTTTCTAAGGAGCACCAATCTTCGTCTTCCTTGTCTTAGTCCAGTAGTTTTGCAAGTTCTTGTAGCACCCAAAACTGTACCATCCACTGCAAAACAGAATGATGAGAACTCCTACAAGGAAGAATGTGTGGATAAAGATTGTAGCCACTGGCAGTGTCACAAAACAAAACAACTCAAATACTTCGGTGTACTGTAGGATAAGGAGCTAAGACTAAAATGAAACCCTTATAAACTAATCACAGATGTGCAACAGCTAGTAAGGAAACCATTTTCTAGTATGTGGGAATCATTGACATTTCTTGTATTTTAAAGAGGGAGATGTATACGACTTGGAAGAAACTTCCTGAAACATTATAAATCCACCCTCAAGTTCCTTGTCTACCTTCCAGGTCAATGCCAGGCAGTACTGGTGTCTTTCTCACTTTTCTGGTATGAGCTGCCATTTTAGTCTAGCCCAGCATAATTGTAAAGTATCTCCCTAGAAAAACCCAATATGTAAAAAATTACCAGCCACTTCTCAAAATAATTCCTTGGACTTGGAAAAATTTTCTTCATGATTCTGATGTCTTCAATCCACAAAGATGGGTGTGGGGAGAATAAAATGAGACAGCACCATAGTTTCTAAGGCAGCAGCAGGGAAATAGAAAGGTAAGCTGAGATGAAAGGGAAAACGGAAAGGGAAAAGCAAAGAAGAAAGAAAGAAAGGACCACGGGATGCAGAGCAGAGTGGAGAGCTAATTCTCTTCCTCTGACTGGCCAACACCTAGATTTTTTCCTGAGAAGGATCAGCCCACCTCACAGCTGCTTAGAACATGAGCTGGGGGATGGGAGGGGAAGCAGAAAAAATAGCAGTTCATTGCCAAACAGAAATTGCACTGGAAACAGGCACCTGGGAATGTGCAAGAAGGGATTTGCAGGCACAGCATGCAAGGTGAAGAAAGAAGTCATATTCTGAAAGGCAGGAAAGGCTACTGAAGACTGTTCAGATGTTCAGTGTCATCTTCTTCCTTCAGAGTTAATTCACACGATTTGGAAAAGGCAAATGGCAGCAAAAGAAAACGGCAATAAAATTTATTATTTTTATAGAAACATCTACCCTGTTGGTGCTTACCCTCACAGTTTTGGGTCTCCCTGACCTTCAGTTGCACACTGTCCCTTCAGTGCACTTGGGCAGTGACCCAAGTCCAAACCCACAACACACTTGCTGCCAGAAAACTCTTTCCTAAGACACTTTCACCCATTGCAACAAATCTTCTGGACAGTAGATTTCATGGGTCTGCTAACTGTGTGTATTTCTATTTGGGACCATGTAAAAGCACAGACCGTTCATCATTCAAGGTTTGCTTTGCTGTCATGATATCACTGTCTGGGACTGATATTTTTGGTGATGGCCAGAAACAGCAATAACATACTTTTCCTCATGTTTTGATTATACAGGAAGAACTTACATGATAACACTGACTGAAGTTCAGAAAGAGAACTAGTCAAGTTACATTAAAAGAAATTTCTAAGTGAAAACTTAGAAATTGGGGTTTCCAAACTTTATAAAGAAAAGAAATACTTGTAGGAAATTTGATAATTACAAATATTTCTAAAAAGCAGGTTAAATCCACAACTCCCTTTTTTTTCTCCTTCTAGTAAAGAAAAAATGCAAGTGGGAATAAGAGAAAAAGCAGACAAACTTTAAAAAGTGAATATCCATATTTAGCTTTGAAATTGAATTCTAACCTAAAACCAAAACTATCTTAATATTTTAGACAAATGTGTGAATGCTTTGTTTATGAAACTTTATCTTGGGGGGGAAAATGTGTGAACAAAAGTTTCACAAAGAACTTTGCAGACAAGGTATGAATTTTCAGATAGTGTCACTATTTCCTATTTTCAATTTAAAAGTCCAGCAGCAGAGATGAAACTGTTTTCCCCAGAGAAACACGTAACAGTGAAGTGTGCAAGGTGAGAGTTGTTTAAAGTCACAGTGATGGACACTAGCTTTCTGATGGTGTTGTAAGACAACTGGTGGCATTCTGTAAAAAGGGCTTTAAGTTGTGTTTATCTGAATACTGACAGCAGTTAGAAGTACATTTCACTCTTATCTATCAACTTGAAAGCTGTTCTAACTGGATAGAAGACCATTTCCATGGAGGGCTGCTGCCCACTGTTGTACTTAGACAAGCAAATGCAGACTTCATGTGGCCTGAAGCACACACACACATTTGCACCAGTGCAAACTAAATGCAGAATGTTTTTCCATCCAGAATGGCAGAACTTTCCATTTTTTTGCACATCTTCAGAAGAAAGGAGTCCACGGGGTCAGGACAACAAAGAATTAAGCAGGGAGAGTGTCTGCCACAGGGAGTGCAATTATTATGAGTTACAACACTGTCAGGATTAACATGTCTCTAACAAAACCTGCAAAGGAATCTCAAGCCATTAAACTGTCTAGCTCCTAGCTATTATATTTGATCCATAAACAGTACCTTCAACAGGACAGTGCCCTCTAGCACTGTAATAAAGTATCAACCATTAGTTAATACTTACCCTCCAAATTGCTACTTAGAAACCTCTTTAAGTCCTCCCTTTCAAAAAAACCTATCAAGAAAGAACGGTTGTTTCTAAAGGGCTGCAGCCCCATTTGGAATCAGTGTTTGACTGTCTTCAAACTGTTAACTCTTCCTCATCCCCAGGGAAAGCAATATTATCCCTCATATTTTACTGGTTTCTAAACTAATGTTGTGGTTAATCTTCCCTTGGAGTTTTCAACAGCTCCTTATGACAATGCAGGTTACTCCCTGAAACAGGAATGGCAACAACTGAGAAGTGGGAGCAGAGTTTAAGAAACCATGTTTTTGAAATGTGGCTAGGAACAAAGGAACTAGACAAGAAAAGAAGAGGAGCAACTGACACCATATTATAGAATTAGTCATTACTGACTAGGTGGATGTGTAGAAGCATAACAAACTACTCTCACATTTGAGTCAGGATGAGCTGAGCTACCTCCTCACCTCCCCATGTCCAAATGCAGCTAAACTGTATGAACTAGACTCTCCTGAGCATTGGTCAAAAGAGCTAATTTATAGGAGCAGGATCAACCTCAGCTGCTTTGATCCCAGACCCCTAGACTCGGAGATGACAAAGTGTGATTGTCCTGTAGAAAGGGACCACAACATGCTATGGAAAAATAATTTTAACAATCATCATAGAGTGTTAAGAAGCTGGAATGGACATTAAAGATCATCTAGTCTCACCTGCCCTGCCATGGGCAGGGACACCTCTCAGGTTGTGGATAAGGCTCAAGGCCTTATCCAAACAAGTTCACTCTTGAGGCCTGTAGAATAATGGCCCACAGGTAGATAACTCTACTCTTAAATGGTCCCCATGGCTAAGAGGGAGATTATCAGAAAACAAATTATACCTATGTGCTACAGTCACTGGGCAAAGTGCAGTGGGTGCCAGCTTTTCATAAGGAACTAGGAAAAATTCCCACTGAACTTTGATATGTAGTCCTATGTTGCAAGGCCACAGCAAGGAGGCACCAGGCAGGGAACATCCATGTCCACACTCTGCTGACTTCTACTGCTGCCCGGGGGGACAGCTGAGGGTCTGTAGCAGTGTGGATACAGTAAAACAAGTGGGTTTGGGGAACTGGGACACATCTCAAGTGCCTGATTTCATACGGTGTGTCTGTTTGCAGTGTTAAACAAATGCAATACTCACTGCATAATAAACTTTCTTCTTCAGTGATGCACTTCTAACTGCTTCTTGAGTTGCTGGTCCTGCCACATCTGTATGGAGCTTCAAGCTTTTCCCAGGTTCATGCTCCTAGTATTTAGAACTTCCTTGTAGATACAGGCGTGGACCTTATAATGCAGTCACCCAGAACCACTCACCCAGATTCTGCTGCGTGGAAGTGGGGCTACAGAGACAGAGAAGTTCTGTGCCTTTCCCCAGGTACTTATTTTGGCAAGAAACATTAGGCTGTGCCTTTGAGCTCCCATCAGTACTTTCCCCCAGTCCTGTTTTGACTGTAGAAGACACCCTCAGTGATCAAAGAGGAATGGATGAGATAGCACACAGAAAAAGGAGATATTTTCCCACCTTTTATTCCAAACATCTATGATATGGATGTCACGCACAGCAGATTATATCTATGCCTAAAAGCAGCAGGCCACTCAAGGGAAATTGCACTAATTAAGTGTACAGGCTGATTGTTGTCTCAATTCCTGTCAGTTCTGCCTGAAAGAGGACACAAAGAAGAGATTGTGGAGACTTCAAGAAGCGTGGACGAGTCTTTCCCAAGGTTTAGGATACTTACATGTTGGAAAGTCAGGAATCCTTCTTGTATTCTTCCTCCCTTGCCTGCTTCATCTTAGAAGTCAGGGCCTGTTACTCCAAACAAAGCCCATTCAGTCAGTGTGGTGGGAACTCCTGGCAGTCAAGAGAATCTCTGGGCAGCGGGAGTCACTCATCCCCAGCTAGCAAGCTACTCCATTTGCTGATTGGAAAAGGACACACAGATAACCCCAGCGGTGCTAGCATCTGAATCTGGGGGATTAGGTGGAAAGCAAAATATGACAAGGGCTTTGGAAGCAAGAAAGGGAATCACAGCCAGAAAATCCCTCTTCACATGGCCTCCTTCTATCTCCTCCAATAGCCTGTAAGATGCTTTTGTTTCAGCCTCTCTTTTTAGTCTCTTTGGTCAGAAAAAAAGGAGCAGCTGGAAAATACTTTTCTAAAGGCTGTGGTAAAGTAAGTTTGGCCCAGCCCACATGGAAGACAACCAGAGCAATTCCTAGTTTTTGCTGGAAGGCTTCCCTCGCATGAACTGCAAGATCTCTGAAGTGCTGCCAGTGTTATTTGGAAACAAAAGCTATAAGGAGGTCCTATTTTAAAACACTCTATGTGCAGAACCCTGTGAACACACGTGCAGAGCACTGCGAGACACTGTACCTATCGTACAGTTTGCATCACTCATTAATGCATTGAGGCTGGGACTGATGATCACTGACTTTCCACAAACGCAGTTTCCATAACTGACTTTCCTTTAGACAATCTCACAAAAAGCACATATGACCTCGTAAAATACTCCATCACATGGAACTACTTTGAAATAAGTCATGTGCTACTGGTGCTAGCTAGTGGACTTTGAAGTTGTGATATTATGTATGAAAAGCTGATCTTGTCTTTCAAATGTCTCCCTCCATCTCTGATGTAGGCTTTTCCTTTCCATGGAAGCTTGAACACCACGAAAAAAGCTTGGCTTAATGGAAAGGAGGTGATTAGTATTCCAAATCAAGCCCTTAACCTCTTGGATGCATTTCAAAAACACATCGTGGTGAGGGATGTTGTAAAGGTTTTATTAGTGCAAGCCTGGGATGCCCTGCATATCTCAGTTGTAGCCTTGCCAGATGCAGGGTGTCAGAGCAGCAGGAGAGGGCTGCTCTGCAAGGGCTGAGGGTGATGGCAGGGCAGGCAGGGCAGGCAGGGCAGTGCTCCCACCCACGAGTGCAGGCCTGCAGTGCAGGAGCAAGGAAGCAGAGCATGTCCAGTGACTCTAATCAGGGTTGGACTCAGGCCAGCAGTTGCCAGAGAAGTCCACAAAGGCCAGGCAGCTCTCCAGTCAGGCTGTGAATTCCAGTCACTAGGTCAGGCACCAGGGGTAGGAACGTGGTCAGGCATACGCACAACATAGCTCCAGTGAGGAAAAAGGGCCTGAGTTTAGCAGTGGCTCTCACCACTCTCCCAGGTGTCTCCAGGGGGGGACCTGCCAAGGCTCCACACAGATCTCACACACCTTGTTTCACAGCATCTCACCCCAGGTGACAGCTGCACACAGCAGACCTGCTCCTGGGCACAGGCAGCCAAAACCCTTGCTGGGGGCAGGGAACGTTGCAGAGCCTGTTGGTGCACTCTGGCATAGGAAGGCAGCTCTTCCTAATTTCAAGAGGTGGTAAATGTGAAATCAGTGGATGCTATACCTCCACCAAATAGTGCCCAGTGCCCAATGATGAGCTATTTTATAACAGTCTGGAAAACAGCACAAAGCTGGACTGAACAAAAGGTCCAGAGCAAGCAAGCAAACAGAAAAACATCTGTAGCGTGTTATGGAGACACTGACAGTCACCCACATCCACGCCCATTCACACAACACATCTCAGGTCATTACAGAATTCTGTTGGTTTCTGCAAAAGAGGAGAAAAATGTTTGAAGTTTCCTTCTTGATGCATGTTCAGAGCCTCTGACTCAGCTTCCTCCCACTCTCCATTTGGTTTGACTCGACTCAGTATACCTTCCTCCTGCATCAACCATTTAAGTAGCATAACAGTCTCTGCCACTTCAGCCCACTCCTCCAGGACACAAAATAGCTACTGAGAAAGCTCCTGGAGCACACCTGAAATCAGGCACAACCTCCTCATACCGACACACAAGATACAAGAGATATTGCAATACACCCTGGACACTAACCCTGGGAAAAATTATAACTAAATGCAGGCTGGGTGCTGAAGAGTGTCTTCTTTGCTGCAGGAAGAAAATAAAACACAGCCCTTACAGAATATATCCAGTCATTCTCAAACAAAACCATCTGGCTGAGTCCTTGTCATTGCCCAGACAGAACTTCAGGAGTGTACATCAGCACTGGTATCCAGATCCAGAATATTTGCCACTCCTGTGACACCATGCAAGCAATATTTCTCAGGTGATGGCACAGACAGACACTGAGAAGGTGAGGAACCTCATTAGTGACAAGCATTAACCCTATGTTTCATCACAGTCCCTTTGCAGGCTTAGATTCAGTTACCAAACAAACTCAAAGTGAGACTTGGAGATTAGCATCTGCCTGTCTGTTGTAGAGAGGCTGGTATTGATGTGTTTCACATTCAAACCAATAAAAACTGAAACACTTGGCACTCCAGACAGATAGCAGATTTCTAGGCTGAGGAAAAAAAACCTGAAGAGAGTCACAAAATTAATCTCTGGTCAGAAATGAGAAATGTTATCAGTTTTGTCAGTGGAAAAGCCCATCTAATGCCTGCTCAAACAGCATTTGACTGTATTTTGTTTCTTCTGAAATTTTGAGATAATCTTGAAACTATGCAAAAGAAAAGGCATCAAGAAAGAGAAGTGAGAAGCAGAGCAGTGCTACAAATTTAATCTTTCGGTGAATAATATCTCTGTGCAAACTCTGATTCCACCTCTGGTGAAGTAGCACACTATGGCAAGAGGAAAAGGGACTAGAAAAACAAGAGAGGGAAAACAAACAGTCCTCTCTCACTCAACACCACCAGAGACTATAAAAAAAGGGAAGAGGCTTCTCCTGAGCTTGGTACATCCCTGTGTAGTGGGAAGGTCACAGGACAGCTTTTGAAAGTTCCTGACCTGGAGGCCTTCCTGCTCTTTGAGGGCCTCTCTTTCCACATCATGCTATTCCAGAAAACAGAGACCTCATCTCATAGTTGCTTTAAACACTAAGTCAAGATCAAGGTATTAGAAAAGCTGTTAAATGTTAACAGGAAAAAATGTTTAGTATTTTTGGGAGTTTCCTCGACTTGGGAGGGGAAAGGTTAAATTAGTAGGTTCACTGATGAAGAAAAACCACTGTCGAACATAGCCTAAAGGATTATTTTACTGCTAATCAGTGGATTTTATTGTAATCTGAATTAAAAACACACTGCTGGATATCAAAGCACACAGGCTTTATCGCTGAGCAGGGCTATCTCTAGTAGGGACCACAAGAACTGAAAAACAAGACTTCAAATGTAAGGCTTATTCTATTCAATTAATTCAGCCTACAGAAGAGAAGTTTTAGAGTTGACATAATTGCTGAATATAGGGATTTACACACAGAAAAGCATTTCATAAGCGGAGGAGGCAAGCAGACAGGCATTTCAGTATTTCTGTCAGAGACATAATGTGAACCAACAGCTGTAAGTTCAACAAGAAAAGTTCTTTCTTATTTAAATAAGTTGTAATTTCTGGGAAGTCAGAACTAGAACAGCGTAACAGCGGAGGTCACCATCTTTTGGAGTCTTTATGACAAGACTAGTTACCTTTGAAGAACACATACCTACTATCTAGCTTCAGGGGAAAAACTGCAAAGGCTATGTTCAAGCTGGCTCCTTCCCTGACAAAGTGAAGATACCTCTGTGGTGCATCTATCCCTTAGGACAGACAGTGAAGTTTGGGATGGGGCTGGCAGCAGAGCAGCCTGCAGGAGCACCTTTGTATGACTGTCAGCAAAGGGCCCAGGCGTTGTGTAAGCAGCCAGCGCCCAGCGCCCCCAGCTACCCTTGCACAGGTGAGACAGCAGACCAGCAGCTTCATGCCACAGAGGTCTAGAAGGGTCTTGAGATCAGTTAAGAATAACTCTCCCAATGCAGGGATCGTGTATCTCCCTCTGAAGCGCTTGGCAGTGGCCAGAGGCAGCATACCAAAGGAGACAGCCTCCTGGGCAGGCACAGTCTGGCAGTCGCTGCACCCTTGGCACAGGCTGAGCAGCACACAGGGTGTCCTTGGAGGTCTCCTATGCATGCAGCGACCAGAGCTGACCCTACTTAATTTATGAGCTCGTCTGAGATCACAGCCTCGTGTATTATGGCTCCAGGCTCCATTGAAATGAACTTTATTAAAATAAATTCCAGCTGCTTGGAAGGAGTTACAGAAATGACAAAAAGAAGGCAAGCTCCTCCATTCCCATATTCACTGACAGCAGAAAAAGAAATAGTCAGTGGAGACCAAGCAAAATTCAGCTGGCTCAAATTGAAGGGGCATGAGAAAAAGATCTAGTCAGGGAACAAGCAATTTTAATAAAATGAGATGGCTAGACATGCCAAGGCAGAACTCCCATCTAGGCAACAGGCTTAAAGCAGAGAGACAGAAGGACAAAGGGTCAGGAGGGCACCTGATAAAGCTTCTGACTGAAGGTGGGATACATTTTAATAAATCAGATTCATTGCAAGGGGTCTTGACTGCCTGTACCTTTCCTGTTTTGTCTGTTCTCTGGCCTTTGGTCTGCTGTATTTCCTTCCCCAGGATGCCTGTGGGCTGTTAATGGAGAATATTAGGGAGCAGCACCAGGATGTACCTCACTCTGCATGTTGTTGCCAGCAGCCTACATGTTCATTATTGTCCTCGCTCAGTAGATGCTCTTTTTATCCTTGCTTGGCTCCTGGGGAATTTCAAAAGGATGAAATTTCTAATGAAGCCTGGCATTCTTGCCCAGCCACAACTAATCAGAATTGCAGTCTGGTAAGCAGCTCAGAAGAAAAACTCCGGTTTTCTGCCCTTTCATGGGTCAGGAGTGAGGAGATTAGATTTAGACCCTACCAGAGCAGCAGAATTGCTCTCCTTGTCACAGGGTTGTCCACTCCCGCCTCATGTATTGGCACAGAAAGTGCACCTTGGAGTTCCAACAGGAGCACCTGAGCTTTCAGGAGCCAGAGGCACGAGACATTAGCAGTGCTTACGTGACCTTGCCCCCATTCCTACCTTTCTGCTTCCCAGAAATGGTTTCTCATGACCTTCTAGCAGATTTCCCCAGTTTCAACCAGCATTGCCAACAGCCTGCTTTCCTCAAGAAATTCTGGAGTCTCCTTACAATCATTTTTTGATAGTGCTGGAAATAGCCTTTTGCACCTCATGTAAGGCATTACAGACAACACGAGTGATACTTTACCTGAGGTTCCTAGATCCAAGCCACTTACAGTGCAAAAAAAAAAAAAAAAGTAAAAAAAAAAACCAAACCCACCCCAAACTAGAAGCCTGGGATCTAGTTAGTTCAGTGAAGTGGAAAGAGCACAAATCTAGTATACTCAGCAAAAACATTTCCTAGATAATCCTGCAAATCAGGAAGATCTGCAGATCTTCAACAGTTTCATGGCATGCACTGCCACTGGGGGAAGGATTTCACACCTCAGTCAGAACAGGTTCCACTGAATGAGATGCGAACGTTCTAGTTCAGCAGTAATTTCACTTAATGTCAGCTCTGTAGCAGGGGTTTCATGTGAATAGTGTAGCTGAAAGCCATTAAACTTCTCCCTCATGCTATCATCAACCACTTTTGGCAAGGCCTGTTAAACAGAATAACTTGCAGAGCGAGCCAGAAATAGGGCCTGTGGAACAGATTCTTCAGATCACAAACGTTAAACCATGGAAATGGATTGGTGACAAAGAGGGTGGAGGGGAGAGAGAAGATGAAGCTCCACCACCCACCACACATGTGGTCTACACCCCAACATATGTTTGCCACGAGTGTAGCCCAAGAGACAGTCCAGATCTTACTCAAGAGCTGAAGCATGAAAGAACCAGCCAAGTTTGAGATTAACCAAAGGGCAGAGTAATGGGGTGTGTTGAGTGTAAGGGAGTCACCCATGCTTAGATTCCACAGACAAGGAGCAGAGACACCAACAGCCCTGCAGTAATGACCCTGATCTACAGCCTGAGGCTCTCTTCAGCAGCCACTGAAGGGCTCACCTCCCAGCTCAGATTAGGTTTTCAGCTGTGACTCCTCTGTCAATTTAGGCACCCCAGGTGTATTCCCAAAGCTAGAGAGATGAAGCATGCTTTGGGGAGCACTTGGCTTTGAAAGAAGGTTTTTTGAATTTTATGGCTCCTTCCTTTCTTGCCTCTACTTCTGCCTCTCTCCCCACAACCACTGGACTGGTTTACTAATTTTCACAGAAACATTCTGAGCATGAAAGAAAATGTCCCTTCACTTAGCTAAATACAAAGTGTGCCAAGATAGATGGTTGCTGAAGAGTGAATACTATGTCAGGTCATGTCAGATCAGAAATAAGGAAGCTAAATGTTTTTATCAAAAAAAAAAAAAATTAAATACAGTAAGAGGGTTACTGGGGGACACAATTTGCATGCTCATGCAATTCTTCTAAAAATTAAAGTTATACATCTATGTTTCATAGACATATTTAGGAAAAATAAGTTTGTAAGTCTGATAGACTTGGGGACTTATATCTTTAAAATTCCTGAGAAGATATTACAGAAAATCAGAAATACAGATGTAGGTACTAACACATTACTGGTGACATAAGATAATTTAGGGAGACCTATTAGGAGAATGTGATAGTTTATATAAATGTATTATTTTATTTATCACAAATGTTTGTGTACTTGGTTTAAGAGACAGCTAAAGATTTAGTGAGACTTGGGATATAGGCTGGGGACTTTTATAAAGCTATAAATGAAAAGGGAGCAGAAAGGAGAAACACATTTCAATTTTATGTACCCAGAACTGAGACTGGAACTAAATACAGAGCAACAGTACAGTGCTCCCAAATAGCCACAACTCTGTCACATGGGGGCCTGGCAGGTAACATATGGAATTGTTAGATGGAAAATGACCCACCAATTTTTGGCTTCAGTAGAACTTTTTTTCCCAGTGGAGTAAGAGCAGTAACTAAATAAAAATTCATGGAATAGGCTGAATGATGCAGGTCCATATCTTATCAGAGCTGGTGCCTATGTTCAAATGATGAATTAGCTTTGGCAACTGAATTTAGAAATTTATTGCTGTTTTTATTTTTCTTCAGTGGAGGAAAGACTAGCAGTTGGAAAGGAAGCCTATAAATCTTAACATTAGAGAGGGGAAAGGGCAAGGTGTTTTACATACACACAGGGGCTAGACAAGAAATTGTTTTTTCTAGACGCAAAGAGAAATGTGCAACAGATTTCTTTTGAAGATTTTTCATTTACTGAAAAATAGAAAAAATATTCAGTGCACATCCCCTTTGTTCTTTTAATTCCAGGTTTTATTAATTTTCCCTGAAAAATCTGTAGGCATTTCAACACAAATAAAAACCTATAGCTTCTTTTACACAAAAAAAGCAATCGCAGATTTTTGCCAGAAAGAGGAAATCACAAAAGAAAGCAAACCTCTTTATCTCTTTGGAAGATGATATAACCAGAGTTTTTGTGGGATGAGAAGAGTTTGGGAATCACCTCGCCTTTAGATGAAGTATCTGACCCAAACAGTGGTTTGATACTCTCCGCTATGGATCACAGATGGGGAAGGCACAATGAGGAAATAGCCAAGTAGAACAAGGCTGCTGAAAGGGTGATGGGAGCAGCACTTGTAAATGATAAAAAAATCCTGACATCAGTGGAAAGTAGTCTGAGGAGCTCCAGCCTGCAAGGGGAAGAACAAGAAGATGCAGCAGATATTTAACTGTTCCCATAAAACCTACCATTGGCTATTTGCAGTGATTCCTCCTATCCCTGGGCAAGATGAACAAAATTGCCTAATGATGTCCACATCTTTGAATGTCCCAATTAAACCAGCTCCTCATCTTCTCTTGCTGAGAGGCACCCTGCATTCCCTGAATGAAGCTGGTGGCAGCATTTAATGTAGTATGCTGAGAGCTTATGGCTAAAAGTCAGAAGCTCTGAGAATCTCTCCCATGCCAGTGAATTTGGGATGGAGCTGGTAAGCAGCAGGCTCTAGAAGGAACGTGGACACTTTAGTTTGAAATGAGCCATTGAGGAAGTTCATAAACTCTCTGGTAATAGCAGGTGACGACAAGAAGCCCTCGAGGGTAATAGGGGATGGCAGTAGCTTCAGAAGAGGTTTGCCTCTTACCTTGGCAAGCACAAGGCAAACTCCCTTCTCTGCCTCCTCTTTTCCCTTAAAGCAAACAACCCCCCTCAGAGCAGTTTGGAAAGGAATATTAGTGCACTAAGATGACAAGGCATTCTGCAACATGGGTCTGAAGAACTGCTTCCAAGAAAGAGATCCTCATATACACAGATCACAGGAACTTGAGCCCTTTTCATATCAAAGCAACTTGCTCAAGGGCCTTCAAAAGTGCATTCCTCATTCCGAGGCTTAATGGAGTTGGAAACCTTCAAGGAATGAGAAAAGAGAAATTTCTGTCAAAGACTCTCACTCCCTGGATTTTTAAGAGATCAAAATGTTTCAAGCTGCTAGTTCTGCAACTAAATATGGGATAAAATGGGATATTTTATCCCATTAACAACACTGCCTTCACACTCCTTTTTTCTTCAAGTCCCTAGTTTAAGAAGGTTTAGAGCAGTGGGAGGTGAGGGAGGGAGAAAAAGTACTGAAAGGAGAAAAACTGCTAAAAGACAATGCAATGACATTTTAGACAATGGAAATCTGAAATTAAATATAATTGTATAATTGGAGTAAGGCAGGATCAAATATTTCTGATTTATTACATACCTTGACTCTTGATTTCCAAGGAGTAGAATCAGCATTCTGATATGTTGTGTGACTCATAGAAAAACAGTTTCCACTTGAAACTGTAGGATAATGGTGACAAGATCAACAGCTGACAATTCTGCAGCACACCATATAAGCTTTTGGGGTGTGATTTCTACATCAAGATCAGATCAGCTTGTGGCTGAGGTGAAGCCTTAGATTATGCTAAACTTTTTTTTTTCCTGATCTTAGTTTCAAATCCAGTCCAGCAATCACTTGCCACATCAAGCCTCATGCATTTACCAGAACCTTCACCAGCCTCTCTCTTTAAACTGCAAATCCTGAATAAATCCCCAAACCCCCTTTTAGTCCCCAAGCTCTCCTGAATGCTTCCTAAGCCCAGCCTCACCTAAGGCTGTGGTGACTGGTACTTTAATATCCATGGCCCTTCTTTGAACCAGCCTTCACTCTTGCACTGTAGGCAAGGAAAGGCAGAACAGAATGATAAATCTTAATCCCAGCCCAAATCCTGGCTGCCTCTCTGGTGGAAAGACACCGAGCAGTTCTGTCACCTGTGCCAAAATTCAAAGCAGCCTTACAACTCTGTGCTCTCTCTGAATGCTGGAGTTAGGAATAAACTTGCCCCACACTAACTTGTAGTCAGAGACACGTTTCAATGGGCACCCATCAGCAACATCCTAGAAACTACCCCTAGCCTGAGACCTCTGGACTTTAGCAGACCACAGTTAAGACCAGCATTAGCACGTTGCAATAAACAGGTTTTACTGCAATGCCAGAGGGCTTGCAAACACGATGAGGCTGTTGTGACAAACACCCGGTGGCTCTGGCTGAACTTGCACAGAGACCTACTGCAGAGCTAAGGGAACTCCAGCATTCAGCTTGCATTTATAATTCGTGTTCCCAAATACAAGCAGCAAAGAGTTTCAGCCAGACTCCTACATGTAAGTCTCCAAAAGTAAGAGTAAGCATGCCAGCAAGCTCCTCCCAAGCCGTGATTGCTTTGAGGAAAGCCGTGCCTCAACAGCCTTTAACTAAAATTAGGATTATGAATAGGAAGTAACTGGAGCTCCTTTTGTTCATGAATCCCAGAAATTTGTACAGGCAGGCAGATAGGGCCCCCAGACTTGTGCTTTTCTTGAGTCTGCAACATCAAACTCTTTTGAACACTGTATAGCTGGGGTCAGATTTTACTTTTGGAAAAGAAGTACAGGCCATGGACAGTTCTTATCATGCCCTCAAAGCTTGCAGCAGAACAAGAAAAGAGAAATATTGAAGGGCATTATTTAGATGACAGAAAGTCTCAGCAGTTATGGTGTAGCATCAGGGTGTGCAAGAAAAATGAGGAGAATGTGAGTTGTTTTTACGTAATAAAAGACTTCCATGGATTGTGGAGAGAACTGTGCTCAGTAGGATCCTGTAGCTTGCAGGTACTCCCCTAACACCACGCTGTGATAAAGCCCAGGCTTAGGAAGGAACCAGACTGAACTCCTCTCCTCCCTGACCAAGCAACAAAGTAGCTGTGACCAAGCTGACCGCAGCTCCTGGTTTTCCAGGCACAGTCCTGGAGCATAGTTGTGCCATGGGTGCTAAGATCACAAAGACTGTTCTAGAACCCTCTACCCAACTGGCACCAAAATGTTTTATTTACAGTTTATTTACTGTCTAAACCTAAGCCAGTCAATAGGTTGACCTTCTCAGCTCATTTCACCTCACAATCATTGTTTCTTTTTCCGGTTGGTGTTTTTCAAAATACAGCAGAAAGAGGTGCTATTAAATCTGTTCCATCCCACAGCTAACAAATTTAGCCATATATTAGTAAGAATTTCCAGTGCCAGAAGTTTTCCTAAACTAGAACCTTCTTGCACAGCTATTCACCCTTCATTCTTAACTCATGTCTCATTTTATTCCAATGAGCAAGATGTTACTGCAGCCAAAGAATCCTATCAACACCAGCCTTCATTCATTCCTGAGGAAAGGGCAAACACCAGCTTCAGCATTTCTTGTTCCACCCCTCACTGTCCTTGTAAGTAACTCTGCAGAAAAAAACTCAGGGCTGTTAGAATTGCTTTCACACTTTACATTCGTTACTGTACACTATGCTCTTCAAAATTCTGGATAACCCTGAACCTGATGCAGCATGTCAGGCTAGTCCCCTTGCATGTCTGATAGCAGCCCTGCTACCTGGGCAGGCTTAGCCTCAACAGCACCAACACAGGTTCTGATAAGAAAAACAGGGACAGACCTTCTACTAGGGCCTGTTGCAATAGAACAGGGGTAATGGCTTTAAACTGAATGAGGGTGGATTCAGATCACATATAAGGAAGAAATGTTTTTACAATTCTAGTGTTCAAACACTGGAAGAGGTTGGCCAGTGGGGTGGTAGATAAACTTTTACTAGAAACATTCAAGGCCAGGTTGGATGGGGCTCTGAGCAACCTGATCTGGTTGAAGACATGCCTACTCATTGAAGGGGGTTGGAGGTAGTGGACCACCAATCTAAACTATTCTAAGAAATATACTCCTCCTAACCCCCTAACCAGACTATCAAGATGTTCTCTGCTTCTATTACCAATCAGTCTGCTATAAACAGGTGAGCTTCACAGTTTTAATAAACTTTCATTTGCCCTTGCACAGATCCTAACCATAATCTTCTACTGCCAGTGAGGCAGGCTTTCCTTTACTGATGCAATCTGACAACAGCAGCTGTAAGGACAACAAACCTTCCAGTATCCTGAAATATGCCATACTCTCAACCTTCTGGTCCTCAGCTTTTATACTTACAGGAAACACACCTGCATATTATAAACCAATGACGTGGGCTACTGTAGTCCTCTTCCTGCAAACAACAGTTAGCAAAGCTTATAAAGCTCTTATAAAGAGCTTAGCAAAGCTTTTATAAGGTCCTGCTGGCAGTAACAGGAGGATGTGACAGAAGTTCTCTTAGTCTGGGAGAATAAAGGGTTGAGCACCAAACAGTTACTCAGGAGATTCCATCATTAAGTCAGAAGCTAGCAGACTACCCTTTCCCACCAAGCTGATTTCAAGGTAGAGAGAGACTGCTTTCTCCTCTACTTCTGCTTTATCCTCCCCTTTGCTACTGGAGCATGGGAGTCCTGTCAGCATGGCTTGTGAGGAATTCAAGAGGAGAGAAGATCTCATTACCATTTTGCTGCCTATTAAAGAGTGAGACAATTGAGCTGTGGTAAAAAATAAATAGCTGTATGCAATTATGAGAATCGCCAGACATCTCATTTCATGTCAGGCAAGACTACTGCCTAATAGGAAGACAATATAATCCTGCTGTTGTCTTGCTCAGATGAGAGAGACTTGAGCTAATTAGCTTCCACTATAGCCAGGCATGAAATTGCCAACCTTATTTTATGATAGCCATCTGAACTGTGATGTGCTCTCTGCATCTTCTCATTACATAAAAGCTGGTGTAACCAGCTTCACTACTCTAACAAAGTGCAAGCTCCTCACTAATGACCACTGGGATACTGAGAGAAATCTAAGAGAAAACAAGGGAAGACTCCCAAATCCCAGACATACCTCTGCTCTGGAGCCTTGGTCCCTGGTAGGACATCTTCCCACTTCTGCTCACATCTCACCAGTGTGAGGAGATTCCTTGCAGCCAAGAGCCCGGACCCCACAGCATTCTGCAGCCAAACTTTCTCATCAAGTTTTGGTATTCGTTAGCCAAAGCAGGAATTTCTGTGGACTCCAGGAAGAGCCAGCAAGCGTGAGAAAGAACATTCAATCTCTGTGTTACAGGAGGCAGGAGATTGTTTTTGTAACATCTGTGCTAAGATTGTATAAAGCAATAGACAGACTGCCAATACTTGGAACTACTCAAAAGGCAACTCTGGCAACCTCACGGATTGTTTTATAAACAATTGGTTTCAAACTGATCCTGAAGTTAATGGGAAAGGCAACGGAGTCGCTTCAGGATAAAGGTGCTGTGGTTTCTGCATTCCCTGCTGACTACTTCCACAACAGCAGCCCTACACTGGAGTGCTCACACTCGGGCATGGAAGTTCTGTTCATCCATCTCACACTGCTGGCAAGAACCAATGTGGCAAACCTCAGGAGCTGAAATACAGCCACCTGCTGCCCTACCTGTCTTGTAAGTCCCAGTCTCCTGAGAACAACTCTTCCACAGAAACTTTCTTCCTATATCCCCCCCCACGGCTGGCTGCAACTTGTCCTGCTACCTATCCTGCTACCCTTCATGGCCAGACCACAGCTTGGTATTTGCTCATCAAACCAAGCCACCTGGCCATGCTGGCTGGCTCCTCAGGGCAGGGTGCTGCTCTGTGGGGGACCATTCCTGTCATTGCCTTGTCATGCCAAACCCCACATAACCTCTCTCTGTCCCAGACACCTCCAGACCATGTACCAAGGCCTACCCCTCCTCCTCAGGCTGTTCCTTCCTATGGGTACACCTCACTTTCCAGAGGCTCCCACACTGCCCCAGCCCACCTTCCACACCACCTCACCTCCACAGGTTCATACAGACCTGGTACTCGTCCATTTCCACTTAAAAACCAAACAAAAACAAAACCTTCAAAAAAAACCCCACCAAACCACACTCAACAGTAGCAGTGGCTGCATCATTTCAGTTTCTCCAGCAGTCTCTCCCCAGCCTCACGGCACACAAGGAGACACATTAGCTACCACCAAGCACCAACGTGATACCAATGGCACGCCTGCCGCCACGAGGGAACTGAAGTCAAATCCTGTGCAAAACTGTACTCAGCTCTCAGATATCTGACTGGGAAGGCACTGGTTTTGAGGAAAGGCACCCACTGATTACTCCAGGAAGCTTCTCTCATACACCACATGGAGGCCACCTCACTTCTGCTCTGCCCTACTTTGTTCTGCAGCTCTGAAGAGTTGCCCACAGCGGTCTAGAGAAGCCTCTCCAAAATACAAAGTGCTCAGGTGTCAGTCTCTTTGCCCAAGCAAAAAGTGACAGTATGAGAGGAAACAGCCTCAAGTAGCACTGGGGAATGGGGAATAAGGAGGATTAGACTGAATAGTAGAAAAATTTCTTCACTGAAAATGTTGGCAAACATTCCTCAGTCTATCTCACCTCAGAAGACCAATACACCCTGGTTTAAGGTCACAAGTTTAGACTATAGCTTTATAATCCTATTTTGTTCAATTCCAAGTCTTTTACATAATGTTTACTATGAGGTAACCACTTAGAAAGCAGAAGAAATCCCTCAATCAGAAGTTATTCAACTATTTTCAGTCTGTTTATGCAGAAGGAAAAAAAAACCAACAAAACCACACTTTGTTTTAGAGGAACTGATACCCTCTAGGGAAAAACAGTTTTGCCAAAAGAATTCCCAATCAGTGCTTACCAGAGTTAATTACAACATCATATTAAAAGAACAACTTCTTTTCAAATACTTAAGAGTATAGTGAAAAAACCTCTGCCAAAATTAAAGGTCTGCACTGTGCTGGCTTATTGTTCCAGGCTGTCTGCAGACATCACTGCATGAGTTATACTATTCTGACATCATTTTGCAAGTTCAGTGCACATAGCACATGCCTATACTATAACATGACAGGACCTCACATTTCCACCCTAGTAAACCCTAAATAGCTTCCAGAAGTGCTATGTAGAAAATACCCAGGAAGCACACTGGGTAAGCCACTCAGATGATCATATGCTCTGGGATTCTTGCTGTCTCTGAAGAACTTCCATATGTCCAGTCTACAACTCTAAGAAGGGCAAAAAGAAGGAAAAAGTTAGTCCAGTGCACAATCCTCTGATCTCCTGCACTGTCACAGCTGTTGCTTTGGAGCTGGTTACCTGATGGTGGCAGGCAGATTCCAGAGGAACTGCAGACTGACAACCTCCAGGAAAATTGTTTGGACAAGAAAAGACAACGTGGAGAACATTTAAGGTTATGAAGAGCAGATAAAGCTGGCCAGACACATGATGGAAAAGGTCTGGCATTCTGGTGACATAGTGAGGATCTAGGGCCCTGCAGGAGGCCTAGGTCTGATGTCAGTATAATTCCTAACCTGGAGAACACTCACAGAACGAAGAGCAGTATCAGGATAATCCCTGAGCTGCTGCCATTGTTCAAAGAAACATTGTGAAGGAATGGGAGTTACTAACACCTGGACCCTATAGGTGGAAAGGAAAATGCTCTCTTGTTCCCTAAAGACGGGGCCTGTTGTAGTTACAGAAGTAGGTTTCCACACTTTCTGCTAAACTCTGGATTGTTGAGGACAGAAGAGTTACTCCATGATACTCCATCCATCAGTGAGGGAGTAATAGAAAAGAAGACTCCAGAGAAATTTAATGGAAGTGCATGAAAATACCATTCTTGGGGCCTAAAGCAGGATTTTTCCTCTCAGATTCCATACCTCACAGGGCACCTATGTACTACTTGGAGCATTGTCCTTCTCTTAAATGCCTATTTTAAACAGAGGTAATATTTTTGCCCTGAGAGCTGAGAATAACTTTTCTCCAGGTACACAGCATCCAATATTCCCCTAATCCCTCCTGCAAAAGCCAAACAGCACACAAACCCCAGTTAATTATATTATTAGGAGCTTAGAGGAGAGAAACCAGACAATTTATACCTGTGAGAAGAACAAATTCATGGCCTGGGTTACCAAATTTACTTAGGAGAAGGTAATTTCCCATGTTTGGCAGAGAAGATTCCTGCCACAAGGCAAAAAAAATTGCATGAACTCTGCCAGCACACACCTGCTAGAAACTGTTTATAATAGCTAAAGGACATTTAGTAGCTTTACTAGCAACATTTTACTAATAGCTTTGGTTCACTAATTGTTTATTTTCTGCTAAGGGCCTTTTGCCAGTTTACAAGTGTTTGAAGACTTCCATGCTAGTAGATTTTCACACTGACAAGCTTTCAGTATCAGCCTGGTTTGAGATGTCACTCAGAAATCCTGGCTGCTAACTGAGGTTTATATGTAATAAAAGGCCAAGGCTAGAGCCGAGTCTCAGAGGCTAACGGGACAGAGCCAGCCCATGAATAATTGAGGGTATGCTCTCCATGTACGGCACTGAGTGGTAGCATTTGTGGGAATCCCAGGGTCCTTTGGCTTTTCAGCAGTGAGCCCCTGTGGCTGCCTGTTCCTCCCTTTCCTCAACAATGTCACAGAGTCTGACACCACCACTTGCAGTCTGAACTTTGGCAGCCAGAAAACAGGCTCCTCTGAAGCCTACCACATTCAGCCTAAATCCTGAACAAAGCTGGCAGGGACTAGCCACACCACCACACATGGGAGAATTAGAGGGAAAAGAACAGCTGCCACATGTTAAATTTGAGTATGTGCCATACAGAAAACAAGATGCATTGCAACCTATAGACTTACCCATAGCCACTCTAACTAATGCAATTCCTCTTCCCTCTCCAGAAGAAAAAAAACAGCTCATGGAAAGAATTATAGCAGTTTGTGAGTGCTTCATGATCACACAGAACAAGAAACGTCACCAGTTCATTACGAGGGGCCTTGCTTCAGGCCACAGGGTGGTCACAACTCCGCTCTTGCAATATTAATTATTGGCCTGGGACAGCTCTGGAGCAGCTTATTGGCTCTGCACAAAATGCTTCCATGTGCTGAGCTTCTGCAGAGGCTGGCGCTGTGGGCTTTGCCAGACAAACACCGCAGCTCCCAAGACGTCTGAGTGCTAGGCTGATTTCTAGTTCCAGCAGCAAACCTTCACCTCTGGGGAAGAGCTGGGAGCCTGGCCCAAGGAGCAGCAGCAGATTTCTCAAACTCCGAAGGTCTGAGGACTTCTTGGAATCTTTTTTTGATCAAATTTATAAGTATTCAATGCCTTCTCCTTCCCCACAGACTGACAACTCAAAGGAACTGAGGCTGGAGGGAAACAGGAAAAAACGGGGACAAGAAGCATCATGGGAATTTCCTCATGCTGAACTTCCACAGCTAGGTAGAGCAGAAACACAAGAAGGAAACACAACTCTCACAGTTGTGGAAGTTCATTGAAATATCCAACTGTGTGCTTCTCCAAGAAATGGAAGGGAAAATTATCCCTAAAAATGCCAAGCATGTAGCACAGATCATTTATGAGGAGGATACATTTGTAATTACAAGTTAATTTAGACACCCTGCTGCCAGGAGTAACTGCGAGCAGAAGGAAGCCATCAGTGTCATCTTCTCCTTCCCCTGGGACCAGCCCGGGCTGGGTTTTCTTGGTGGAACACCTCCCTCCAGTGGCCAAAGGCAAGTGGTTTCCAGAGAGCTTGAGCAGCTGGGGACCCAAGCTGGGGACAAGCAATTGTCCTCAACTCCCCTACTTTCTCCTTCCAGCTCCACAGCCGGCTGAATGGAAACCAGCAGTGCCTTCCCCACCTAGGAGCCACCTGGTCAGGGCTGGCAGCTTTGCCAGGAAGTGTAGCCCTCTAAATCGTGGGGCTCTGGGAAGGTGTTACCACCTGATGAAAGCAGGGTGCTCTGGGAAACCAACCAGAAAGGGGAGGCTCCATATGACCAAGAATCAAGCTCTCCTCAGGCACAGCCCGGGACAGCTTAAAGGAACATGTCCTACTCACAGGTAGGGCAGATCATTGCACCCTACTGTGGCTCCAGGATCCATTTAAGGCCCTCTTGCTCTACACTCATTTGGTCCGAGTTCCTGAGTTCTTGACTTAGACCAGCTGCCACCAGTGTTTGCTGGTAGCACCCAGTACCTTCTCTGCAAACTTCATGCTGTTTCCTCAAACATGTATTAGGACTTAGGTCATGCTTATTACTTCCTAAAGCAACAGCTGTAAAATTCATTAGCACACTACCTTAGGTTCTTCTAAGCCATTTCAAATGTTCAGATGCACCAATATGGTGCAGGATCTGAAGGAATGTTGAGATTTAGCTCATATCCACTTCTCAGCTGCTTACCTGAGAAAAGCAAGAAGATTTATATATTTGGTCTATCTACTTCCAAAGAGCTTTTCAGTCAAGGCCAGCATGTGGTGACATAAACTACAAAAAGCGGCCATCTAGCTTTCTTCCTTCTCACAGTGGTAGGGCAGGGGCTGAGGACTCCTACAGCAGGAAAAAATGATACAGTTAAGCTTGCAAGAACTGTATGCACTGTGGGCATAGCAGCAAGCTTGTATTTTATCAATTAGTCCCCAAGGCTTATGACTTCAAACTGTGCAGATTTGAAGCAACATCTTCAAATACTTAGCTTAGGAGATAGCAGGTAATTCAAGGAACTACCACTCAGTCAGCTCACCCTAAGACAAACATAGTTCATAAAACAAGACAAAGTTGACTTTAGAACACAGCCCAGAAAAATTGTCACCTCCCCCTGCTGGGCAGGATCTTTACAGTCCACGCTGATCTCACACATTTGCCTCAGACCTTCTGGTACTTGGGACAGACAAGATGTCAGTGATCTGCATGTAAAGCAGAAAAGGGTGGAGAGGAAGCAGAGGGAAAACACTTCAATGCACAAGTCATAGGCAGAGATACATATTTTTTAGCAAAGTCTTTATTACAGAAATATTCACCTTCTAGATTTATATCTGTACATGCATTTCTTCCAGTAGGAAGATGTTGCTAAAAACAGACAAAAACAAAAAAGGAAATCCAGAACGGGCTCCTTTTTACTTGCTGCTCAGAATTGGCATCTGTAACTGAACAAGAATCTTACAAATAAGAACACATTAGAGAATAGACTTTGTGTTACAAAAGCTAGCAAGCTTTACTGCTAAGGGTGCATTCTGCTATAGCAAAGGTCAGCTTGAAGGATCTGTGCAGGAAGGGGCAGATATCTCAAAATTGCAAAGCCTTATCAGACCTCCATAAAAACCAGTTGCCCAGTCACTCTCCCCAGTCATTGCTCTGTCCAAAAATGAAGACAGAGCAAGGGTCCACTGCTGGGGCCCTGATCCTCTGCACCAGCCTTTCTTCCCAGAAGGAAAACCAAGTAGGTAGTGAAACCATCCCTTGGAACTGCTACTAGGGTTATTACTACCTGCCCCACCCCTGACAGGAGACAGTCCTGGAATCACCTCTGTAAGGCAAAGGCTCTCTCACCAAGTACCTTGCGAGAGGTCCCTGGCAAGGACCATCCACTTATCTCCCACACAGCTTCCCGATGTCATGGTCATTGTACCACGCGTAACAGCAGGAAATCTGCTCTGCCCAAGACACCTCTAAAAGTGAGGATTTGCACCCAGCTCTCTTACGTAAGCAGCTGGGGCAGTGTTTCATGTGCATCTCCTACCTTCTTCTGCCCTACACCACTCCTTGCTGCTGGCCAGTGGCTCAGTAGAGCAAAGAGTCCAGCCATTAGCACAGAAACCTGCAGCCTGCACAACTGCTGAACCTGCTACTTATCTGCTGCAGTGCTGGCACTTGAGGCAGAACTCAGGATGCAGCCACGGCTCCGGACCACAGTGGAGTCAGAAGAATGGACAACTGAAATAAAAGCAGCTAATCTTTGCATCCCAGCTACAAAACCTATACCGGGCCCTGATAGCGGTGATATTCCCAATATACAGCATCAGCAATCCAGTCGGATCCCTCCATACTCATATCTAAATCCACAGCTACCAAATTTTATGTTCATAAAGGAGCAGGGGAAGAATCAAATCAACTATAACCTCTATAAAGTTGGCAACCCGAGAATGCAAACAGCAGAGCCAGCCTGGTGCTGAGTCCACAGTATGCAGCAGTCTCTGAAGTAACCTCCAAGCTGACAGGAGCCAGCAAAGCAGAGCTAGGGGGAGAGGAAAAGATAAAGAGGCAAATGGGAGAAACATGTAAGTGTCAAATCCAAAGCCCAAGGGACCCATTCCAGATGTAGCCGAGCACCAACACAATCTGCTAGGTCACACTAGGAATAAATAGGTAGGCTTGGCTCCCTCCCCGTGGCTTCTCATCACGCTCAAAGGGAAGAGCTCCACTGAAGGCAAGGCATAGCTGACTCCAGAAACAGGAGAAACGAGTGTGACAGTAGCACTCTGTATTTCAGATGAGAAGCTAGGCTGGAAGACGCATAGTAGGAGCTGAATCAGGTTAACTGCAAGGGATGAGAAGGCCTATAAAGCATGACTAGTTATCACCACAAGTCAGTGATGCGAGTGAAGCTACCAAAGCACTGGAATCTCAACAGAATTCCTGGCTCGTCGGACTTCAGGGGGGAGGTGAAAAGATGTGCAGGAGAAGAGCAAGGGGAAGAAAAGTTATTGTATGTTAGGCCCGGCGGGTTGTAGAATGAAGATATGAATAGTATTGTTTAGCATGGAGCAGGCAGCAAAAGCATTGTCCCCTCAGGGTAATCGGTGTCTCATGTGACATGAAACAGTTTAAGTTCTGCTTCTTGAAGTAGAAATAATCCAGAGGCAGGATGCAGGTGGCCCAAGGGCCCTATTGCCAGAAGATCAGGCTGTGTTGCAGCTCTAACAGTTCTTAGCAGAGTGGTTTCAGAAATGGGATGACACAGGAATAATGGTCAATGTTTGGACAGTCTGGGTATGAGGCAGGAATGTTCTGTTTGCTCCTTTCTCTGTGGTGCCGTAGCTCTGGAGTCAGCCAACTCAAGACTTGGGCACTTTGGTGTAGTCTTCGCTGTGTATGTTCTTGCAAAGCGAAATGGACAGTATCATCCCCAGCAGCTGGAATAAGTATGAAGAATGGGAACAAAATCAGCAACCAGACAGAAAAGGTGGGAAGAACAGGTGATATGGGGGAGCAGAATACAGGGAACATCTTTTAATGACACCATACAGTGAACAGAGTTAGTCCGCAACGCAAGGCAAATGCAATAATTGAAATGACAAAAAATTGGGCTTCATAAAGATGAGACTTAATCTGGAAACTATGTTTTTGGGCTTTTTAAGGCAAGAAGTGGGATTTCAGTTGCCTCATTATTCTGGTTACAGAATTGCCAAAAGTCAGATACAGCAGGCAGAACCACAAGTAGACAAGGCTTTGCTCAATTTTTAATCCAATCAACAAAAGCGGCAGTTCAGAGGTCCAGGCAGACACAACCAAGAGCTAGAACTTCACTGCCATTAAACCAGGTGCCTATTACTTGAGAAAACAGCTTTGCCTTTAAAAGAGTCTCTATGATAAGACAGTATAGGTTCATGTCAAGAAAAGGCTTACCTCTATAACGGCAACACCAGTGCAAACCCCAAGAATGATACCAAGGTTGTCCTTCAGCCACTGCTCTACACCATCCTTGCATCCCTATAGAGAAAACATGGCCACAAAGAACAGAAGCGTGAACCTAAATATCTCAAAACTGAAAATCCGTAACATACCTCTGCATGCAGGAATTATCCCAGTTACATGCTATACCATGTTTCATGGAAGCTTTTGCAGAAAAGGGCAGGATCCCTGCTGTCCTGCTCCCCTTGCCCCAAATTCCACAGGTTTGTTAAGCAGTAAGGATGTGAAAGAAGTGCTCTGAATTTTCAGGTGAACAAAGACAAGGCAGCTTCAGTGGAAGCTTCGCAGAGCCCAGACATACCCACTCACCTGCTCATGAACAGGCCAGTCAGCATATGTTGCAGTGCCATTGACAGTGTCTTCCAGATTACAGAAACCTCTTCCTTCCCCTAAGTCCTTAGAGCTATTGGAGCAGGAGCACGGATACTCAGTATTGCTTTTGTTCTTAAGAATCTCATTACTTTCCCATTCCTTTGCTCCAGTCCAGCCACAGCAGGCAATCTAATAATGGGAGAGAGATCATTAGAGTCTCACACTTTGCACTGGCAAGATAACTGCACATGAAAATAAGCAGGTAGAAGTACTCAGGAGCTCTCTGTGCAACAACAACAGTCATGCCATACAGTTTGCATGAATTAGCTGCACTAAACATCACCCTGGTTACTCATGTGTAGAGCTGCCCAGAAGACAGGGACATTATTTCCTACTAAAGAGCCACTCTGCTAGCAAAACGAGAGTTAAAGGGCCCCGAGTCCCAGCTGTGGCCCCGGGGACAGCAGCAGCCACCGCACGGTGGCGTCCCCACGCCGCCAAGCCCCAGCACATCACTGAGCACCAGCGCTCACCCGGGCGCAGTGCGGACCAGCTGGAACATGGGATAGGGAAGGTTTTCCATCCAAAGAAACACTTACATTCCTACAGAGCCACGTGATAAATCTGCTGAAGGGAAAAGCACATCGGGAAGTCTAACAAGCAATAAGATCCTAAGCATGGATCCCAGTGCTTGCCCAGCTGTACAGAGCAGAAAGGCTGTCTATGTCGAGGTCAAAGTTTAGGGAAAATCCCTTTCTGCTCGGAAAGGAAAAGTAATGTTTCTGCTATAATAGACATGAGATACAAACAGCTGAACATCCACATCATGACAAGCATTTGGTTTCCAAAAGAGTGTTGTGAAGACACAGCCTCCAGAAGGAACTAATCTCCCTCACAAGAGGTTTGGACTTTGGAGACTCGTTTACAGAACCCACCCTCTTTCAAATGCTAACTCCAGTGTGAGACAAAGTAGACTCCTAACTCTCAACTTCTCCATCTCGGCAAAAACTTTTTCTTCTGCTCCTACATAAAAGAAGGGCTCAAGGAGTAGCCTCTCTCCACAGTAGAATCAGGCTTCTCTTGAGTTCATTACCAAGGACTTGCAACTACAGTGACAAAACATACATAAATCATTCTCCAAGGAGGAGAAATATTGCAGGTCAGTGTTTTGCAGACCAAAGAACAGACAGAAGACAAATGCTGTTACTTGTACTTACTACACATCAGTCCCATGCTGGCCATGGATTTAGCCACAACAGCTAGCCAGCTCTCAAGCTTGTGGTTTGGCAGTAAACAGCTGTCATGACTCCAGTGTGCTTGAATACTCTCTAGCTGTTCAAGTGCTGACCCTGATGCTAAAACAGAAACCATGGGCAGTTGGATGGCTCCCAAGAGTGCTGCTACTTGCAGAAGAACCATCACAATAAGCAAGCAACATGCACCAAGTAGTAAGGCACGTGGTGCTGCTGACTTGCCTGGCAATAAACTAGGGACTTTTAGCTACAAAAATCATGTGCAAAATGTTTTTCACACATGTTAGTATTCAGGAGGCCCAGCAGACAAAGAGAAGTGTTGGAGTGCCATTTGACAGGCTGGATACATTAGGCCATGCAGCCAACACTAGCTAATTCTAACACCCAGCATGCAGGAATGGTTCAGGGTCTGACACAGAAGCAGCAAGCAAGACCATTTTCTAGTCTGCAGGCACCAAACCTCACACTTTGTAGATCAGCCAGATCAATGTGCAATTGTTGTTTCTCTGTCCTCAGTCTAGCTTTAAAGGTCATTGCCTGCACAGACAAATAGCATCATCTACCTCTTGTTGCCCCCATGACTCACCTGTGTCTGCACATAGTCCCATGCATCTTGCAAGCTCCTCTTGCCTTCATCCGAAGGGTCATAATCTTCAATCAGACCTACAACTATGTCAGACAACTCAGCTTTCAACTGGCAAGAAAAAAGGAGGCAGGAGAGTTAGATCATCAATTCTTGTGGCCTTTTCTTTGGTGTTTCAGATACATATATAAAGCTACAGTCACTCATAAAAGCTGACTGCAAATAGTTAACAACTACAGATAAGGACAGCAGCTTTGCTGCTGCAACAGCCAAAGTCCTTGCCCAGACATGGGGAAAGCCTACAAATCTGATGAGCAATAAGGAAACAGAACTGGGTATGGATATCCTGCTAAGACACAGGCTGAACAGCTAACTGCCTGCCCCAGACAAGACAGACGTGCAAGGTAAGTGCAAGCTGAAGGACAACATTGCCTGAAGGAGTCACAGGTTATGTGTTTCTAACTTCGTACTGCAGGTGAGACCCTGGTCTAGAATCTCTGCCACTGCAGTTCATCCCCACTGCTCAGGGAAGGTGGGAGCCACTCTGCTCATGAATGCAGATGGGTTTTCTGATATACAGCTGGCAGAAACTTGCCTTTTTCACGAGGTGTTGATCTACCTCTCCCCAAACTCCCACAACTGCTGTTTCTATATTAAGAAGGGAAGTATTACAACTACCTAAACAGCTCATTAACAGTCATATCGTAAAGTTCAGGTGTATCCAATCATCCCTTCACCACCATTCCTTTTCCAGAGATATTCACAACACCCTTCAGTTTGATGAGAGGTGCAATCTACCACCTGGCAGACTCCGTCACCTTCTTCCTCCCACCTCCTTCTGAAGCTCTTTTTAATCAGCCTATACATGAGGACTGCTAAGGACAGACCTAGATTCACAAGAGGTTGGAGAAAAATGCCACTAGACTGCCCAAGGGATAGGATAGAGTTAAATCAGCCTAAGCACTAGGGTGTTCCCACCCCACATATTACCTTTTTGACTGTGGTGCTACAGCATATATCAAATCAGCGGAAATGGGTTTTCTCTTTTCTTCTACTATCAAGCATTTCCAATGACCATGGCAAATACCAGAACACTCAGCAAGAGGAAGCACTGCCTACTATTGAGAGAAGCTTCTCTACATCAGCAACTCTTCTTCCTAGGAAAACTGCAGCTCAATTCACTGGGATCAGCTTTGTCAGGCCAGACAGATGGGAGCTGCATGATCTTTCTTCTCATGATCTCTATCTCTTCCCCTTTTAAATACTTCACTTCCCCTTTTCCTTCCCTTCAAACCAAGGCAACCTGACCTGGTTCTCACTAATGAGATTGGCCTTGGCTGCTGCCATAAGCCTCATGAGTTACTGAACCTCTGAGTTCCCACCCTGAGCCCTCCTGCACACTGCTGCTCCACATGCAGAGGGAGGCCAGGAGAGCTGGGTTTGTTTTCCTACCCTGGGCCCATCTAGCCCCTTAGCTATTGGGTCAGATGGAGGCCAGTGTCACTTCTGCAAGAATCCCAGGACCCCACCACAAGCAGACAGGACTTGAGCCTGGTGTCCCCAGTCACAGCTACATGGGGAAGCTGTATGTCTGCTCTGCCCTTACTCTTATAAAACAACAGGCAAGAAGTCTTGTAAACAGCTCTTGTTTCCAAAAGTGAGGCATTTCAAATGAAAGAAAAAAATCAGGCATTCCTGGGTGCTTCAGCAAGCAATCTGAGAGGGGAAGAATATTATGTAAACAATGGCACAGCTCTGGAGCCACAGAGGTAGCTTGCTTGTGGGTTTAACCCATAGAGCAGACCAAAGGGAAGACACAGGCACCTGCAGCTGTTCACCCTTTAGCACCTGGCAGAGGAAAACTGAAAGAGCAACAGGCTAGAAAGGCACATGGAACACGTAGGCTTTCAACATCCTAACCATCTTCACCCATTTAAAGCTATCAGGACCTAGTACAGTGTGAGACATGAATGCTTCAGGAAATGGCTACCCTTGCTTTCAAGGCTTCTTGCTCCTTCCCAGCTGTAGCAAACCCAGTGTCAGAAGGCACAATCCCACCACCTCAAAGCAGGGGCACTTAGATCCTAGGCACCAAAGCCACAGCTCGCTGCCAGAAAGCAGTAAGGCTGTCAGTCTCCCCAGCACATGGGCTACTGAAGAGGGAGATAGGGAAAGCTGAATGCCAGAGGCAAGAGCAGGTCTTTGATCACATAAGGGATTGTGCAGGCCTCTTCCCCTATCAGACATTGTCAGTCATCTATCCTGTCCCTGTCAGATGCAAGCTAGATCCTTCCCTCAGCATTTATTAGCATCTAGCCTGCACACGAAAGCAGGGTCAAAAAACCAGGAGGGAGCTCTCCTCTGCCTTGTCACTTCAGATTCTGAAATTAATGCATGGTCCATAGCCCCAGACAAGTCACTGCACGCAACCACACAGGCCTGTTTGCTGCAAACAATAGCTAGCAAGTAGGGCTATTCCCAAAACACCACCATTCTCCTTCACTCAAGGCACTTAGAGCCAAGCTTCATAGTACTGTGTGAACCAGCCAAGAGAGAACTTGCCCAGGCTCTCACATGTTTAGGGGCTTGTGATCCACTAGATGTAGGTAAGTGGCAATTTCAGTTCACAAAGCAGAATATCATTTGCAGCATTTGTGATGTCACTATTTTGTCGTCCATTAAAAAACCCCACCCCACAGTTTCAGTCACCAACAAATGCAGGGAAACAAATGTTGCATCAACATCCTCCCAGAAGTACTGGGCAATTCCAGTCTGAAGGGGCATTCCTCTAACAATGCCCAAGGGAGAGGCAAAGCAGCAACCTTCCTGTCAGAGGCTCAGCCTTTTACAGTTACTCTAACTCTGTTTCAGTAAACTTTCATTTGTCAGTGTGGGGGAGGATTTTGACACCAAAAAGGAAGCTATTGTTGGCATATCTGTTCAAGTGAATCCACAGAAATAAATACTTCAGTTACAAGTGAAGGAGTGAGTATCACCTTGCTACATTCTAGATCCAAAATCCTTTGCTTCGCTCTTGTTATTCCTTGCTTTATATCTAACCAAGTTCCTGAAGTCAGAAAGAAATAAACACAGAACACCACAGGTATCTAGGGACTGGCTGTTGAGCAGTTTCAGTGTGCCTCACTGTGCTCCAAGCTGCCCTGGGATGATGTACAGCCAGCGAAGCAGAGCGACTTGCACAGCAGCACTGAAGCGCAGCCCCAAACCACTGTGCTGGAGGTTTCAGCCAAGGTTTCAACCTTCCTCAAACAGTTTTTCTTACTGCTCCAGGCAGGTAGATCCCTGAAACAGAATGGCTCTAGAAGAGCTTTTCTATTAAATTTGTTCATTAGGGACTGAACAGGAGCATCTGTGCAAAGCCCAGATTCCCTAACCATTCTCATAGATCTGTAAAAGGATGATCTCAGTCACACTGGCTCCAACAGCTGTGCAAAACAACCTCTAGCAATTTTAAAATCTCCCAGGTCTGATGAGGTTTAAATGAAGAGCTACAGCTTAAAAGCTGGAGTTTGCTAGAGTAGATTGGCAGCTGAAGGAGAAATGCTAACAGAGGTATAGAATTTCCTGGTCTGAAGTCACATTTCCCCATCACAGGGGAATGCCCATCCCCACACCTCCATATCTGCATTAGTCAGAGCTGTTTGTTGAGAACCATCTTTACACACCAGTTTTAGTCACTGTTTTAGTTTCTCCTTCAGCTTCTGCCAGCCCAGAGAGCAAGCTACAGTCACACCACATTTGGCAAGGAACTCAGCCAACAGCTGCTCACAGTCACCACAGCACAAAGCTCACATCAGTTATGCTGGTGGCAGGCACCTTCCCCCTGCCCCCAAACTTCTCCACCAGGCCCCATCCATAACTTCCTCAACCGTTCTGCTTTCTGTAACCATCTAGCTAAAGAGTTGGCTTAGGAGAGGTAATACAGTGTAGCACAGCCATACAGTGGCATATACAGTGATGCAGCAAAGGACAGGGTTACCCACAGCTTGTACCAGAAGCCAGTAGTGACCCCACAGCTATAACTTGTTCCCACTGCACAAATGTGGCTCCCAGTTTAGCTGTCAAGTAGCTGAAGGCCTGATCAGGCACTGCCTTGGCCAGGGAACCTAGAGACATGATGGATTGTTGCAACGCACTTAGGGTAGCTCAAAAATGACTCCCTTTACACTACGAAGCACACTGGAGCTCTAGAAGCACACACTGTGAAACTGCCTTCCTGACAAAGGGATCCACTTCAAACTATTAAACCACTTGGCTTTAAACTCCAGCTGTAGAACAGGAACCACCAGATATTTGGGCTTGCTCCTGCAGAAAGAGGACAGCTCTTCCAAGAGTTCTACATACAGATGCAGAAAGACTGAAAGGACAGAACAAGATGGTACAAGGAGGAAGACCAGTCAAAAAAGCGCTCAGGCTGGTAACTTCTCAAGACCCCAGTGACGGCAACATGGTAGTAACCACTGCTACTACATCCCCAAACTACAGCAGGATCAAGAGGAGGCGTGGTCTAAAGCATTTTAGGACTTTTTTTTTTTTTCCACTGTTCCCACTACCCAAAAATAAAGCCTGCATATCAAATAAATCTTCATAATCATTGAGAAAGCAGCACTATTGAGGCAGATGCAGAAAAATCAAACAGCAAAGCTATTGAGCTGGGGTAGAGAAAAGGAGAATCCGGTTATGCCTGCTAACAGTATAGCCCAGTTTGGAAGAAAGAATTTCCAGGTATCACCCTTCTCTCAAGCCAAGACCAAGGAAAAGATGCACAGTAATAAAGACTTACCGTTTCTTTCTGGAAGTAGATGACCAGTGCAGCAGCAATCTGAGTTAAGAGGATTATCATCAGGCAGGTGAAGTACTGGAAACAAAAAACAATAGGTGATCACTGTCAGTCTTTAGAAAGGTCTGTACGTAAAAGTTAATAAGATTTCATATACAAGAGAAATCACAACATTGAGCTAACATCTTTTTGCCTGCAGACAAACTCTGCTATTAACAATGCTTTCCCGGGAAAAGGCTGGGACCAACGTCAGACCAGTGCACTTCAGCACTTCTCCCATTAGGCCAACAGAAAGACTTCAGGAGGGAAAGGGTTTACAAGCACTATCTACATGTGTCATCCCAACTGGGAGTGACTCTCCCACATCCAACTCCCACATTCCCAGACCATTCTGGCCTCAATCAATCAGCTGGACTCTGCCTACCCCGAGCCTCAACAGAAAAATAAGAGTCAATTTTACAAACCTAATTTTTAATGTGTTTTTTTTTTCTTTTTAATCAATGACCTTTTTAAAAATGCCTTTTAATTTGTGTGAGGATGTAAATTTAACATTCACTAGCAAACTGCTGAAGTTACTTTTAAAAGGTGGCAGCTACTATCGCTAGATGAGGAGATGCTCCTAATACCAGGACACACAGTGTATGCCATGCTTGGTTTCCAATACATATGTGCTCTGAATAAGATAGAATCAAGTAGCAGGCTGATGTGTATGGAGCTGGTATCATCTCACTCACCACGGACAGAAAGTTTCCTATAGATGAACTGTTTGAAGAGAAGTCCTGACATAGAGGACATTCCTAGTTGGGTCTCTCCTGACTCTTGCATTTTCCATAGATGTGTCTCAATAGGACACTGTCACTCTTTTCTTTCACTGCCCTTGGAACTTGCTCTTCCACCACTGAGAGCACAGTACCAACTGGGAAGCCAGGGTGAGGGGGACAGGGTACACCTCTCAGTTGGCAGTCCTCAACCCACTGTGTGCAGGAAGTGTCAGTGACATCCTCTCTCACTCACAGTTCTGAGCTCATTATCAGTAATGTCTGAGGAGCTCTGCTGCAGTCTGCTGACTGCTAGAGAATTTAATGTGTGCAAATTAAGAACTAGATCTAAGTTGACCTAGCAGAAATAACATCCCCAGGAGACCGAAGCCCCATCTACAATCCAACAGATATTTTGCAGGAGAGGTATTAAAGGTTGGCTCTAAAACAGGCACGAAGACTCTCACCAGACCCAAGAGACATCGGATTTCATTGACAGCTCCCAGGCAGCCCAGGAACCCCATCAGCATGGTGAGCGCCCCAACACCGATGAGGATGTATGCACCAGTCTTCAGGGAGGGAGATGACATCTCTGTAGAAGCCAGGAGAGGGAACAACATCAGCTACTGACAAAAAAATATATCTGCCATCACCATTTACAGAACTGTCTCCATATCTACTGATAATTGTCTTTGTCTGCTCCAAAGCGACTGCACAGATGTGTGCTGAACATGGTGACAGACAGATGTTTCTGGTTATCTTTTGATGAAGGTAGACTTAAAAGCCGTCCTGCAGGTCTCCAGAGTCTGGAAGACTCAAGTTCACTCCAAACAAATGAACCTTGGAGAAAGTTATCTCCTGACTGGAATTTTACTCCCTCATGAATGTACTTCAAGTAACAGTAACATAAAAGATTATCTACTCCATAACTACTGTCTATTTGCTTCAATTCCCTTTGATATCTTCAGGGAAGTTTTCTTCCAAGTCCTAAACCCCCTTTCTGGATAGCCTTTTCACGTTAATGCACTCTTTGTTGTTGTAGCCATTCTGTTTTCACGTATCCACTTACAGTCAACACTGGGACAAACTAACTGTGTGGAGTGAAACATGCAACAAGCTACAGCTAGTGTTGAGCACAGATGATGTGACAGGTTACTTAGCAAGTCTGGCTAGAATGGCTTGTGGCCAGGCACTCAGCACAGGCTGTTGCAGCCCCTGTGCACAACACCCTGCAAACAGATGCTATTCCAGGATCAAAACCAGATATAATACTCAAATTAGGTACTTTTACAAATCCTTCTAGATATCCCTTGCTATTGTTTCTAATGTCTGCACTTTTGAATGCTCAAACATTTTTCAACCAAGTTTAGGTCAGATTATTTCAGACATGCTGGTGATGTCAGCCCTGTCTCCTCAGCATTTAGTAATGCAAGCAATAGAAGAAAAACTCTTACATTTGGGTTGGTCGGCAGACTATTTTGTGCAGAACAGGATTGGAGAGAGCAATCATTACAGCACAAAAGTTGAAGAGAGATTCTGTCTAGAAACAATAACTAGAAATCCCATTTATCATTAAGAGACATTCCTGCATCTGCAAGCTACAGAGTGTAGAGGAATTCTGTATGTCCGGTGATTAATGAAAATAACATTTCTAGAGCTCAGCACTTAGTTTCCTGAACTGAGGAAGTCTCAGGAGGCAAACTTCCTCTGAGATCCTCCTGAAATATGTTAGAGGAAAATAATCAAGCCCAGGCTGATACTCTCCCCCCTCAGTACATACTTTCCCCTGCTTCTGATACCTGGCACAAGCCACCAGCTTCTAAATGTTTTTCCCTAAAACATGCTGAACAGAGGAAAGTTATCAAGATGTGAAGCAGACCCATTTGCCACACAGGTCACTTCAGCCTTGCCTAATTTCTAGGCCAGACTCTCCCTGGCTGGACATATGCCACAAACCCCAGGATCCTGCTTCCTTACCAGTCCTGTGACTCCTGTTGCACGGGCTACGTGCTGATACTGCAAAGCATTTACTGAAGCAGCAGCCTTGCAGGAGTGGCCTTCACAAATCTACCCTATTGCCTCCCTCTAAATCAGCTCAGCTGTCATGTGAGTCAGTGTTCAAGTGCCCCGGCTGCAGCACCTCCACAGTGCCAGAAAGCAGTTGCTTCATCAAATTCCCATTAGAAGAAAGAAAAAGGTACTTCCAACTCAAAAGCCCTTTGGAAAACTGGCAGTGTCAGGGGACAGGAGCCACACTCGCAGTTCTCATCTGCAATAGTCTTGTTTTGCAAGAGAAGGCTCTGAGTGCATTCAACTCCTGCTTGTTTGCTGTCACGCCGTGTTTTTCCCTGAGCTGGGCAGGCAGCCAAGCAAGTACAACAGGCTCCTTTGGCAGCAGCTGGGGTGCCCTCCCTGATGCCTAGGTTACTAAAACAGAGGGAAAGAGGGGCAAGGCATGGGAAAGGAAGTGAGGGGGCAGGGAGAGAGCTGATACTGGAAATCTCCAGGAAGGAAGCTAAAGCCTTAAATGCTCTGTTAGCAGTGATTCCAAGTAAATGGGAAGAAACAGAGCCAAGTTCAGGGACCTCTCCCTCCACAAGTGGCTGTAAGACCCATCAACCTGAGGGAATCAGCTGCTGACCCACCGGTACTAAGCACATGTCAGACTGTGAGGGGTACTGCAAACAGCCAGGCCACAACAGGCTCCTTTTAGGCTGCATGTATTGTTTCTGCTCCTGCCCCCACTTTATTAACCAACACCCCTTGCTGTGCTTCTTCACCCTCCAGTACTGCAGTAGCAAGCCAGATGCCGCAGCACAAAGGCAGAGTAAGGAGCAGTATCTGCATGTGTGGCATTAGGAGGGCTGTCTTCTCCATCCAGCACCTTTCAAACCAGGCCAGAGTGCTCAGCAGGACTTGGGAGATCGAGCCCTTTGCAGAATCAGAGTAGCTGGGAGCTGGGCTATGAATGCCATTAGTGTTCATTCCCCACATGCAGGCAGCCCTTCTGCACTGTCTGAGCCTGGTGCCCAACTCAGCAATTCTGGAGGTACTAAAAACAAGTAACCAGAGCCCTCAAGCAGAAAAGTTTGAAGGGTTTCTAGGAAAAAGCTCAAAGGAAGCAGAGCTTGTGAAAGATGGAGCTGAAATACTAATTTGGTGAAGGTCCACTTACAGCCCTCTGAAGCCCAGATCCTGCTAAGCCAGCTCAGTTTTCTGTTTTTTGCAGAAAGTAGAGCCTCAGTTAAGACTCAAGTCAAAGTTTGTGGCTGACTTTGGGAAAGGAAGCCAAGCCTCTTGCACAATACGGAACACCTCTGATGCCCAGGGGAAGTCTCATCAAGTGTATACAAGAGTATGTTTTAGAAGTCAAAGCACTTCAGACACCCACACCCCCCAAATGTGCATCCTCTACACTGTACATGAAGCATCAATTAAACCAGGTACTTACCTCCTTTGGCATTTAAAACATTTAAATTGCAATAGATCATTACAGAAAGAAAGCATTGAAGAACTCACACAGCAAAACTGCATTAAGGCATTGGGGGCCTTTGCACATGATGGTAATAAGGAAATCATTGTGAAAACACAGAGAACGCAGTGAAAATAGGTTGAAATACTAGCCCCTGTATTTAAGACAAAATATTTGGATGGTTGGTTGAAGAGGCAGCAGTGTCACTCAGTCTGACCCTGGTGTTTCAATCCACAAGACCAAGAGGAATGCTATGTCTTCAGGGTTGCCTCCTTTCACTGTTTCCCTGATAACAATCCCATCTTGCTAAACACCATGTTATTGCTCAGGCCACAGACCATGCACAAAAAGTATTGCTATTCCTAGACTACACCATGGTCAAACACAGCCCCAGAACAGAGTCAACTTAGTAAAAGAAGGAAGATGAATTAACACAGTCTTACGTAGAACTGCAATGAAACTGGTTTTGTCGGCCAGAATCCATATTCCAAACCCCAGGATCACAGCACCCAGAATCTGAAAGAGTAAGAACAAAACATACACAGTTTTGTGTAAGTTATAAGCTTAGATAAATAAGAGGAGGCAATCACTATGATCCATACTTCCAGTTTAAAAACAATCATTCCTTTGCTGTTCCCACCCATCTCCCCTACGGTACTCCTCCCAGGGTAAACAGGATTAGCACAACTCCAGGAACAATGCCTTAGCCAACTGCACAGGAGCCCTAAGATCTGCTTGGCAGTTTTTCACACAGTATTTTAATAGCAGATAATGTTGTATAGGAGGACCGTTCAAAACAGTCTGAGGAAGAGACACCCTGCTGCTAGAACACTGTTGTCAGAAACGAAAGGTAAGTGCATTGCTTGTGTGAAGAACCAAGGAAAGACAAACACGTGATTTTAAATATTTTTTAAACTGAGAAACCCATGACTCTAAAGGTCAGGCTGGAAGATAACTGACAAAGGATTAGATATCTGGCAGCTGGAATCTCTCCAGGCAGGAAATCTTTGGCTTGTCAGGCTCTGTTACAATGTTATGGCTTCAAACCACAAAGACAAAAAACCAGCAGCAAGTTCCCTTGAGCAAAGTGCTTCGCCCCTTCAAAGCCAAGCTCAGGCATTTTGGCTTGGCCCCTACTTTATGGCAGAATACCTGAGCCCCAACAGAGTCAAGAGTTATGAAACTTTGGCCTCTTCCTTGCTCACCACACAGTCCTATGTAGGGCAAGGATTAGTAGAGCAATACATCCCTGTGAGGACTCGGCTGAATCCAGGCACTGATCTCAGTAGCCAAGAAACGCATACATTTTCCCATCTCCCTTTGAAAGGTGGAGGAAAGCATGCTCATGTTTTAGCCTTCACCTATCAGCAAGTCTTCAGGTTTAATAAGAAGCTGAAACTTGTGCTGTTCAGCCAACTAGGACTGGAAAACACTTGTGCAAAGGTCCAAAATAGGCTTTGAAGAAACAAGGAGTGGACAAGAGCAGCAAGTGAACTGCAAGCAGCTGTTCTCACATCAGCAGGATTTCAGGATAGAATGAAGTGAAACAAACTAACAGGGCTAAAGAGAGATTCCAATTCTGTGGTTCATTAGATAATGTTTTAATACTTGGGAGACATGGAAAATGCCAAACCACCACCCAAAGCAAGCTGGCAGAGAGGGCTGTATGGACAGGCATTGGCTCCACATTTTGAAAGTTTACACTAGGATTCAGCTGCTCATACAAAGAAGCTTTTCTGAACCAAGATAAAGCCACAGTCTGAAATAAGCTGCTTGCAAGCTTTCCTGTCTTGGCAGAAGGTGCCTCATGCAGTTAGCTCTAGGGACAGCATTAGAAAGTCATCAAGCAAGTTCCCACCTACGAAGCATACTGACTCAGCTTCAGAAAGCATGTAGCTGTTGTACCCCAGAAAAACAGAATTCCCCCTAGCCTTATGTCCCAACATGCTGCACTCACAATGCTCAGTCTGCTGATCAAGCTAGAAAGGCCCCTTGAACATGTAACAGCTGGGACACCCAAAAAATTCCCCTAAAACTTGGTAGCATCAAAAAATGTTGAATTGACACTTTAGGCAGTATCACATTTAAACTGTAGTTTTAATAAACATTTGTCTCAACAAAGATGCAAACCGGGCTGTCTGTGACATCCCTTTTGGTTCACTGACCCTGAAATGTCACCTAAGTTTTGCTGTTGCTGACAAAACACTAAGTGTTGCTGAGCAGAGCTTCTGGGAAGTTGTTATGAGGTGCTCAGACTACCCAAGGCCTGTTTTCACTCTGATCTTTGCTCCAGTCCACAACTTGTGCATTTGCCAGGAGCTGCTGAGAAAACACTACAAGGGGAAGGCAGGGAGACAATAACTACCGGCAGGGAGAAAACACCGTCCCATTAACAAGAGCATATTTACTTCCTAGCAGGATAGTATCTCTGCTCATCATCTTCAGGAGTTTGCATCGCATAGCAAGGCTGCTTCTGCCACTGCCTTCGCTTCAGACCCTCCGTAGAAGAAACCACATCTGCTTTCCATGGAGTTTAATTCCTCTGCCCCACTGCTGTAAAATCCTGAAAGTGGGGAACAGATGTCTTCCCTCCTCCCTGGGGCGTGGAGGTTTCATCCCCAGTTTCAGCAAAATGTCCTTCTACATCCAAGCCAGAAGGATGCAGATCCCTCAATACAGGGTCAGCGGTTTCCCACAGAGAGCTAGTCAAGAAGGGCTTGGAAAAACTAAGCTGTGATGGAGATGACTCATCTTGCTGGGAAGGGCAGCTGGGGGTTCCCAGCTTTCCTTCCCCAGCACTGCTTTCCTTCATGCTCAGATTGTGTGATGTAACACTGAACCTGTTGGCACAGGGGCCAACAGGAAGGCTCTAAAACTCCACGCTTTGCTGCAGGTAGCAGCCTTCTGTTGCATTCACTGAAGGGTTAGAAGCAGGACAGACAGTTATACGTTCCAAACAAAGTTTCCAGAGATTGTTAAACTTGTCTTGCAGAGCTGTTTTCCCTTTAAGCGCATGTGCTACAGCACGTGTCTGCTAGCCAAGAACGCAGACGTGTTAAATTCTGATTAGGAAACTAAGATTATACTCCAAGCTTATCTGGTATCTTTTCTAGCAAGCAGGCAGGCAGCCCAAGTAACCTTCTTCCCTTTAACCAAAGCAGGTCAAACCCTTCCCTGAAGTAGAGCTCCAAGACTGCAAAATACCACTAAGTCCCTGAACTACTTCAGCTATAGCAAGTGACCTTCTCAGAGACCTCGAGCGGTAGAGAAGTGCTATTTCAATGACTAACTTCTAAAAAGAGTCACCAGCATGTCTCTAAAGGCTTCAATCATCTGCAAGGCTGAAGAACACACTTTAGCCAGCAAGGGCTGGCCTGCATGGGATGCAGTCACATAGGCCCAGCTCAAGGTCCAGAGCAGACACAGGGCTCTGTCAGCAGCATTGGTGCTCACCTTTGCTCAAGCACTCTCCTCACAAAGCCCAGCAGCTCCAGCACAAGGCATTCAAAAGCTGTCTGTACTGTCAGCTCACAGCAACTCAATACAAGCAGTTTCTCTGCTAGATTAATATAGTTCTACCACACTGTATATGTAAGCTCAAGAACCACCAACTGCCCTCCCCAGTTCAGACCTCGAACAACAATAGTGGAAAAATGTCTCAGGTCCACTACTTCCTATGAGAGGGAGGGAGTAATGTATGCCACCATCCTCAACATCGGGCACATGCACAAAGCCTGCCCTCAGTCAAAAAAGAAGCACTTCTTCACTCTAGAGAAATACCAAGCTCAGCCAGAACACAGTGGCTTTGGAGACCTCACTTTGACAGAGCAGTCTGAGGGGAAGACAATGTCTCTGCTGCACAGCAGGGTTAAAGAGGTCATTTAAAGCAGCTTCTGCCTCTAGTCAGCACAGACCTTCTCACAATACATCTTACCCTAGAGCTCTTACTCTCCAGGTCCAGCTCAGTGAATCAGATCAGCTTTCACAAGAGAGAGGGGGGCTGGGTGCTGCCCCAGAGGAGTTGGCTCGGAGCAGGGTGTGCACAAGACAACAGCTACTTCCAATCCCTTGCCACCCAGACAGGAGCTCTCAAACCTCTCCAGGACCCAGACAGGGATTCAGCACCTGCCATCCTCACAGTCTTGCAAAATATGGGAAAGTGCAGCGTGGATGTGGGTCAGCCCAACAAAGCAGTTCAGCTCTGCCTCCTGAGAGCACATCTATCCCCACAGACTGCCTGCAACCATGGCTGGCTCAGCAGGGCAGGGAGAGGGGCCTGGACTCGGATGATTTTCCTATCTTTAGAGGACTAAATCATACTCAGAAAGACCTAGTGGTACTTGAAATATCTCTCCTCCCCCTCCTAAGAACATTCTCCATGGATTCTCTGAGCACCCCTGACTTTGGACCATTAGAGCCCAGTTAACTACTCTTGGGATGGAAGTAAACACAGACAGCAAAAAGCAAGCACAGTAAGCCAAGGGAAACCAGATCCAGATGTGCCTCAAATTCATCCTGTGTGCCATGCAGGAAGCAGGAGTGAAGCTGTGTGCAGGGACAGAGACCAGGAAGCAGTGCTCACCTTATCATGGTTCCCTTCCCTCCCTTCTCTCCCTGCCTGACCCTTCCTTTTCCTTACACACTGCAAACAGGATAACGATATCAGACAGGCTATTTTCTTGCTGACATGTGGAAAGCCAAAACCTTGCACTTCCCCACTACACCATTCCACTACAAGAAGGCAACAGTTCCATCACTGTCCACAGGACACACAATATCTAGGCATCAGAAAGAGGCATGCAAGAATGTGTGTGGCCCACCCAGACCCAATCTGCTCCAAAAGGAGTTCATCTTTTGCTAAGCCTCACATTTGAAAATAACTGCACCCAGTGGGCAGTTTTATTTCCCCAGACAAGCCTGCCCCAGTCTCCCCCACCTCCCAACTCCATTTCAAACAGCAGACTTGGACTAATTCATCTCTTCACAAATCAAAACCAGCCGTTGGGACTCAAACAAAATTAGAGTTGTTCTTTGAAGCCTGGCTGGCCTATTTAGGAGGGCACTGCCATTACTTGGCAGGTTTTGTAGCTTTGCTGCTCAGGGACAGTTCAGCTGCTGCTCCAGATGTGTCAGAGAAAGTAGTTACAACTACTCTCCTTCCAGAAAGGACCCATAACTCCTGCTTTCCCTTCCCAATTCAGCAATGGAGCAGTGTGCACTGGAGGCAGCAGGTGGCTACTGGGAGTGGAGCTGCTTGGCATACCTGAGACACACACAGCAGCTCTGATATCCCTCAACTTCAGGAGTCTCCTCCCTTCTTCCAAAACTGTGGTCATTTTATTTAATGAACACACTGGGCCAACATCCAAAATAAAAAAGTCTTCTAGCTAACTTTGGTCCAGGCCTTCCTTCTTACTCCACAGATGCTCAAAATACTTACAAGGAACAGGAGATTGAAAAGGAAGAGGAAGTACTTGGTGACTTTTAGGCAGCCAGACCCCATCTTCTTTCACTTACGAGACCTAAGGGGAGAGCAGACAGACGAGTTATGTTACAGACAGGTCCTCTGGGCAGCTTCAGAGCAACACCCTCACCCTTGTGCAGAGCTCTGGATCATCTGGTGGGCCTCAGAGCACATGCACACACAGCACAGAATACCAGAGCTGCCTTTCCACGGCAGAAAACAGGGCACCAGCACCACACTACACTCACTGCTGCCAAGATCTCCTGGAGAGCGACACAGTGCTATCAGCAGTTACAGAGGAGATTTAATCACAAATACACTGCTAATTCCATCACTATTTATATGGACTTTGCAATAGTAGCATCAACCAAAACGCCAACCCTAGCTATCATTCCTGGTGGTGAAAAGTGATGCAAGCTACTTCAATTCCCTGACAGCAGTAAAAGAGATGCATGGAGCTTCTGGAGCAACACAGATTATTAAAGGTAACAGAGATTATTAAGGGGCTGAAGCAATTCTCTTATAAAGACAGGCTGTGAGAGTAAGACCTGTTCAGCCTAGAGAGAGATGACTGAGAGGGGACCTCATCAATGTCTACCAGTATCTGAAGGGAGGGTGTCAGAGGGTGGAGCCAGGCTCTGCTTGGTGGGGCCAAGCAACAGGACAAGACACAACAGGCAGAAACTGATGCACAGGAAGTTCCACCTGAACAAGAGGAAGAACCACTTTGCTGTGCATGTGACCACACACCAGAACAGACTGCCCAGAGAGGGTGTGCAATCTCCCTCACTGGAGATATTCAAGAACCATCTGGATGCAATCCTGTGTCATATACTCTTGGATGACCCTGCTTGAACAGGGAGATTGGCCCAGATGACCACTGTGGTCCTTTCCAACCTGACCCATTCTGTGGTTCTGTTAGCTTTCCTCCTTCTCCTTCCTGCTCCAGGCTCAGTTGTTTCCTCCATAAACAACAGAAAACTTTTAAGGACATTAAAACTTGCTCTACCAAGCTCCTTGCTCCAAACACACCACATCACTTTAAGAATCACCAGCCAGAGGAAAAGCAGTGTCATGCTGGAGTCACCAGCCTGGCCTGGGAAGAAAAAGCCCCAAGAGAGAGCAAGGTCAGCAAGGTTCTCTGCTGTCAGCCTGGGTGTACCAAGGATCACCAGAGTCCAGTCCGTTCTTTTGTTTCAATCAAAGGCTTTTGCTTAATCCTATTAAATATTTAGGTTAACTCTGGAGCTAAACTAGTATGTGGGCCTTGTTATAACTAGGGCTATGTTGGGCTAGCCTTCCCAACAAGCAATGGTCACCCTCCAACTACCAGGAGAGAGCACAAGCCTGAACTCTGTTTGTAGCTCAAGTTGCTCTCTAACTTCAAGGAATGCCAGGGCTAGAGACTGTGCTAAGCCCATCACTGCACTGCACCTAGAAAGATGTCATTGAAATAGGAAGCAGCAGAGATATAAAATGTCAGCCAGCTGTACTACAGGCTGATCTCAAATCTTGTCTGTACAGCTGTCACTGCACCTAAGGTGCTCTTACTGCACAGCCAGGTGAGCAACATCTCAGACAGTTTTTCCTCAGTTATCTCCTCAGGTCAGAGGCCATAAAGCCAGTTGCACCTAAAAGTATGTCCTTCAAATGAGCCATGGAAAAGTCCTGTAATACTTTCAGGTCCATATGTACACCAAATATCAAACACACAGCATTCCCATTTTCAGTGCCCCTGGGTGCAGCCATCACCGTGAGTTGGCTCTGCTGCAGCACAGATGCACTATACAATAGCTGCATCACTACCAACCTAGAAAAAGTGAATGAAGGCTCTCTTAGCAGAATTCCTCCTCTCCTCTGCTGGAGAAACACTCTCTCAGGCCACTAGACCCGGAAGATACCAACACGTAAGGCTGCACTTGGAGAAGGTAACCAAGATGTAAATTTTCCCATCCAACTGGCTTGCTTCCTGGCTTCACCATGAACACATCTCCTTTTAACAGGATCACAAACTGGAGCCTGGCAGTGTAACCAGAACACAAAGGCAGCCAGATCCCTAGGCAATGGTGAATTTCTGTTGTGGGAGTTATAAAAATTTTTCTCTTCTTTAACCTAGCCAAGAACTAAGCCAGGTAACAACTTCCTGCACAATGCACTGGACTTCTTACCTTAAGATATCTGATCCCAGGTGCAATCCTCCTAATTTTCAAACTGGAGGGGCAAGTCCCAGAACTCGCTGACTTGCTTCCTAGCACAAAAAGCCATATGCTGCCTATTCAAACTCTGCCCACACTGTTTTGATTTGTCAGGAAAACAGATTTGCAAAGCTGTTAGGATCTTTATAAAAATTATTTCAGCTAATTAAGCAGCAAAGGAAGTTTACTGTGGAAGAAGATATGCCTGAGGTAACAAGAGTAAAATACTGCTTTCAGGGCTCTTCTACTCCTAGCTATTTGTTAAAGACATATCATCTTCAAAGTTTATTAAAAAGAAACCCCAAAACAAACAACAAATCCTAACTGTGCATTACAGCATTATGCACCATTCTCTTCTTGCCACAGGGCAACGTAGCTCTTTCATAGCTCCTAGCCATGAGGTAATTCAAAGTACAGTTTTCATGTCAGAAGAGAAAAAAAGGTTTTGCTTTGAGCTTTTGAGATACTTTAGTGCTCCACTGAAATATTACAGGTTCTCCATTCTTCGCAAATTAAGTTACTTTTGTCCACTACATCAATGAAACTCCTCAAAACTCCATCTTCTGAAATTGCACAGTCATAAGATTAGCAACACTGTCATATAGTAGAAGCAGAAGCTCAACAAAATTTGAGACAGGTCAGGTTTGGAAGCAGATGAGCTTGGAGTTATCACAACCAGGCATATCCACAGGCCATTCAGCAGCAAAAAGCCAACAGAAGTACCACAGCTAGTGCTGCAGTAAAGCCTGAAGTTTGCTTTCTGACATTGGTCAAGTTTTGAGACTTAATGTCTTGCAGCAATGCATGCAGAGGTTAAATACATCTGCAGCTTTCAAATTCCATCAATTGTCCAATAATTAAATTATTTTTTTCCTCTCCGTGTCCACTCCTACTGCCTTGACCATTTGAATTTTCATCCCCAAGCAGCAATGTCCACTCTTTTCAACAATCGTGTATGTACACATCCAAATTTTCCCTGTCATTCTCCAGATTGATGCCAGCTCTGCAGAAGATTTCATAAGACACCATCAGCTTGCAGAATGGCATTTTTTCCAACCTCTCATTCTCCATCTTGTAAAGATATGCAGGATTATTTATGCAGTGTGCTGCTTTGAGGCACTCCTGCCATAAAAACCTGGTTGCCAACACAGCCTGGTCAGCTGCTGTGAATTTGATCCAGGGTGTTTCTTAGCCCAGGTTCAGCCCCAGGACCTGAAGGGAGAACGAACTCCAGGAAGGCATCAGTTGATTCAGAACTCAGGGGTTTCCTACCAGGAAGGAATAGAACAGGTCTTCACAGGCTAGACTGGCACTGGGGGATGGTTTCCTGCCCCCTTCATGACCTCCAGCTCTCAGGTCCATCATTCTCCCAGCAACAGCAATGACAGCAAGACTTTTATGTGGAGCAGGAATATAAAATCCAGGACGTGTGTGCCTGAGGAGATGCAGACAGAGGCCTGCTTTGTTAGCAGCTGCAGAGGAGTCCTGTCACAGCTCGAAGATTAACTTATTTTTGTCACAGGAGCCTGTGAAACTCCCAGTCCCCCTCTTGTAAAAGGTGACCCCAGAGAAGCACAGGTGATGTGAGGAGAGTTGAATACCTCTGCCTCCTGACCCCACCATTGGCCACAGAGGCAGGAAGGGGAAAATTCACGCACAGACATTATAACCACATCAGTCACGGGGCAGAGAGGCCAAGTTAATTTTTAATTGCATTTCTGCTCTACCCAACTAGATCCTGTACTGCCTCCACCCAGCAAGCGCTGCATGCTTGGTGCTCAGTGAAGTTTATGAGATCTGGCCCAGGCTAGTGCTGTACATGCCTGGGCCACGCAGCTCTGCTGGGAAGGGCTCAGCCCTCCCCTGCAGCACACCCTCCACAGGTTTCTCCCTGATGAGCCCTGGCAGCTGAAACACCTCAGCTGCCAAGTTACTGTACAGCACAAATAAGGCGCTCATTTATGAGTGCAATGAGAGAAAAGGAAGAACCACAAAACAAACCAGAGCAGAACAGCTGTGGAAATCACCGTCTCCGTAGATCTACAAAAAAGTGCAAAGTTCATGTAAACTCTTAAGGACAGTACACACGTTCCCAAGAGCACTAAGCCCTGACAGTCCCAAACTCAGGTAAAGAGGGTTCACATTCGTCTGCATCTACATAGCCTGAGGATGCTGTCCCCTCTTCCCCAGATTCTCTTGCTCAAGGACAGGAAATGAGTGGTTACAAAGAAGCTGAAGGTTATTTCTGTGTACTCTGATCAGCTGCTCCCCACCACCACCCCTCAGGCTCTAACACCACGGGATGTAAAACAAAGGCAGACCCTATAGGACACACTACTACCAGCTTCTATCAGGCTAGGATGAGGGCAAACCAGTATCAAATTTGGCTTTCAGAAGTTGCTATTTCCCTTGCCCCCAGAACACCTCAAATGCCCTGTAAGGCCGGCATGCTGGCTCAGTTCTGCTATCTCTCCTGCCTGCTCAAAGAGAAACTTCCAGTTTGACAGATGCAGAGATGCAGCAGCCAGCACTACAAACTAAGGTTCTGCAACATACCCTAAGGCTCTTGATCCTCCTTCACATCTTGCATCTGATGTGGAAGGTGGGATCTTTGGGTGAAAGTCCAGCTGGTCCACTGAAGCAACCTCCAAAGTAGCCTCAGCTGATCTCAGACACTGCAGGTGCTCCTTGACACAACAAGCATCATCTTCCTCACTTACCTCTTACACATTGCAACAGGTCATTTCCATCAAGATATTACAAGGCTGGACACTTAAAATATCTAAAGCTGTCCCTGATCCAGTCTCACCTCCCTGTCTTTTCTTTCTCTCACCATAACATTGACCAAAGTTGGCTGGGTTCATTTGCAGACAGATTGACCAAGAAATCCTGGAGATGGCGGAGCTCCTGCTGCTGTACTCAGGTTGCTTATCTGGCTCCCTCTGCCCAAAGCAACTAGCAGGTGTCCCTAGGAAGGGATCAAGGGTTCCATAAAGATGTTTATCTGCACAGTCGTTTGCAAGAGGCTGAGGCCATTTTGAAGGCCTGTGTAGTTACTTTTTGCAGTATTATCCCAATCCAGAAGCCAGAACTGGATTAGACATACAGCTGCACAGAGACCCTCAGAGGCCAGCACACTAAAGCTGCTCACTAAACGGCCACTTTCCAGCTCCAAGGCAGGCAGCCCATGCAGGAGAGATGGGAAGGGGCAACTCAGAAAGCCGTGGGGCAGAGGAGGAAACAGGTTATTCTCTGCAGGATTCTGAGCCCTTGCAGCCCAAAGCCCATCTGCTTCTCTATCCACGCAGATGCAGAACAGACATTTGGCAATCAGGTCTCCTGATGATGACTGATGAGACTGGACAGCCTCACTCCACAGTACCAGTTAATGAACAATGGCAGAGTTACTAAGTCTTCTGTTAACCAGGTACATCACTGTCCTCAGGGCAGGGACTGTAAGTTACAGCCCCATTAACATACAAAGAACACCCTAAAGAGTTCATCTTGTTGACGTTAATATATAAAGGCCTTGGACTTCCAGTACACCTGGGAGGTACATCTTGTCTCTGGCAAGCAAATAACCACAGAGCTGATGAATGACCCAAGTCTGAATTCACTGAACTTTCTTTCCTTTAAGCTTCACTGAGATAATACCAGCTGTGTAACGACCTTGAAAATGTAAACAAGATTATGTTTGTCGTGGAGATTTTCCAAATAGCATCTCTTCACAAGTTACAATGGAAAGATTGAGGGAGAAGCTGGATCCTAAAAATTAACGTGTATATATATTATGTATTTTATATATATACTTATACGTGTGTCTCAGTGACACAGCTACAGTTTCTTTTTGAAGGAAAGTGTCAGTACAAGGTAGAAAAGTATTTCTGCATATTACAAATTTCGAAAACAGAACAAACCAGACCCTCTCTTATTCCATCTGCTACTAGAGACAGTTTCCTCTTAAGTAGAAGTAATTGTCTTCAAGAGTAGAGGAGATGGTCAGAGGGCTAAGCACAGGGAGACCAGCACAGCTACATCAGCCTGCAAACTGCAGCATCACACTTAATTATCTGCAAACTTCGAACTACCAGCACAGACATGTACAGTGAGACCCTAACAGCATCTGCAAGACATCTGCAGGATAGAGACTCAAACGTGCATGCAGCCCCTCTGCATTTGCTCCTCCTGGGGCAAAGGGAGCAGATTAGAGCAAGGCAACAGCTGGCTGCAAGTACTGCAGAAATACCACTGGAAAGAACAGATTTCTCAGAAATAGTTTCTGAGGTAACTTATCAGCTCACACTGCAAAGGTAGACTTCCTCCTGGTGCACCTGGTAAGACATTCAGCTTTTCTGACTGACTTCTGCAGTTAATATACTGTTGTGTGAATTATCTGACAAGCAACTGCATTCTCCAGCAAGACCCTGGATTACAAAGCACCCACAGGACTTCCTATGATGGCACAGATTTTTCAGTATGTTTTATCACAGCAAGCAGATGTTGTGTATTTTGTAAAAAGGAAATGCGTATTTTAGAAATTTACTTCTGATGCTCAACAGGAAGTGATCACATATTTATAAACCACTGTCATATCGTTAAAAAGAAACCAAGCCCACAGTTCAGTATCAAAGAGCAGCAGAGGTTTTAGAAGCGTGTTTTTATCTCTGTGTTTACAAGCAGTGTAACACGTTTTGAGAACATCTGGTCTTCACACTTCAGTTTGAAAGCCAGCATTTAAGTAGGTCTTCAGTCCCTACAACTGGCAAATTGAGAAAGTTCTTTGCTATTTTAAGCCTACACACTCATGCATGCACAGCATGACAGTATTTGCAGGACAGTATTTCTCTGATTTAAGCAAAACTTTCCATACATCAAGACCAGAGATAGAACTCTGCCAAAAAAACGTGAGGAAAAAACCAACCCCAAACCCCACAAAGTGTCCCAGAAGTCATTTGATTCTCCTCTCCCACAACAAAAAAAAAAAAAAAAAAAAAAAAAAAAAAAAAAAAAAAAAAAAACATTAATCAACTTACCAAAAATAGCAGACAGAAGAAATAGCCGAAAGTACAGTTTAGTAGACTTTCTCTTTTTAATTACCACGTATTAGAATGTTAGTTGTGCAACAAGCTCTGCAGGTCAGGTCCAGAAAGAGGTCTCCACACTGACTAAAGCCAGTACACAATGCAGTAAAAATGCAGAGTTTTCACAAAACTGGTTGGGCAACTCTGTCACTTGACTACATTGGCTCTTTAATCGCATCAACAAGACCAGCTCAGCTTTGTTTTCTGCACTTGGAGCTGCCAGGCTGCAAACCTAACCTCTGAAACGGATGTGCCCACCAGCTCCCACATCTGCCAGTGGCACCAGTGTGTCAAAAGCAGCCCCCCCTGCTCTGGCCTGCCCCACACCTCGCCACAGAGGAGCAAAACCTCCTGTGAGCAGGACCTGCACGCCAACCTGCAGCAGGGAGACCAGCACAGACAAGGAGCATTCTGCTTGTGCTCAGGTAAGCTTCTCCCCAGCACAGTTCTGCAGCACAGGGCATGCTTCAAAGTGTTTCCCTGTGCCAGTCATCAGCCTGGAAATCCCAGGTGCAAGTACTCGAAAAAGACAGGGTCCCCTACCTCCCTTCTCATGCAAGCAATGCCTTGGAGGTCAACAAATCGCCTCCAAGGAGTTGCACAATATCCCTCCCAGTGCCACTTGTCTTGGAGACACCTTCCTCAGACTCAGCAGCTTTTTCCCCCTGCCAGAGCACCCAAAAGCTACCACAATCTAGGCAGGAAGAAAGACTTTTTTTTCTGTTTTATGAAACAGCAACAGAGATTGTGAGACTTAGGTAGGAGCCCAGGTAGTATAACTGATTTTTATCTTTCCTGCCATAAAGTACAAGAGGTCAAGGTCGAGGACTTATTACTGTGAAGTTCCCTTTCCAAACAAACTGGTTTTCAGTTACTTCCATTTTCTCAGATGCTAGGGCAAATAACTAGTGGGTGATTAGATTCAGCACACCCATGACAAACATGTTTCTGAGAAGCTACAGCATCTGCTTGACCTGGGAAATGAGGTTTCCTACTCTCTTGGTTCTTTTCAGGAATTAGCAGAGAAAGTAGTTTTACTTCAAGGGCAGGAAGTTTTCCACGGCATAGCAACTTGTGCAGCACTTAAACAAACAACTTCTCTCTCCACCTCCCCTCTTTTTATTGAGTCTTCAGACCACACACCTGCACAGACAGGTGGATGGGGCTGAGCAGAGCCTGGGCACCAGCACCCGGCATAGGAAGGAAGCTGAGCTTACCCACCACCACTCCCAGTAACTGCAGGTTCTGGAGCTCATTTCGTAGCTGAAGCCAGACACTTCTAGAAGTCAAAGAACTAGAGAATGCCTATTCAGAAGGGCAAAGGGCAATGAGCACACCCTTGTCCTTCTCAGATTAAGCCTCTGGAGGAGCTCAGACACCCTGCTAAACTATCTGACTCACCAGAGCAATGAAGTCCCCTGCAGCTGACAGCCCACTGGAGAACAGAAGTGTCTTCTTCCACCAGGATTCTCCCTAAGACCTCTCCCCTTAGAGTACACCCACATGGTCTCAAGTGGCAGAAGGAAAAAAGACAAAATAACAAAGAAACCAAAAACCCAAAACCCACCACAAAGCAAACAGAAGAGGCCTCTGGCTTGTTATTCCAAATGACTGTGAAGCTTTAGAATTAAGCAATCTTCCTTGAACAACAGAAGAGACAGGCTAGTAGTCTACTTCAATCATATCACATGCTTTGTATCAGATCCTTTGCTGATAGCAAGGCACTGATCTAAAGAAGCCAAGGCTTTAACCTTTTGGCCCACAGATTAAGTAGATCTGGAAGAGTACTGCAAACCCATCACGACTGGAAAGTGGAAAGAAGTCCTGCTGGCACAGGAAAAGGCCTCAGGCCACAAGGGGATACATCTTTTGGCATTTATCAGAAACAGTCCCTTTATTATTCGTAATTTTAGGAAACACTGGTTTTACCAAACAGATAGACCATTTGCTAATATGTAGCTGCCTGAACCACTCCTGGGCCCCTGCTAGTACATTGGCACTGCTACAGAGGATTCTAGAGCAGAAGAGCACAGATCAGCAGCTGTAACAATCTCCCCTCTTCAGCAAGGTCTGCCCTGCCATCACCATGGGCCTCCAATCTGAAGGCCCCCACTGCGGGCTGACAGCACAGAAATCAGAAGTAAAAGATTCCTGCTCGATTCTCGCACAAAGTACCTCGTGATCTCTCCCAGATTTGCATACCAGGGAAGACAAGGGAGGCAACCCAGCCAAACCATTTGTTACAAGCAGGCATGGCCAGCTGAGCCTGGGGTCTCCAGTCTCAGTGGAACAGAATCACACACACTGTGTGGCAGCAGTGACACAGCCACAGAAGGTTACTGCCGGTCCCAGCCTCTGCCCCAGAAGAAGCTGTACTTCCACCAGACCATCCTGGGGTCACACGAGACCTTGTGCCCTGCTGATGAGGGGAGCATTGTCACAGACAGTCTGAGGATGAACATTTCACAACATCCTGAGTTTCATGCCACAGATGCCACTTGACACTACCAAAGTGTACGAATGAAAAGAGAAAGCCAGAACTATAAAAAGCTCCTGAGGAAGGGATTCTGTCTCAAGCAACCCCTGTTTCCAAAATGATGACATACACAGGGCAGGAGGGCAAGAAAAGCCCTAAAGTGTAGGACTTTGAACCACAGATATTTTGGGTAATTTCCTGCTATTCAAAAACATTCACCTCAACCACATTTTCCCTCTCCAACATCATGGTAAATAATAGTTTATTAGTGAAATGTGAAACGAATAGTTTCACATTTGTACCTGGCAGTACCTGGCCCCAACAGCCAAACCCCATGCTGCCCTGATCACTCTGAGGATGCAACTCAGAAGCTATTTCAAACCTTGCTCTGGAACAGTCAGTCCCAACAGGGGCTGCTCTACAGTCTCTCAGCTGTACAGCAGCATTGTCTAGCACTTTTTCCTTTCACCTTTAGAGAACACTCTCCTCATGCCAAGCTCTTCCAACTGGAGACAGAAAACGGAAAAGAAAGCAACATTGTACAGCAGTAAAGAGCAACGCTGTGAGGAGCAAGAATAACACAGCAGGAGCTGTTACAGAAGCTGCAGCGAAGCTGCTTTGTTCCCAGGCTAAGCATTTTAGGAAGTGAAATGCCAGAATAAGAAATCTCAGCGGACAAGGCTGGAAAACAAAGGGGTCCTCTAGAAAACACTTAGCCCGCTGGAAGAGATACCCAAAAAGATTTTGGTTGCCCTTCTATGAAGATGGCCCTGAACTCCAAGGCAGGCTGCAATACACAGGGGTGTTTTGCTACCTTGGTGATTGTTACAGTACCATGCAGGTAATCCCAGCAGAGTTAATTGGAGCAATACAAGAACATTGATTAGTGATAGAACTGCCACCTGCTGTTAAGGTCACCCCTCCAACACCATCCCCAAAAAAGAAAATAATCAATCAATCCTTCAAAGCAACACCCTCTGTAGGTTCTGGACAGAACTGTTTCCAGCCAAGAAGAACAGACATATGGGATAGGTTCCCTAGGAATTTGGCAGTTAAAAAACACAGCAAGACTTTGAAAAGCTGGGTCTGTTTTGGGAAAAAGAGGGGCCTCCTTGGAGTCTGCAGACCTATGCACAGTGGTCTGGAAAACGGGTTCAGCTGAACCTGAACCAAGAGAGGCTGGGTGGCCTTTTCTTTCCTGAAAAGGTCTCCTTTTCTATATTTAGAGCATAAATATTTCAGAAGACTATTTGATGGAAGAATGCTAGAAGAATAAGATGGAAAAGAGTAGTTCAGAGGTATTTACTTTAAAATAAGAAAGAACCCAGAATAACTAATCTACAAAAAATCCAATGAGCCTCAGTGCAGACAAATGCTCCCATTTCAGGGGAAAAAAAAAAAAAGCAGGCTGTTTCATCTGTAATCAGTAAATCATGATTGAGGCTAAGACTACTTTTTAATAGGATTGCAGACACAATTTTCTCTTACTTGCCTCTATCCCACTGCCTTGTTGTCTTTTCCCCCACAACTCATCTAGTTTTACTTCACATCAGCTCCACAATTTTTAACCAAGCCAAACTCACCAATCACCTAAAACTACAGCAAGGGGTCTCATGCATGCTACCTGGGCAGGTTGTGGCTGTCACACATGGCTCCCTCTGCCCCCAGCATACACATCCAACCCTCGCTAGTGCAGCAGCTTGAAACCCAGCCCAGCAAAGCCCCACTGCCTGCTCCTCCTCTGATGGGAGGCTGCCAGCAGGAGAACCACCCATCACAGGGCACCAGGGCTCTCCACTGAGATCCTGGGCACGGGAATAACCATCAGACAGCTCCACAGTAACAGAGCTGCTGACCTGGCTCAGCTCACACATGGCTGCACAGGCTGCTCTTCCTGACAGCAAACACCCTGTGGCAAAGGCTGTCTCTCTTCTGGGCAAACAAGGAGCAACTCTTCAGGTTCCCACGGGACAGCACCGGGTGCATGGCCATCTACTTGTATACACACCGGTGGGTCTTGCCAGTGGCTGACAGCTGGGATAGGAAGAGGTTTCCTATCTGCCCGCAGCAACACAAAGCAGGAACCTAGTGTTTTACTACAGGATCAAGTCTAAATCACGGCCACAACAGCCTCCAAAGCTGCAACATGATCAATGCAGAAACACTCAGGCTCTGAGGCCACCAGCAGGACTGCAGCATCAAATCAAAGAAGCCTTTGAGGTCTTGGACTTGGGAATTAAAGCAGCTTGCCATTCCTCAAAATAGCCCTTCCTTGAAATAGTCTCTTCTGCCAAGGCAACAGCCAGTTTGATGCAGTTTTTGACATTAAAAAATTCCCGTGAAGTTTTGGCAACTGCATTTTTGTCACCTCAGTTTCATTCCAGGAAGCCCTGAGTCACAACACCTCCCCCAAGGAGAAAGGGCAAGAGGAAACTCTGACATTTCAGGTCTTCTCACATCAGGCAGGAGAAGCACCAGCAGCCGTGGGCATCACCTCCAACCCCTCAGGAGCAGCCAGGGCCACCCCCACTGTAGCTGCACTCACACAAGGTGTTCTCACCCTTGGAGGATCTGCTGAGCTCTGTGCACGGGGAGCAGCCACTCCTGCAGCAAGTCCCACGGACAGGCTGGGGCTCACTTGCAAGGCTGATCCATCACACAGGGCTCCATTCCCCCACACCACCAGCCTGCAGGAACTTCTCTTGTACCTGCAGCCTCTCCCCCCCAGTCTCCCCAGAGAAGTGCAGCAGACCCCTTGGGAACCAGGGACGGGCTGTGCCTTCACCTTGTTTCACACAGCTCACCAGGGCTTCTCCACACAGCTGTGGTCTAGCACTGTTCCACACAGCAGCTGCTGAGCAGAAGTCTTCTCTAATTAAAAGAGCTTCCTTGGGGAATAGGCAGATCTACTGCACAACTCAGAGCGCTCTTTAGTTATTCCATGTGCATAGCTGCAAGCCAGCATTAGAAAGAGACCTGAATGCAAAGAAGAGCCCAGCAGCTTCTTAGGCTGTTGGGAAAGCACATTTAGGCAGCTGGAGTTTTGTCTGGTTGGGGTTCCTCTCTCCCCCGAAAGACTTCAGATGAGAGCATAATTAGAACTCCTGCCTGTCTTTTAAGCCCCAGTTTCTCCAAGCGTGCAGCACAGATGCTGCAGAATAGTTCCCAAATCTGTTTGGCCAGTGCAGAATACAAGGCAGTAGCAAGGGCAAACAGCCTTGCTAACCCGCAGGTCAGCAGTCTGTCTCCTTAATCCAAGTCCTGATCTGCTTCTGTGTTTTACAGGGAGCCTAGCTCCATGACACAGAAGAAAGGGAGTAAGGGGACAAGAGGCCAAGGAAGCACACTGGGAGGTTGAGGACATTCCAGCAAAGCCACTCAAGACTGACTCATCATCAGCAACTTCAATCCATGACAGACACATGACCAGTTCCACAGCAGGCAAGAGGATGCTTTGTGCCACAGCATCACATGAAAGATGCCCCAGAACTAATACAGCCCTAGAGACTGTGTCCTGTCACCACACCAGCCAGACAAGCACCCTTTTATGCAAAGACCATTCTACAAATTAATTGATTACAAGCAGAGAGGAGAGGAGCAGAGCAGTCTGCATGGTGACTTTGGAAAGCAGGCATGTTAGCTCTGGGACCAAAATCCAAAAAACCCCTTGATATTGCCACCACTGAATACAGAACTTCTTTTCAATTTCTTCCCAAACACATCCCAAGTAACGCTAAGTAAGCCATTTGCAGGACCAAGGAAAAATCAGAAAAAAATCATGTAGGAAGGGAATAAGAGACTCCCAACACAGATATTTTTTTCCTCTATTACTAGAACACTGGGAAACTGAAACGCCACGAAAGATATAGAAACTTTCCTGGCAAGGTCTAACTAGAGCACTGAGGCATTTTGTGCAGCAGTAGAGATAATCTAGTCAATTTAGACTTTGCAATTGATTCCCAACAAAAGTGCTAACCATCTATCACAGGAGACATATGAGCTCCAGGCATTTAGGATTTCCATACTCTGATATTATGGGATGACAGTAGCAGCCCTTGAAGTCCTAGTCAAGTACGAAGATGCCCTTTCCACACCTGCCCTGCATGCTGTTCCAGAAGCCCTGCACCAAGACAGCTCCGGAGGTGGCCCCACAGCAATTCAATGCACAAAACCCCAGAGGCAGCTCACTCAAATCTGTGCCAGTCTGGTGCACCAGCCCAAGCAAAATCAGCATCCTGGAACAGGTTGCTTTTAAAACTAGATAGACAAGGTGCCGCATAAAGCCTTTCCTGTAGAGGCAGGAGCTGAGGGCATCAAATTCCTGTGTAGTCCCTTGAACCCATCCTGGGGAGGGCACAGAAACCTCACAGATCACAGAGGCAATGACCAAAGCAAGGTGCTGGAGAAGAATATGGTCAGATCCGGTGATTGCAAACCCTTTTCCAGAACAACTCTGGTGAACAGCCTCCTTCATTCCCAACAGGCAAAGCTACTTTACAGCATATTCACTCTCTGCTGCACAAACCCCTCTAAAATAATCCTTTTCCTTGCCCAAACTACCTCCCTGGCAATGGATGGGGAGCAGCAGGTACTAAGGGCAGTTCCCAACTGCAGCTGTGGGAAGATCAGCTCAACTCAAGGCGCATGGCTGCAGCTCTGATAGCTCATCTGTTCTTTTCCTTGTGTATGAGAGACTGAAGCAGACTTGTTGGAGGAACTCCCCATTATATAACTTCAAATCTTCAGGCTGCTGGATATCCTAATGTATACAGTTCATCCCAGATCAGCATTTCTCCAGTACACATGGCCATGGGATTATCATCATACTGGAAAGAGATCAGCAATCTGCTTACAGCTCAGTAGCAATTTCGTAGTAAAGGGTAAAGCGCTTTTATGATGCACCTGCCTCAAGGCTGTGCTGCAAAGCAACTAAAATCAGCAGCCCAACACCATCCCTAACAAATTCCACCAGTACTTCCCTTATGTGCAAGGGCTCTTCCTCTGGTCCTTCTCAGCTCCTTAAAGACAGACAGGGCACTTACATCAGCAACTTTCTGAAATTAAGTACATCCACTGGACTTTGGTTTGACTTGCTTTTAAATGGTGGTGCCCCAGTAGGTGATGTCCCAGTTCTGAAGCTCCATCAAGGAGAAAAAGAACTAGAACAGTCAGCCAGACAGCCTGTGCACGCACCTCTTCCCACAGGACAAAGCCTGTCCCCAGCTTAGTCTCCTTCCCTTTCTCCCCTGTACCTACTTTGGATGAGCCACAAACCACCCAGCTTCCCTGGCTCTGTGGTGTTCAAAAACACACACGCTTGGGTTCAGAGTCGGCAGCCTCCAACCCCTGTTCCCATCCCCACAGGCTACTGTTTTATTCCCTTTTTCTTCCCCGAGCAGCCAGGCAGTCCCTTCTGCAGAGCTGCTCACAGCAACGCCTCATCTCTCTTCCAGAAAATTAGCTAGCTCTGAACCTGACAGTGCACACAAGAAGTGATTTAAGCAATCCCCACTACGCAGTTCCTTTCCTTCACTTATCACCCCATCTAGACTGAAGTCAGCCATTAACTGCTTCAGTGTTTCCAAGCCCTGATAGCCCAGAGAGCTTCCAGCAAACAGGCTCTGCCACCGCCAACCAGCCGTCAAGGAACTGCTGGCGCTGACTGTGCCTCCCGTATTATTCCTTTCACCATGCCAAGAGAGCCTGTAATTTTTAGCCTTTCCTCCATTTCATTCCCTCTAAGAATACAGAAGAGCCAAAAAGAGACAGAGGTGGTTAGGTAATGACTGCATCTCATTACACAGTTGCTAAAGGAAAGGTGGCTCACTCAGCCATCCCTTCACATGTATGTCATTAATCAGTAGCCTGTAGAAAGCTCCAATCCCACATTCCTCCAACAGATGCATTAGTGCAAGGACATAGTTTATTTCTTTGCCCATTAAAGCTGAAAACGACACGGCGGTGGGCAGGCTACTGGGCCCAGCTACCCCTTTGCTGCACAAAAGGACTCCATATCTCTGGATGGCATGATCCATGTTTAGAGGCAAATAAAGGCAGGGAAGGAGAAGAAGGGGATACAGATATCATGCTCCTATTTTTGAGAGGTGAGGTTAAGGCACTCTAGGGTGAATACCATAATTCCTGGCAGCAATAAGTTGGTTTTGGTGCACGTAAGTTTTTCCACAATGGAAACTGAGAAGTACAAGAAGGCTGTGGTTCCAATCACCCCTTGTTACACAGGCCCACTGGAAATATTGCTACCTCCTCCAAGCCTCCTCCAGCTTTCCAAGCTACTCATAGCCTGAGCCCCAACAGATCCACCCCCTCTAGCACCTCCCACTCAACAGCCAAGAGAAACCAGACCAGGAAAAAAGTGGCTGCCATGCCACAGGAACGATCAAAGTGGAGCAATTATTACTGTTTCAGATAGCATGGAGCACAATCCAAGCCCCAGCATCCCTCCGGCGTTCCCATAACAGACCCTATCCCACCAGTGCCCAAAGGTCTTTGTGGCAATGCCCTTTGCCCATGCTGTGTGCTTCCTGCTGTAACAATACCAGCAGGCACCAAGAACCACAGCCATGGTTTCAAAAGTGCCCTGGGGCCTATTGTTACCAGAGGTCTGCAGAACTCCCACCTGCATCTCTCTGACTTAAACATCTACTGGATGAACACCTGCATTCCTGGGTAGGCCCTTCCTGCCTTACAGCTGTGAGACCAGGACACGGAGAAACAGAAGAGCAATAAAACCTTTCCTTGGTTACAGCCAGATGAGAAATTTCATGTGAAACCCCCCCTTGCACTTCAAAGAGCTTGAAGCAGAGTGGTTTGAGTAGCAGGGACAAGAAAACCTCCATGGAGCTGTGGGAAGGCCTCGTTAGAGCATTTCCTGCACCAGGTTACGGTTGTAGGTCACACTACACCTGCCCGTCACCCGAGAACTAAAATAGAGACAATAACAGTAATGAAGCGAGTCCAGATGAGCCACATCATTAAAGCTGCTAAATCCTCTTAGGGGAGGAGCTTCCACGCAGCAGGACAGAGATTGCCCACAGGGAAGGCTTTCTCCAGGCACACAGCTTGCGTCCTGCTCTATTTCTGTCGCACACAGGTGAGAAGCTGAACAAACGCTGAAAGACTTTACACCCAGCCCTGCAGCACAGGGCTGAGAATGTCATCTCAGCAGTCCCCAGAGCCCTTGACAAGGATGGAGAAACCCAGCCAAAGAGGGGTTTAGGTCCAAAGAGGCTACACCAAGCAAAGACACTTTGGCAGCAAGATTCTTCTCCGAAAAGGGTGTTAGATGGCACAATGTTAGGAGTGAGGAGAGGCTACTCACTTCTCTGAGCCACTCCAAAGCCACATGCAGAGCAGTTGGCAAAGGTTCTTCTCACCTGTGTGGGCTGCCCAGCATGAGCAAGCACCCATGGATTTTTTTTTTTTTTTTTTTTTTTTTTTTTTCTGTAAAGAAGCATAACTGCAGCTCTGGGAGTTCCTGCTCCAGTTAAAGGACCAAAACCAAATCTGAATGTTAAAAACTACGTCACTGTTGCAAGAGGTTCTGCAGGTCTTCGGACACCTGTGCAGAGACACTGCAGAACACGTCACTGACCGTACCACCCAGTGCCCTTCTGCCTCATTAACACTTTCTTGCCATTTAGTGGTCATGAAGAATTTAGTAAGAGCTGAGTAATTTGTCATTTTTACAGTCTGTCATATGCTCGACATCAGCATACAGCAGCACACTACTGAGACTGCTCCTCTCACTAGACACCTCCATCTAGATTTTCAGATCAGTGTTCCTACACTTTGACCTTGTGGTCGACCAAAATTATTCTAGCCACAGGCTTCTGCTTGATGGTTCTCATGCAGTGAGCAAGCTTCACAGCAGCAGGTTCACATCTCAGGCTTTGAAGGGGATTTTTCTTAAGCCCAAGATGTCTGAGAAAGTAGAAAAAAAACCAAAACAACACAAAAACAAAACAAAAAAAAAAACATGGAGAGGAAGTATCACGGAGGGCAGATTTAAAGACAGCACTCTCCAGCTGTTCACCCTCACTTGCACAGAAGCACATGGGTGTTGTCAGAAGCTAACAACCCAGAGGCCTCACAAGTGGTGGGATGTGTTACATCCCTGTGAGCCTCTACCCTCAGCACCTCAGACATCTCCAAGAGCAGCTCTTCTCCACAGCCACTACCTCTAAGAGCACTGCAATAGGACACTGTCCTTCCCTTGCACAGCTAGTAAGTTTCAAGCTGTCATCATATGCATAATATGCCAGAGCTTGCCCAAGACATAGGAACACTTTATCCTAAACTAGCTTTACAATTTAATGAAGCCAATGTTTAGATTTCAGGATGGTTGGGTTTGGGTTTTTAGTTTAGTAACAAGCACCCCATTTTACATGAAAGCACACACAGCAGAGCTTTAATGCTCTGGGGCAGAATCAGCATGCCTGGAGTGCAACAAGCCGCTATCCCCTTATCAACAGATTTGTTACCAGTAACATTGCAAACGCAATTCGCATTTCCAACATCTACCCATCTGTTGACCTGCAAGCACTGCTCTGAGCTCCTCACAGGGATTTTAAAAAGGGGGGAAAAGGGACACAGCAGGCTGGGCCAGCACCAGATTTCTGTAGTCGTAATGGGGTAAGATCGCTACAGAAGCATCTAGTCCACACCTTGGAAATCAATCAAGACAGAGCCGACTGAAGCCAGCTGTATGCCCAGTCTCATCAGCAGGCAGCAGAGGCACTCGGCCGATATCTCCACACAGCAGCAACCCGCCGGGCCAGCAGGACCCGCTCCTGCGGGCACCGCGTCCGCTGCACCTGGCCACGGTCTCTCTCGGGTCACACACCAGCTGCGCCAGGGGATCACAGCTCAGCCCCCGCCCCGAGTGCGGCGGGGCGCGCCCGAGAGCGCCCAGCAGCGGGGACTGCCGCCCCGGGAGGCGCCCCGGGAGGCTCCCCCGGCCCCGCACACACCGCCACCGGAGGGGCGCGGGGGCTCCCCGG